>RCTD01000037.1:0-326501 GCA_014898415.1 Stromatinia cepivora | reverse complement strand
AAAAAAGCTATTTTACAAGGTCAAATAGTTAGGAGTAGATGAAGACCCAGAATATTACTCCAAGTCAAGTACCCCTCAAAAAATATCATTATATATATTTTAAACTTTAATAACTTAACAATTATTCAATTTCAATAAAATCGTTTATGGAATCACTTTCAATAATACCATCAAAGTCTTTCTTATCAATTTCATAATTACTAGCTTCGATTTATACCTCTTTAATATGACGCACAAGAGCCGTAATAGAGCTGAATAAACAGGGTCAATTATATTCCTTAGAATCTACAATTGAAGAATTATAGTTCGTAAAGAGTGATTAAATATATATACATAAATACTCATTTATAAATTACAGAATTGTATATATATATTATTAGGATCACCATTTTATTATACTAAATCGTATAAATTATAATATATATATATAAATGATCAATTCATTAATTGATATATAAGATAAGAGATATTATATGATTAGCTTTCTATGATTTACGATTTGTGATACTATCCTCTTTTTTGGAAAAACTTATCCTTGAGCGTTTTATTTCTTTATTTCATTACTATTTCATTGGAAATCAGATTTTGTAAAGATTTATAAGCCCTAAATCAATTAGATTGGTCATTTTGATTGATTTAGTCAATTTATTGGAAATTGACCAAAATTGACCAAAATTGACTAAAGTGACGAATGAATTGATCAATTGGATAAATTAATATTGATTCGCATTCTCTTTGATCTAGAGAACTTCTGAAAGGAAAAAGTTTTGATAGAAAAGGGAAGAGGATTGAAAACTTCCTTTTTGTATGATTTTTGAAATAATCATAAATATAAGTTTTCAAATATATTGTTTTTATATTATCTTGATAATGGTAGTTCATTTGTTGTATAAAGTTTGGATTATATATATATATATGTCGGAATATGAATCACGTGCATGGTAAGGATGGTAAGGATCACGTGCGCACTAGTGCGCCGGCATGCACCATTATATAGATCTTCACCCTCCATAGATTCTAGCTCTCTAGGCAAATCAAAACGTATCAACAGAGAGTTCTATACGTTCGTTGATAAGCTTCACTTCCCCGTGTACAGTTGTCCCGACAATATAATTAAATTCCTTTGAATTTATATAGGTTTATAATTCTTTCGCAATTATATATATTATGAAAGAGGTAAGTCGAGATACGTGCGTCCCGATAGTACGCTGCAAAGGGAAACAGGAATTGGATTTGATCAGATTATATTGTAGAGGCTTCAAATAGTAAAACTAGTAGGTTTAAATAATGGTTTGGGTTATGTATAAATAGGGTACAAAAAGATTAATGGAAAAACGATTGATTTTCTATCAAGGAGAGGGGAGCAGAGCTCTTTCTTATATCTAACTACGAAGAGTTATGTGATTATATGATTATGAACTAGCTACGCATTAGGCCTTGATATCCCAACTTTCTCACAATATATATATTATTGTAAAATTATAATATCTAATCTACTAAATTGAAGAATACTTTTCTTTCCCTTGATTTCATAGATGAATCATTATTTATATAATTATAATTATCCTTTTTGCTTTTATAAAGTTTTATTTAATTAATTGGTCGATTAAAAGGACCAAATAATGTTGGATTGATTAGATGAAAATCGTATAGAAAATACAATGATGTTTTAAAATCGGAAATAGGATATTAGGTAAAATCAATATCATTATTTGTTACGAACCTCAACTACGAAATTAGGGCTAGCCGAAAGCGGGCCGAATTGTATGCTAGTTTGAAGAGTTTTCATCTATATAGAAAGAGAATTCTTCAATACAATTAAAGAAAGTAATAAAAAGTCTTGATTCTAAAACCAAACCTATTGTTATTCGAATATTAACCGATTCTTTACTATGATTCTCATAATTAAAAATCTATATTTAATATTATTCAGTATTATTAACTATATATAATACAATATCATTATATAATCCTACTATTACTATCATAATTTCATATTTACTTATTCTATTATAATCTCCAAATCATTTCTTCCTAATTATAAAATTTATTATCTAGAAATACGTGACCTCCGACGAAAAGCTATTACTTTTAAGTTCAATATATAGCGATTCCGCTCTTTATTCTTATTATAAAGAGATCTTTTCAAAGTTTTCCAAGCTAGTTTACGGCGCTTCTTTGTCGATTTCGGATCGCCACATTCTAGAATTCCAAGCGATGTCTTTGTATAATCGTAATTTTCGAATTTGAAATTTATAAAGATTAGAGATATTAAAAAAGCACAAATCGAAACTGATAGTCATGAAATTGATAAAAAAGATTCTAATAGTATTATTGAAAGTGATTCTATAGACAATTTTATTAAAGTTGAATAGTTGTTGAATTATTAAAGTTTAAAATATATATAATGATATTTTTTAAGATAACCCGAAAATAAAAATGATCTGAAAGTGGGGTACTTGATTTAATTCAAAGTAGTTTACTATACTGAAACCTCATTCATTATTATATTTAAAGTTATAATTATATTATCTTCAATATAATTCTTTAATATAATATAAATAATAATATTTTAAAATTTCAAATTAATTGATTCAATAATTGTTGAATTATTAAAGACTTAAAAGAATTGATTGTTTAAAGCGATATAATTTTTTGAGGTGGCCCGAAAATGGGGTACTTGACTTACTTCTAATCTAAAATATGCTTCTAGTAAGCTACTGCACTTCCACATACAGTACCCTGATTTACCAGGACCCCCAGCGAAGCTACCGGATTGAATTAAAGCGTTCACAAATAGCCGGGATGATTATAAGGAGTTGGACAATGATATTGTAATGGATATATGCTCGAGGACAAGCTTTTTTCGGAGAGGGGGATAATGTAACGGACCTTTATTTAGCATCATATAAGGAATTGATTGATAAGGGGTTTTAAGATAAAAAAACCGAATTCTCTTTAAAGTTTCTTATCAATTCTAATCTTTTATTCTTTTCTTTTATCTTTTCTTTTATCTTTTCTTTTATCTTTTCTTTTATCTTTTCTCTTTAATTTAGAATCTTATATTTTTACTATAATCGAAAGAGATTTCTGAAAACCCATTTGACTTGCTCGAGCACAGCTCTCACACATCTTGCAATCCTCATGTTTGCACTCCATTCTCACTAGCGTTGCCAGAATGTCCGCAACAACACTCTGTCTTGAGGTATGACTCATTCGAGTTTAATTCCTCTTCCTCCACTGTCTCCCGAGTTGTAATATAACATTATTGGAAACTCCCGAAGTACACCCCTGATTTTCGAGAGAAGATTGCTAACTCGAAGATGTCGATCGAAGGCCGACCAGCACTTGGGTCCGTTTGTCCCCTCAAGCTGTCGTAACGACTTCGATTTCACCCTGTACTTTGAGCAGACCTTTTTCTCCATTGTTCCTGCCGTTTTATTCATGATCCTTGGAGCAGGGCGTCTCGCGCGTCTATCACGTGCCAGCGTTGCTACCATCCCATCTCCCATTCACACAATCAAACTAGTGAGTATCCAGTATATGCATCCTGCATCTCACAGAATCGCTATTTGCTAACATACTACCTTTAGACCAGCTACACTGTCCTTGGAGCTTTACAGTTGGCGCTCTTGGCGTTTTGGTGTTTCCCTGCCAGCCAGCGTAATGATGGCTCCATCCCATCCGCCGCCTTGTCCACAGCAACTACCCTCATCCTTGCCGTTCTATCTCATTATGAACAACTCCGGTCGATTCGACCATCTTCCTTGCTGAACCTGTACCTGTTCATCTCCATTCTGTTTGATGCGACTCAAGCACGGACGTTGTGGTTGCGTGGTACCGGTGGTGGCTGGATTCGCGTTGTTTTCACGGTCAGTCTGGCTGTCAAGCTCCTACTCATAGCTCTTGAAGCACGAGAGAAGGAGCCAATCCCCAAGATAAAAGGCTGCCGGCTATCTCCTGAGACTACCGCCAGTGTGTTCAATCGCAGTGTCTTCTGGTGGCTAAATCAACTCTTCTGGAGTGGCTATAGAAATCCATTGGCACTCAGCGATCTGTATCCTCTTGAACCTGATATGTCGTCGATAAAGCTTGGAGAAGGGCTGGCGAAAGTCTGGGCGCAAAGTAAGAGCTTCCTCATGCCCAACCATTTCTTATCTTAGATTAATGTGCTTTCTAGCCCAGCAAAGCCGAAAATATTGCCTACTGATTGCCGTTGCATCAGCACTGCGGTGGCCTCTACTTATCCCGATCCCCGCCCGGCTTGCCCTGATCGGATTTAAGTATTGTCAACCTTTCCTGCTATCTGCGGCAGTGAATTATATAGAGCAACCGGAGGATCTTCGCTCAAGAGATGTTGGATTTGGCTTGATCGGTGCCACGGCCATCATCTATGTTGGTATCGCGGTCAGTAGACTACTGAACGCAAAGCGGAATGACTCCAGCTGACAAGCATTAGTTGAGCACCGGAATCTACAACTTCAAAGTCTATCGTGCAACTACCATGATTCGCGGCTCGCTAGTCAGTATGATCTACCGAAAGACACTACAAATTCGTCTGAGTGATGCGAGCACATCAGCAGCGCTTACTCTTGCAAGCTCGGACGTCGATCGAATCGGGCTGTCACTCGAAAGTGCACATGAGATCTGGGCAAGTAGCATTGAGTCTGTAATAGCTATTGTGCTTTTGCAAAAAGAGCTCGGATGGGCCTGCATCGCCCCCGTCCTTTTGGCGTTTTGTAGGTTCCAAAACTTAATCCTTGAACAATACTAAGATAAACTAGCTGCCACGGCTGGAAATTCCTGGATCGCGAGATATGTTCCAAAACGCCAACGTGAATGGGGTGCTGCCATTCAAAAGCGAGTCGCAATAACCTCTTCGGTTCTTCGGAACATGAAAAGCGTGAAGATGATGGGTCTCAGTGACAAGGTCGGCAGAATCATTCAGACTTCTAGAGTCTACGAGTTGGATCTATCGAAGCGCTACCGTAGTTTCTTTGCCTATATGACAATCCTGGGTTGGTTCCTCCTTCTGGCCCGGCTCCAGGAGTCTTTAAGCAACTAACAATTTGTTTTTTAGCATCAATTCCTGTCCAGTTATCTGCTCCCTTGACTTTTCTCATCTACATCGTGGGGGTACAGTGGTACAGCAGTGATGATATCGTAGCCCGAGCCTTCTACTCCCTCTCCTTAATCCAGCTCCTGACGACTCCTCTTCAAAAGGTCTTGTCATCTCTCCCAACATTTGCTGCATCACTGGGGTCGTTCCAACGAATTCAAGCCTACCTTGTGCTCGGTGACCGGATTGACGAGAGAATCTTGGAAATGAGTCCCGCTCCCTCGGTATCATATTCTCGGACCAATATACGGCAAGATGATATCGCAATGGACGATATAAACTCTATTGGAAGTGTCTCCCAGGCAGACTCTCGGGACTTCGCGATCTCTTGTCGCAATGGGAACATTGCCTTCTCACCAGCCAGCAAGCTCATCTTACATGACATTGATATTACTTGCGCGAAAGGGACACTCACAATGGTCATTGGTCCGATTGGTTCTGGCAAAACCGTATTGATGAACGCTATCCTCGGAGAGATGGTGATCGTTGAGGGCTCTCTAACCTCGAGCTTCTCGCAGATAGCCTACTGCCCGCAGACACCTTGGGTCATTAATGCAACCATCAAGGAGAACATCCTCGATCACACTCCTTTCGATGAAAAGTGGTACAATACCGTCCTCTGGAGCTGCGCATTGGATGACGATATCAAGTATATGCCGGCGGCCGATAACACTGCCGTAGGCAGTCGCGGCATCACCTTGAGCGGTGGACAAAAGCAACGTCTCTCACTTGCAAGAGCAGTATACGCTCGTAAGCGTTTGGTGATCTTGGATGATGTGCTTAGTGCCCTCGATGCACGTACGGAGAAGCTCGTATTTGAGCGACTACTTTCTCAGCATGGTCTCTTTCGCAGCCATAGAACAACGGTGATCTTAGTTACCCATAGTCTTCAGCAAACTCGCGCCGCGGACCAGATAGTTCGCTTGGGCCAGGATGGACATGTTGTCCAGCACGGAACGTTTGAGGATTTGAATTTGCAAGATGGGTGTGTGCAGGATCTGAATATTCAGCTCGTGGAGCAAAGAGAATCAGATAAGGAAAAGAAGATAGGAGCAACTATTGAGGTTGTTTCCGCTAAGCCGGTGGTGAAACCAATTTTGGTTGCTTCTGCGGCTATTTCGGACTCTGATGAGCGCAAAATGCGAGCACGGAGCGAGACAGCCACATTTACCTACTACTTCAAATCCATTGGTGCTAATCGGGCAGCATGGTTTCTGTTGATGACTGTCACGTCCGTCTTTTGCACGAACTTCCCCCAGATCTGGGTTCTATGGTGGACTGACTCGAAAATACAAAGCAATGCCACCTTTCTCGGTGTCTATTTCGGTTTTGCAGTGGGCTCGGTCCTGGCGAATGCGGCTGCCATATGGTCTATGATGATCGTCATTGTGCCTATCTCCGCTGCTAGGTTACATTGGCAGCTTCTTGATGCTGTTCTTCATGCACCGTTGTCGTTCTTTTCTTCCACAGACTCCGGGACGACCTTGAATCGTTTCAGTCAGGATATGTCACTTATCAACAGCCGATTGCCGGTATCCACGATGCAAGCCACTACCATGGCATTTCAGGCACTCGCCCAGATCGCCCTCATGGCTACTGGATCAACTTACTTTGCGGCGTTCATCCCGATTTGCTTGATGGCTACGTGGATGGTTCAAAAGTTCTATCTGCGCACTTCGCGTCAATTGCGTTTACTCGATCTAGAATTAAAGTCGCCGCTGTTTTCCAGCATATCTGAAACTCTTGAGGGTATGTCGACTATCCGCGCGTTCGGTCGCCAGGCACAATACGAGGCTCGTAATCAACAGCGGTTAGACAACTCACAGCAGCCGATCTACCTCCTCTATTGTATTCAGCGGTGGCTAAACTTTGTGTTGGATCTGATTGTTGCTGCGCTTGCCGTCCTCCTCATAACTCTGGCCACCCAACTGCCTATGACGACGAGCGGTGCGGCTCTTGGTGTGGCCATGCTCAACGTTCTCGGGTTTAGCCAAAGTCTTGCGCAGTTCATCTACTTCTACACCGACCTTGAAACTTCCCTTCAGGCTGTGGCTCGAGTCAAGGACTATGTAGAGACGATAGAGCCAGAGGATCCTTCATCCTTAACGTTAACATCTCCACCCAGAGATTGGCCTGCCCAAGGCTCGATCGATATCCGTGGCATCACAGCTTCATATACCAAGGAGTCTGATCCCGTCATCAAAGACGTATCTATCCTAGTCCAGCCCGGCCAAAAGATTGGAATCTGTGGCCGCACCGCCAGTGGAAAGTCCTCTCTACTTTCCGCTCTGTTCCGGTTGATGGAGTTGCGGCAGGGCCAGATCTACGTGGATGGTTTCGACCTCTCCACAATTCCGAGACAGGCTGTAAGATCAAGCTTGATCGCCATCCCTCAAGAGCCTTTTCTCCTACCCGGTACTGTGCGTTTCAATGTATCGCCAGTAGAGTCTGTTGCCGACGAGCAAATCATTTCCACGCTCGAGCGGGTTGGTCTATGGGCATTGGTCCAACAGCACCAAGGCGCCTTGGATGGAGATATGGCTGCTCTTGCCTTATCACATGGTCAACAGCAGCTGCTGTGTCTCGCGCGAGCCATGCTACGACCCGGCACAATTCTTGTACTCGATGAAGCAACGAGCAATGTCGACCAGGCGACAGATGAGAAAATGCAGCAGATCATTCGGGAAGATTTCCGAGACCGAACCGTTTTGACGGTTGCACATCGTCTCTCTACCATTTTAGATAGTGACCAAGTTATTGTTATGGGAGAAGGTATAGTGGTAGAATCTGGGCCTCCGACTGAATTGCTAGCGAAGCGTGAGACTTTCTGGGAGCTTTATAGAAGTCAAACAACTAACTTTGTATGAGGAGAATTGATAGATACCGTACGGGCATTTCGAAAGAATCTTAAAGGTCTTTTTAAATTGATTATAAAAAGAAGTGAGAAATTGGAAAATTGTGACAGTCTGTATCACGTTGGGTTTCCCGAGGCTGAAAACTGATATCGAAGCAAATAAAATTTCTTTTGACTAAACCTAATAACGTGGTTTATCATCGAGCGGATCACTTTCCCTCACCCCCATTACTTCAATTAGGATTAAACAACCACAACGCATGAAATAAATTGAAACTACTCGGAATCTGATGACCCTAACACAACTATAGCATCTTGACAGGTGCGCGCATTATGACCAGTCTCCCCGCAAGTGCCACATCGTCGCCCAGAGGGTTGCCCCTCATTCTGCCTACCCCCCTTAGAGCCCTTGTCGCGTCGAGCTTGTTCCTCTGCCTCTTTCTGAGCTAATATATCCTGCGCATCCTTCACAGTAAGTGTACCCCCTTGACGGACCCGAGTCTTATGAGCCCTCCGGCGTTTGCTAAGTGCTTCATTTGCTGCTCGAAATGTATATACCTTCGCGGACAAAAGGATCACCTTATGAGTTAACAGCTCTGTACCCTTAATCTTATTAATACAAAAGAATAAGAAAAAAAGTTTCAAATTTGGAATCAAAATTATCGAAATAATGAATATTATAATGCAAATTTATTAAAATCGATCCTGATTTATAATCATTATTATATATTATTAATATTATATATTTAAAACGATTTTATAAATCTTAATATAATTAGAATTCAGAAGTAAATATAAAAAGAACAAAAATATCTTCAAAATCTTTATTATTTCTATAAACAATATAATTATTAGATTTGAGAATATAAAACAAAAAAATAAATAAATATTTTAAAAAAGCAAATAAATATAAAATAATTCTTTATAATATTAAATCAATAATTCATTTATATATAATAATTATCAATATAGTAATCGTTTAGTATAATATTAATAAAATCGTTTGTTTAATTTAATTGATCATAGCGATTATCAATAAAATAATTTCTAAAACAATAGTAATTAGTATTTCAATATATTATCAGAATCACAAATGGCAAAGAGTCAATTAATCCTAAAATAGTAATAAAATTTTTCATTATTCTTTTTCTATCTAAAAGAATCTTTTTCTTTTAAATCTGTCGGAATATGAATCACGTGCATGGTAAGGATGGTAAGGATCACGTGCCCACTAGTGCTTGTATTAGTGTCTCGGCATGTACCATTACATAGCTCTTCACCTTCTATAGATTCTAGCTCTTTAGGCAAATCAAAACGTATTAACTATAAGAGTATTATGCGTTCGTTGATAAGCTTTACTTACCCGTATACAGTTGTCCCGACAATTTGATAATATAAAAATATATTTATTATAAATGAATAAATCGTTAATATTGATCTTCTAAAGTATAATATTTTCAATTGAATTATATCGATATTTTAGATACTTTTTGTTTTTTATAAAATCGTTATTTTTTGGAAATTATAATAAAATATTTCTTATCAATTTCAATATTAATTTAAATATTATTTTGTTATTAATTAATATATTAATTATTCGATATAATATCAATTGTTTATAATTAATTTCTATCAATAATTCTTTAAAATTATATAAAAACAAATTATATCTTTTCTATTGAAAGAGATTTATAATATTCTATAAGGATTCTGTTTTTATTTTCGAGAAAAAGAAAATTATAATTATTATTATAATATTTTTCAATCTATTCTATAATATAGATAATATTTTATTAATATTATTTATATTTTCAATATAATTTAATTGTTTCAATAAATTATTAATAGGATTTAATTTGTTTGATTTATAAATAATTATAAAGTTATAAATAATCAGGATTTCGATTTATTATATTTGTTTATTATTAAATTCTTTTTTTTTATAAAGTATTAAAAATTATTATGATTTGTTTTGATTATAATGATATACCGATTCTTTATAATATAATATTATTATTGAATAAAGATTATATAAATAATTAAAAGTTTTTGATTATAAATAAAATACCTTTATTTTATTAAATTGAGTTTTCTCGAATAGAAAACAATAGAATCATTTATATTATCAAAGAATAACTGAAGGGGTATATATTCTGATACAGATCTGGGAATATTAATTTCGATTAAAATTTAAAGTATTGAATTGAAATATCAAAGTATTAATATAATAATAAATATTTCTTTTAAATTATTAAAAACATTTTGAGTTTCTTTTCTTTATTTGAATTCCAATATAGTTTTTCTTTTTTTGGTATCTTATAATAGATTTATTAGATTATAAACGATTTATAAATAGATTATAATAAATTATTAATAAAAGTTCGTAAGATTTAAAAAGATCTGAATTTTGCAGAAGGATATTAATATTGATTATTTAATAATAATTTGAATTCTATTTGGTTTTATAATAATATTTTTCTTTGATATAATAAAATCTAGGAATTCTATTTTGTATATATAAAATATATATTTAAACAATCTAATAAAAATTTTATAGATATTAGTAATATAGATTTCTTTATTTTTGAAATAAAGAAAAATTTAATTTAAATATATAATATAAATACTATTTACAAAATCAATGAATATTTGATTGATATATATTTGAAAGATAATAAGGATATTGATCAAATTGAAAGATATAATTAGATATTTAAACTATTTATAGTGAATATAAAATGTTTATCAGAGTCACAAATGGCAAAGAATCAATTAGTCCTAAAACAGTTATAAAACTTTTCATTGTTCTTTTTCTATCTAGGAGAACCTCTTTCTTTTAAGTCTAATAAAGAGCGATATCGGAATGATAACAAATTGCCGATTATATATTAGAGTTTAGTAAATACAGAGATTTTGCAGAGTTTTTTAATTAATCGATAACAGATCATCAATTGTACATTTGCCTTTAACAATAAAGTCACTTCCTTATAGAGATTCCTAGCTTTACTAGCAACATCCTTCTAACAACCGTAACAATTAATGAATAATGTATTTGTGAATATTATTAGTTTCAATGAATCAAGATCGAGTAGTACGAATTTCAGTTTTTTGGTTGGATTATTTATTTGTTATTAGATTATTTTATTCATCAATTTCGTATCTTCCTTTTTGAGATTGATAATTTAGACAGCAAAAGAAAAAGCGAATGATATTTTTGATTGATATATTATTGAAATATAAGTTCTTTTTATATATTGAACAATATATTGGTTTTTTGAAGTTGTACTTTTTCGAATTTTACTTTTTGTATTATAAATATCGATTAATTGTATTTTGATGAATTATAGATTTATATATTATTTTTCTTGATTAATATAAATGGAATTGTTATTTGTTTGAATAATGATAAGGTTTTTCGATTCTTTATAAGGAATTTTGTATTTTCGAGTTTTTTTTGCTTTTTATTTGCGAATACTTTATTAATTATAATGATTATATTATTTATTTGAAGTTCTATTAATTTAAATACTTTATTTTTTTATTTGATATATATTAGATAAAGATTGTAGATTGATTGAGTTATTTGGAATATAATGAAATAATGATTATAGTAAATGCTGAATCAATAATTTTTGATTTTTGATATATTATATAATGATTTAATTATTTGTAATAGTATTCCTTTTGGGAATTCTATTTTTTTAGATAATGAATATAGAATAATTGTATCAGATTGAATACTATTTGTATATAAATCTGAATAATATTTCTAATATACAAAATGATTTATATAATTAATTATAAGATAATTATAACATTTAATATTAAATATTGATTTATTTGTTGAATTATAAATGATTATTAACTTTTGATGCAGGAAATAGTAGTATTATTGATTATATAGATTGAACTAAGGATATATAATTCTAGTAGGAATAGATTTGAGGTTATCCCCAAATATGGTTTGTGCATCATTGTGATCACATGATTTCAATTCTAATCCTATAATAGTTTCATTTCCAATACTCCTTTATTGAAAATATCTTATTCGATTCTTTTAGACTATTAATCCTAATATTTTCTTGAACTTTTCGAAAGCAATCCTTGTACAAAGCTTCGTTATTCCATTAGTAACTATATTATATATATTGATATAATTAATAACGATTTTCTTCTTTTCTATTAAATCCTTAATAAAATAATAACTGATATCTATATATTTGAATTGTTCATATAAATATAGATTCTTGATTAAAGCTAAAGTACTCTGATTATTATCAAATATTTGAATTATATCTTCATTCTTTTCAATATAATTTGATCTGAATAAATCTTTGAGTATTTATACAATCTATCTCCCTTATTTGATGAATATTATTATTACAATATATTTTGATTTTGTATTAAAAATAGTTATAGATATTTGTTTCTTGTTAATCTACAATATAAGATCTTTATAGAATATTACAATTTTTTCTAAAACACTTTTCTAATTATATTTGTTATTAATTCAATCTGTATCTATATATATCTTTATTATATTATCAAATATATTATATTCTTTGTAGATATTAGATTGTACTTTCTTTAACCTGAACTATAACTTCTGTTTGATTATTGATCATAAATATCACATCAAATTCTTCAAAATTATAATATAATGTTTTACTAGTTTTACCATAAATTATGAAAATCTTTCAATTAAAAATACTATATCTAGTCGAATATATATCATTAAATGAATTATACTTTTTATTTATTATTGATATTCGTTTATATCTATTAATTCATTATTATCGATTACTAACTAAAGATGAGTATAATCTATTATTAATAATTTCTTGATTTGATATTATTTATATATAATATTATATTTGATTAATATAATATCGAAATATTCTTTTTGATCTATAATTAATATATACATTTTTCTATTACAAATAATTCTAACATTTAGGATTTTATTAATCTTCCCTAAATTCTTGATATTAAAACAAACTGATAACTTTTCATTAAATCAAATGATTTGCGATGATATATATAATACAATAACAATATCGTCGATATATACTAATAATATTATATTACAATCTTTGGATATATATAAATATAGATCTACCAAATTTTATATAAAATCTATATTTAAAAGCTCTTTCTTTAATAATAAACTCCAATCTTTTTTAATTTGCTTCAAATTATATAGACTTTGTAAAATTCGTAATATATATCCTTTTTCGATTTTGATATTTTGGGGTGATTCGAGGTAGATTTCTTCTTTCAAATATGATTCAATAAAGGCGTTTTTGATATTGAAATATAAGTATTCCAAATTTTCCTTTACAACGATAATTAGGAATAGTCTAAATATATCTAATTTTATTATTGATATAAATATTTCATTATAATTTTTTCTTAATATCTAATTGAATTTTTGAACTATTAATCTTGTTTTGAATTGTTTTACTTTGTTATTTTTAGTTTTAATTATAAATATTTATTTCATTGAAATCAGATTACTTTTTTTAGAGAATATATATTCTTCTTAAATATTATTTTGAATTAAAAATATAATTTCCTTTTTGATAATTTCCTTTCATTTTTCAGAATATTCTTGATCCGATATTGCTTTCTTATAAATTCTTAATATTTTGATTCCCAGAATTTCTTCGGCCGGATATACTCTATCTTTTGTATTATTTATATTTATTAACGAAATTATGAAATCTGAAACGATCTTGTTTTTGATATAAAGGTTTATTTTATAAATAATTAGGATTATAATTATAATATATTTTATATTTTCTTGAATTTTGGTTTATATAGATATTATAATCAATACCTTTATAATCTTATTTTCCTATTCTTTTTTAGAATCTTGTTCTATATCTTTTTTCTGTTTTTGTATTAAATACTTTAAAGATTCGTTTTCAAAGTTTATTATATCCTTTTGTTCAGTTTCAAATGATTATAAATTTATTTCGCTTTTTAATCTTATTGAAATAAATTTATTAGCAAAATTTAAGATAGTTTTAAATTTTGTTTTTAATATAGATTCAAAATCTGCAAAAGTTGACTCTTGAATTGGAATCTTTGGAATGATAAATTCGATATCTGAAATATCTTTGAAAGAAGATTCTTGATTTGTTTTTTAAATATTATTATTTTTATTTTCATTGTATATTAATATTGATATATCTAATTTATTTGATTTCAATTTAATAATTGGAATATTTAATATAATTATTAAATTCAATATAATATCTATTAAAGAAAATATTTGAAACAAAAATAATATAAATATTATATTTAATATTAAGAATAGAAAAGATACTTTATTTGTTATTGATCTATTATAAGATCTTCGATCTGATTTTATATTCTTTGTTCTTTATAGATCTAATTCATAATTTCTTAATTTAAAATTCAAATCTCCTCTTCAATAAAATTCATCTATAATTATTCTATTTGATCGAAATATATAATCTAATTCTGGAAAATATACTTTGATATATTTGTTTATAACTTTTAAATATCCTAAGAATATATCGATTCTCGAAATGTCCTATAATTTATTATATCTTTGCTCTTTCGAAATAATTTTGGAATTAATATAAATATAATATTTGCTCCTTTAGATTTTATATATTTTTATATCTGATATTATATCTATAAAAGCTTCTATAAAAGATTAATCTATTTTATTTATATCAGGATCAATATTAATATGATTTCTAATATAAATATCGTATTTTATAATTTCATTCTAAAACTTTAATAATAATCCAATTTCTTTTAATATTATTTTCATATTTATTTCTACAATCTTTATATTTTATTCTGCAAATCTGTTTTAATATAAAAAAATAATTATTGTAATTTCGGATTATATACTTGATAATTATTTACGAATAGTTTATAGGAATTCTAATATATTATCAATTCTAATTATAATGATTTTTTCTTTAATAATCAATTCTATCTTCTTTTTCCAAGTTTTCAATATTTGAATTATATCATCTTTTTGTTTAAATAATATAATCCAATTTACTTTTATATAATTATCAATAATCAATATAAAATAACGATTCCCTTGAATCGATTTTGGAAATGATCCTATAACATCGAAATATATAAATTCGAATTTCTTTGATTTATACCGACTTAATTGCTTCAAAATATACTTGGTTATCTTGATAAATATATATACTTTATAAATATCTAATTCAATTAAAACCTTTATTAATTTAATTATATTAGATATTTTATATAGATTCTTGATTTTATTTAAACCTAAATAATTGAATCTTTAATATTATAATAAGTATCTCTTTTTCTCTTTGAATATTAATTCATCATCAATACCTTTGATATTATCGATTATCTCTAAAGAAAAACCTTTTTCCTAATCATTTTGATATATATTCGAATATAAAACTATATTCTTATATCCTTTAATTATATATAAAACTATATATATTCCATTTTATATTCTAATATAAATAATTTTCTTATTATCTTTCTTGAAATATATATAATAAAAATTGAATTCCTTTTGCAATTTTATTTCACAAATCCTTTTTCCTAATAACAAATTTATTTCTAATCCTAATATATATAATATATTTGAAAATAGTATCTTAGAATCATCTTTATATATTATATTTATTAAACTTTAATAATAATAATATATTATTCCTTTATTAATCTTTATTTTTTATTTAATAATAAAATCTATTAATCTAAATAATAAAAATTGATCAAATATATATAAAGAAATATCTATATCGATATATTATTTATTAAGAAAAGTTTTATTAATGATTTTCTTTATTAAATTACAATCTTTCTTTATTATATTTTTAATATCAAAATTTGATTCAAAAATATTATTAACAAAGTATATTTGGTTTTTTTTATTGAAATAGATTTTTTTTGGATTTAATAATCCTTTTCTTTTTTAATAATAAAAATAATTATAAAGGAATTTATTGATTTATATTAAATATAAATAATCTTATATATAATAATCTTTCTTTTGATATAGATTACAAATATTATTTGGAATCTCGAAATCTGATTCTTAATATCGAAAAGTATATTTAGATTCTTTTGCAATTTATATTTATTTTAATTCATTTTTAAAACGAAATTCCTTAATCTATAAATATTTGATTTTATTATCAATATTAAAATTGATTTGAATATCCAATATATTTATTATTCTTTAATAATCAATTAAAAGATTATATATTAAAACCAAAAACAAAACAATATCTTGATATATTGATCGATAGTTTTCGTTTATAATCTCTAATTTCCTTTTATATTCTTTCAATTTATCCCAAACTTTAATAATAATTATATTAGAATAAATATCGAATTGAAATTTGAAATTCTGAATCATCATTATATATATATTAATTATAATTATATTAATTCTAGTATATTTCGATTTAAAATATCTCCAAAATATATATATTATTGAATATTCATTAATAAAAGCTTTATTATCATTATTAAATATTATACAAATATATAATAATACATTTGCTTCGTTTTTTAAATATTCCGATTTCAATTCGATATTATAATATATACGATTATTGATTTTATAAATAAATACTATATTAGATCCTACAATCTATATATATTTATTTAATATTTAATCAATTATATAAAACTATCCTTTTCTTCTCAATTATATCTTTGTTTATTTGAATCATCGCTTATAATTATTTTGATCGAATTTCAAAGAATTATTTGATTCCGATATTATAAAGGTTTTTTGCTATTTAATAAATATCAAAAATAATCTTCAGGTTTTTAAAACGATTTTAAAAAATATATAATAAATAAATTTAGAATAATAAAAAAATATAAAAATAAAATAATAAGAAAATTTATAAAATTGTATTATAATATATTTTCTTATAATTATACGAATTTACTTTTTATTTTTATTATAATTCTATATCGATATTATACAAACTATTTTTTGTTTTGATTTATAATATTATAAATTATAAATTATATTATTATATTTCAATTTTATTTCGATAATATTATATAAAAATTTTGATTTTCATTTTATTTCATTTTTATTAGTTATATTAATCCTTTCTTGATTTGTTTTGTTTTTTAATTATTATTATATAATCGGATCTTATAATTTATTAATTTTTGATATAGAAAATAATAGTATTGTTAATTATATAGATTGAATTAAGGATATATAATTCTAGTAAAAATAGATTTGAGGTTATTCTCAAATATGATCTATATATTATTATAATTATATAATCTTAATTCTAATTTTATAATAGTTTTATTTTTAATAATGATTATATTAATATTGGTTTTTTTTTGTATTGTTTTATATTTGGATTATAAATTTTGATTTTGAAAATGCTTTTTTAATATTTTTATTTTTGATTTTATTAATAAATCTTAATTTGAATATTCATATATTTTTTGATATATTTGTTTATTATATAATTTCGAATATACTATTTTCTATTAAATTGTAGATTTTTTTCTTTTTTGATTTTTTATAAATCAATAGATTATAAAATATATTAGATATTAATAGATTTTCGTTAAAGATATTGATAATTTTTTTTTATTGTTTTGAAAATAAATAATTATATATTACGAATTTTAATTATAAAATTAGGGTTAATTGAAAGTGGGCTGAATTATATATTAATTTGAAGAGTTTTCATTTATATAAAAAGGAATTCTTTAATATTATTAAAGAAAATAATGAAAAGTTTTTTGATTTTAAATCCAAATTTATTATTATTTGAAATTAATTGATTCTTTGTTATAATTCTTATAATTTTTTTTATTCATTTTTGAAAGCAATTTATCGATTAATTTTAAGAATAATCTTATTTTTTTTGATTTATAAAAGCCTTCGAATTTTATCAAAAACCCTTCGAAATTTATCTTCAAAATATATACGAATTTGATTTCAAAACGAATCTTTAAAATCCCTTCGAAATATTATCGAAAATCTTCGAATCAAGAAAATCAAAAAAAACAAAAGAAAAAGAATTGAAAAAATTTATTCGAAAGATATAAATATAATGTATGAATTGAATTCTACTTTATTTTATGAAATTCAAAAACGAATTTTTAAATTATATAAATCATTTAAATAAAAGAACGAAAAAACAAAAGTATATAAAAAACCTTTGAAACTTTATCGGAAAACTGAAGAATTTGAATATAAAAGTTATTGAAAATTGAAGATATTGAAATTGAAAATATTGAAATTGAAGATATTGAAATTAAAAATATTAAAGTTGAAGATATTGAAATTGAAATAATAATAATAAAGCCTTTAATATTACCCTTAAAAAATATAATGAATAGATTTATATATAATAATAATAAAATCTTTAATATTATTTTTGAAAAATATAATAAACAAATTTATATATAATATTAATTATATTTCTATTTTCAAAATAGAATCCTAACAAAATATTTGAAATCTTTTCCTTTTAATAGAATACTAAATTTCTTCTAAAAGAAAAAGTAAAACTAATCTTTATATAATTTTAAAAAATCATTAATAAAAATTGATTACAAATAATTGGATTTATATTAGAAAACTAATATATTAATTAAAAACGAAATAATATTTATTGAAATTATTATTTTTTTGATACAAATTTAATAATATTAAAGAATATAATATATTTATATTTTAGATTTCAAAAGAAAAAACAAATTGAAAACCCTTTTCCCTTTTTATTATTTATCAAATCTATAAAATCATTAAAATCGATAAAAATATCGATTCAAAAAGAAAAGCATTAATATCCCTTACTCATTATATTAAAAAATATACCAAATCAAAAAAGTATACTAAATCGAAAGCATACCAAATCGAAAATATACTAAACCCAAACCAAAAATATACCAAATCTGAATCGAAAATATATCAAATCTAAATCAAAAATATATCAAATCAAAAATATATCAAATCAAAAATATATCAAATCGAAAATATACTAAATCGAAAATATACCAAATCGAAAATATACTAAACCCAAATCAAAAATATATTAAATCTAAATCAAAAATATATTAAATCCAAATCGAAAGTATATTAAATCAAAAATATATCAAATCAAAAATATATTAAATCGAAAATATATCAAATCTAAACCAAAAATATATCAAACCCAAATCAAAAGTATATCAAATCTGAATCAAAAATATATCAAATCCAAATCAAAAGTATATCAAATCAAAAGTATATTAAATTAAAAATATATCAAATCGAAAATATATCAAATCGAAAATATATCAAATCGAAAATATACTAAATCCAAATCGAAAATATATTGAATCCAAATTGAAAATATATTTATCAAAATTGTACCAAAATTATATCGAAATCGAATTGAAAATAAATCGAAAATAAATATATATATAAAAATTTTTAAATAATATTAAAAAATTTTCAAAAAAATGAAAATATTGAATTTTATAAAATAAAGATATAAATATTATAATTTCATTATTGAAGGAATTATTATAGATTTAATTATTGTATAGAATTTTCTATTGAAATTTCAATTCGGCCGATTATTATAAAATAGAAATAAAGGAATTAAAAGAATTGAAAAGATTTCAATGGATCTACAATAATTTTATGAAAAAATATATTATATATTATCAATAATTTTATAAAAAAAATATATAATATAATATAATAGTTTTACAAAAAAATATATAACATAATATCAATAATTCTACAAAAAGGTATATAATACAATATCGATAAATCTACAATGGTTTTACAAAAAGGTATACAATACAATACAATAATTTTATGAAAAAGTATACAATATAATATCAATAATTCTACGAAAAAGTATACCACACAATATATAAATCTACAATAGTTTTACAAAAAGATATACAATATAATACAATGGTTTTACAAAAAAGCATACAATATAATATCGATAATTTTATGAAAAGATATATAATATAATATCAAATAATATTAGTTTTGATTGAATATTTCAATTTAAATAATTTCATTTTAAAGATTTTCGAAAATGAAAATTTTGAAAAGGAAAACTTTATTACAAACTTCAACTACAAAACTAAAATTAATCGAAAACAAATCGAATTATATATTAATTTGAAGAGTTTTCATTTATATAAAAAAAAATTCTTCAATATCATTAAAAAAAATAATGAAAAATTTTTTGATTCTAAATCCAAATCTATTGTTATTCAAAATTAATTGATTCTTTATTATAATTCTCATATTATATCTAATATTTTTGTTATATTTTCAATAAAATATATTTCTATAATTTCGATTAATATTATATTAATTATATTATATAATATTTTTATTAATAGAATAATTATTTAAAGAATATTAGGATTTGCTTTCGTTATATTTTTTAAAATGATTTTAAATTTCTTTTGAAAGATAATTTCAAAGTTCTTTAAGAATATTTTCTAAAAGGTTTATTTTATTATAATAAATTCTATTTATATAATAGATTTTGTTGATATTGTTATTTCGATTATATAAAGTTTTATTATTGTAAATCGAAAAATTATAGATTTATTTAATAATTGAATTATATAAATTTTGTTTTCGATTTATAATAATATAAATAGTTCTATTCATTTAATAATTCGATAATTTTTTTCTTTTTATATTTATATATTTGAATTAATTGATAATTTATAAATTGGAATTATATTTAAGCTATTCCTTTGATTTAATATATTTGTTATTTATTTTTCAATTTGAAGTTTTTTGATTTTGTTATTTGTTCTTTTGATTATATTAAATCGTTATTAAATATCAGATATTAATAGATCAAATTTGTTTATTTACAAATATATTCCGAATATTAAAAGAATAAATATAATTCTATTAAAATTAATAATATTATTAATTGTTTTCATTATTATTTATAATATCGATTCTTTCATTATTTCAATATCCTTGAATTCTTTTTCGATAATATTATATATATATCAAATGATTTGATAATAATATTCAATCATTCTAATCAATCAATATACTTCAATAAATATACTTTTTGTAATAATTATTATTATTTCGATATATTATTTGAATTCTTTATTTATAAAGTTTTTTCTGATATTATAAATAATATAATCTGATAAATTTAAATATATATTCATTCAATATATTTTTAATTTATTTCATATATACTTTATATTAATATTATCGAATTATTGTATTATTTGGAATCTAATTTCTTTATTGATAATATATAATATTGATTTGTTATTGATATATATATTGTGAGAAAGTTGGGATATCAAGGCCTAACACGTAGCTAGTTCGTAGTCATATGGTCACATGACTCCTCGTAGTTAGATATAAGAGAGGGCTCTGCTCCCCTCTCCTTGAAAGAAATCAATCGTTTTTCCACTAGTCTTTTTGTACCCCATTTGTGCACAACCCAAACCATTGTCTAAACCTACTAGTTTTACTACTTGAAGCCTCTACAATGTAATCTGATCAGTTCCAATTCCCATTTCCCCTCGCAGCGTGCTATCGGGACGCACGTATCTCGACCTACCTCTTTCACAATATTAACATTTGATACAAAAAGTAATAATATTATTGATTATATAAATTGAATTAAGAATTTATTATTCTAATAAAAATAGAATTGAAATTATTCCTAAATATAATTTATATATTATTATAATTATATAATCTCAATTTTAATTCTATAATAATTTCATTTCCAATATTTCTTTTTTAAAAATATTCTATTTAATTTTTCTAAATTACTAATCCTAATATTTTCTTGAATTTTTTGAAAATAATTCTTATATAAAGCTTCATTATTTTATTAATAATTATATTATATATATTGATATAATTAATAACGATTTTCTTCTTTTTTATAAAATCTTTAATAAAATAATAATTGATATCTATATATTTGAATTATTTATATAAATATAGATTTTTGATTAAAACTAAAATGTTTTAATTATTATTAAATATTTGAATCATATCTTTATTTTTTTCAATATAATTTAATCTAAATAAATCTTTAAATATTTATACAATTTATTTTCTTTATTTAATAAATATTATTATTGTAATATATTCTGATTTTATATTAAAAATAATTATAAATATTTGTTTCTTGTTAATTTATAATATAAAACTTTTATAAAATATTATAATTCCCTTTGAAATATTTTTTCAATTATATTTATTATTAATTCAATCTGTATTTATATATACCTTTATTATATTATCAAATATATTATATTCTTTACAAATATCAAATTATACTTTTTTTAATTCAAATTATAATTTTTATTTGATTATTAATTATAGATATTATATTAAATTTTTCAAAATTATAATATAATATTTTATTGGTTTTATTATAAATTATAAAAATCTTTTAATTGAAAATACTATATTTAATCGAATATATATTATTAAATGAATTATATTTTTTATTCGTTATTAATATTCATTTATATCTATTAATTTATTATCATCGATTATTAATCGAAAATAAATATAATTTATTATTAACAATTTCTTGATTTGATATTATTTATATATAATATTATATTTAATTAATATAATATCGAAATATTCTTCTTGATTTATAATTAATATATATATTTTTTTATCACAAATGATCCTAATATTTAGAATTTTATTAATCTCCTTTAAATTCTTAATATTAAAACAGATTAATAGTTTTTTATCGAATTAAATGATTTATAATAATATATATAATATAATAATAATATCATCAATATATATTAATAATATTATATTACAATTTTTGAATATATACAAATATAAATCTATTAAACTTTATATAAAGTTTATATTTAAAAATTCTTTCTTCAATAATAAACTTCAATCCTTTTCAATTTATTTCAAATTATATAGATTTTATAAAATTTATAATATATATCCTTTTTCGATTTTGATACTTTGAAATAATTCAAAATAGATCTTTTTTTTCAAATATAATTTAATAAAAGCATTTTTGATATCGAAATATAAATATTCCAAATTTTTTTTTACAATAATAATTAGAAATAGTTTGAATATATTTAGCTTTATTATTAATACAAATGTTTCGTTATAATTTTTTCCTAATACTTGATTAAACTTTTAAACTATTAATCTTATCTTGAATCGTTTTACTTTATTATCTTTAATTTTAATTATAAATACTTATTTTATCGAAATCAAATTATTTCTTTTAAGAAATATATATTCTTTTTAAATACTATTTTGAATTAAAAATATAATTTCCTTTTGAATAATTTCCTTTCATTTTTTAGAATGTTTTCGATCCGATATTGTTTCTTTATAAGTTCTTAATATTTTGATTTCTAGAATTTTTTTGATTAGATATATTATATTTTTTATATTATTTATATTTATCAATAAAATCATAAAATCTGAAATGATTTTATCTTTGATATAAAGATTCATTTTGTAAATAATTGAGATTATAATTATAATATATTCTATATTTTTTTGAATTTTGATTTATATAAATATTACAATTAATATTTTTATAATTTTGCTTTTCTATTTTTCTTTAAAATCTTATTTTATATTTCTTTTCTATTTTTGTATTAGATATTTTAAAGGTTCATTTTTAAGATTTATTATATTCTCTTATTTAATTTCAAATAATTATAAATTTACTTTGTTTTTCGATTCTACTAAAATAAATTTATCAATAAAATTTAAAATGATCTTAAATTTTGCTTTTGATATAAATTCAGGATTTATAAAAGTTTATTCTTAAATTAGAATCTTTAGAATAATAAATTCGATATTTAAAATATTTTTAGAAAAAGATTTTTAATTTGTTTTCTAAATATTACTATTTTCATTTTTATTATATATTGATATTGATATATCTAATTTATCTAATTTCAATTCGATAATTAGAATATTTAATATAATCATTGAATTCAGTATAATATTTATTGGAGAGAATATTTAGAATAAAGATAATATAGATATTATATTTAATATTGAGAATAAAAAAGATATTTTGTTTATTATTAATTTATTATAAAATCTTTGATCTAATTCTATATTTTTTATTCTTTATAAATTTGATTTACAATTTCTTAATTTAAAATTCAAATCTTTTTTTCGTTAAAATTTATTTATAATTATTCTATTTGATCAAAATATATAATTTAATTCTAAAGAATATATTTTGATATATTTATTTATAATTTTTGAATATTTTAGAAATATATCAACTTTTGAAGTATTCTGTAATTTGTTATATTTTTGTTTTTTCAGAATAATCTTGAGATTGATATAAATATAATATTTATTTCTTTAGATTTTATATATTTTTATATCTAATATTATATTTATAAAAACTTTTATAAAAAATCGATCTATTCTATTTATATCAGAATTAATATTAATACAATTTTTGATATAAATATTATACTTTACAATTTTATTTCAAAACTTTAATAATAATCCAATTTTTTTTAATATTACTTTTATATTTACCTTTATAATCCTTATATTCCATTCTAAAAATCCGTTTTGATATAAAAAAACAATTATTATAATTTCGGATTATATATCTGATAATCATTTATAAATAATTTATAGAAATTCTAATATATTATTAATCCTAATTATAATGATCTTTTTTTCAATAATCAATTTCATCTTCTTTTTCCAAATTTTCAATATTTAAATTGTATTATCTTTTTGTTTAAATAATATAATCCAATTTACTTTTGTATAATTATCGATAATCAATATAAAATAACGATTCCCTCAAATCGATTTTGAAAATGATCCTATAATATCGAAATATATAAATTCGAATCTTTTTGATTTGTACAAATTCAATTGTTTTGGAATACGATTAATCATCTTAATGAATATATATATTTCGTAGATATCTAATTCAATTGAAATCTTTATTAATTTGATTATATTGAATATTTTATATAAAATCTTGATCTTATTTGGATTTAAATAATTGAATCTTCAATATTATAACAAATATCTCTCTTTCTTCTTGAATATTAATTTGTTATCGATATTTTTGATATTATTAATTATCTTTGAAGAAAAACCTTTTTTTTGATCATTTTGATATATACTCGAATAAAGAATTATATCCTTATATCCTTTAATTATATATAAAACCATATATATTCTATTTTATATTTTAATATAAATGATTTTCTTATTATCCTTTTTGAAATATATATAATGAAAATTGAATTCCTTTTGCAACCCTATTTCACAGATCCTTTTTCCTAATAACAAATTTATTTTTAGCCCTAATATATATAATATATTTGAAAATAACATTTTAAAATTATCTTTATATATTATATTCATTAAACTCTAATAATGATAATATATTATTCTTTTATTAATCTTTATTTTTCGTTTAATAATAGAATCTATTAATCTAAATAATAAAGATTGATCAAATATATATAAAGAAATATTTATATTAATATACCATTTATTAAAGAAAGTTTTACTAATAATCTTTTTTATCAAATTACAATCTTCCTTTATTATATCCTTAATATCGAAATCTAATTCAAAGATATTATTAACAAAGTATATTTAGTTTTTTTTATTGAAATAAATCTTCTTCAAATTCAATAATCCCTTTCTTTTTTAATAACAAAAATAACTATAAAAGAATTTATTAATTTATATTAAATATAAACAATCTTATATATAATAACCTTTTTTTTGATATAAATCACAAATATTATTTAGGATTTCGAAATCTGATTCTTGATATCGAAAAGTATACCTAAATCTTTTCATAATTTATATTCACTTTGATCCATTCTTAAAACAAAATTCCTTAATCTACAAATATTTAATCTTATCATCAATATTAAAGCTAATTTGGATATCCAATATATTCATTACTCCTTAATAATTGATTAAAAAACTATATATTAAAACCAAAAACAAAACAATATCTTAATATATTAATCAACAACTTTCGTTTACAACCCCTAATTTTCTTTTATACTCTTTCAATTTATTCTAAACTTCGATAATAATTATATTAAAATAAATATCAAATTGAAATTTGAAATTCTGAATCATCATCATATATATATTAATTATAATTACATTAACTCTAATATATTTTGATTTAAAATATCTCCAAAATATATATTGTGAAAGAGGTAGGTCGAGATACATGCGTCCCGATAGCACACTGCAAGGGGAAATAGGAATTGGAATTGATCAGATTACATTGTAAAAACTTCAAATAATAAAACTAGTAGATTTAGACAATAGTTTGGATTGTATATAAATGGGATATAAAAAGATTAATGGAAAAACGATTGATTTCTTTTAAAGAAAAAGGAACAGAGCCTTTTCTTATATCTAATTACAAAGAATCATATAATTATATAACTACGAATTAGCTATATATTAGGTTTTGATATCCCAACTTTTTTATATCCTTTCCCTTTCCAAAATATATATTCTATTTAATCTTAGAACAATTACAAAAGATAAAAACCAAAAAGATCAAAAGATAATTAGATTAAGGAAAGCCAATTAAAGTATTAATAAATCAAAACAATAAACAATTTTTAAAATCGTTTTAAAAAAACAATATACTTTAAATTCTTATTAATCCAAATCTGCTTCTATTATCTCTTTATCAAATTCGATAAAAGTTTCAAATTCTTGAAAAATATCCTTATTGTCTTCTTCATCTTCAATCTTTCTTAAACGTTTAATCAAATGCTTTGCAACGAACTTTATATTTGTAATCGAACTTTTTGATAATTCCTAAATATAATTTGAATAATAAATAAAGATTTTTGGTATTATAAACTCTTATTTAACATTAAAGGGATAATCCTTTTTTTTATTATTAAATCTTGTAAAAGATTTCTTTATTGAAAAACGATTCATTTATTCTCTATTTAGTTTATAATCTATATCAGAGATTGAAACAATACTTTATATTCCAAAAAATCCAATTGGAAACAAATTGAATAATATTGCAAATTGATTCTGAATCGATTCTCGCTTTACGATTTCTTTTCCTTTTTCAATAAATTTCTTTAATATAGATTGAAATTTCCCAATAAAGAATTCTTCATCAATTAGATTCACAATCTCTCAATTACCAATATTTTCCCTATTAAGGAATTCATCATCTTCAAAATCTTTATCACAAAAAGTTTCTTGTTTTTGTAAAAGTATATTATAATTTATAAATAATAATCGATTTCTCTATTACTTTTCTTTATTTTAGAATATTTCAAATTGAATAATCAAATCCATCATTACAAAATTATACTATCGTTTATACCAAAACTCGAATTCATTATCATTAATTTCGAATAATCTATTTGCTATTCCTTTTACAATATTAAAATCCCAAAATAAATATTCTAAAAGAACTATAAAAAGATAATCTTATAGAACAAAATTAATATTAAAAGAAAAAAATCAAGGAATATAAAAACCTTCTTCATTAAATTTATTTAATTCAAAAAGAATAATCTGATTTTAAAAAGATCTTCAAAGGTTTTTGTAAAAATTACTATCCTCTATATTCTTTTTGTCCGAAACTACAATTAGATAAAAAATCGGTACCAAAATCAATCCACAGAATCCAAAAGAATTAATATATCTCAAAATAACATTTAATCGAATTACAACTACTTAGGATTCAAGTCTAGTCAAAATCCTTCAACGAAACTGATTCTTTTATTCGATTTTTTGGAAAGCTTCCTTTTTTATTATCTAATCAAGATTATACTATAATTAACAAATGAAAAAATACTTTTTTAGGAATTCCCGAATTAAATTATTATTATTATCTAGTTTATAAAAAGTAAGGATTTGATATTCTTTATAGAAACTTTTAATCAATTCCTTTGATTTAGAAAGATCGATTACAATAATCATTCTTTTTGAAACTTCTTTTTATTTGTCTTTAAAAGTTAAATAGAAAAGATCAAAAAAGAAATAACAAAGGTTAAATTTCTTATTATAATCAAGAAAATATAATACAGACAAAAGTATTGATACAAAACAGAACTCTTTATTCTTTCGAATATAAATAGCAATATATTATAAAGCAAGATTATATCTTAAAAGAAATTGAATAATCGAAAAGTAGTAATTTGGGAGCAGATCTTTTTTAAAGATTTTACAGAAATACTATTTATAAATAGCGAAAACATCTTCATAAATATTTCGCAAATCGAATCTATTTCTTTATTCGAAGATATATTGAAACAAAAGGATATATAAAATAAATTGATTCTTAAAGGATTCTTTGTTTGATAATTTTAATAGAAAAAAATTATCTTTAAGAGTTTCATTAGAATTAAAGGAATAAAAGTTTTCTATTGAATCGAATCGATTAAAACCGAAGGTTTGTTTTGATCATTCCAAAACCAAAAATTAATACAAACAAAATTAAGGGTAGAATACCTTTATCAATCTTATTTCATTAATACATTTTTGGTTCCTGATAATAATAACTAATCTGTTTTGTAATTCCTTAACCGAAATATACTTCGATTTTAAATCGAGAAGCTTTGTTAAAATATATAAATGATATATATATAAAGTATCTACAATAATTTGTTCTCCCAACAATATAACAACTTTCCACCCTATTTGATTAACAATATATCCATCGTTCATCAAAAAGTATTATCCCTCTTCAAATTGATAACCTAAATCGCAAAAATAATTTTTCAATTTCTATAAAGAATTTAAGATTGTTTTAAAATTGTCAAAAACTAAATCATTATCATTTGAAACAAATTCAATACTATAATCAATTATATAACAACGAAATACAAATTTGTTTAGAATAGATAAATGAAAAGGAACTTTTTTCGAGAAATCAAAATAATAACTTTTCTTTTTTTATTTATCGATATTCATAATTGCAAACTCCGAAATTGGTATAATTATTTGGGAATGAAGAAATCGGTATATACAAAGGGTATTTAATATAACAATTACTTTTAATTATTCTTCAATATTAAATTCCTTTTTATTATCATCATTATTGAAGGGTATTAAGATAGTTTTTATAGCAATTATTTCGCAAATAGGTTTATCCCCTTATTGAACTTCAAAAGGGTTTTCGCTTTTATAATATTCTTTCAGAAATCCAAAATTATCGAAAATAAATTTATAAATTTTGAAGATAAGATTCTATATAAAATCATAAAAAAGAAGTATTCAATCTTTTTTGTTCTTTATATCAATTTTTGTAATGAATCTATATATAATATAGAAATCTATAAAATTATACTTTTTAATTCCTTTGCCTCTTTTTCATATAAGATATTCAGCTATATATCCGTTTAGAAACTTTACAAGGATTTGAAGATTAAAACAAAAGATATAATAGATTATATCCATTCTTATTGAAATACTATTTAAACTTATATCTTTCGATCAAAAACAGATAAGAGTTTTTTCTTGAACAATTATCCAAATTCTTTCGAGATTTTTAAAACCTTTTTTAACTCTATTACAATATTATTCGATAAATTGAATTGTATTATTGTTTTTAACAAAATAACCGATTTTGAAGAGATTAATTGCTTTATAGAGCTTCTGATTTTCGATTCGATCTTTTATTTCATTTGTAAAATCTCTAATAAGATTAATAATATTTATAAAATAATTAAACTATTATTTAAGAATATTATATTTTTCTTTAATTTCAAAAGTTTCAATAAATATAAATATTTCGATTTCATTATTAAAGGAATGATTTTTGTATCGAATAAAAAAAGAGGTATTATTATTAATAAAACAAAAGATTATAATTTGATTAAATCCTTCTTTAGATATTATATCAAAATTTAAATAAAAGTTTATATAAATAATAAAATGAATATAAATAAAGAATTGATAATTTCAAATCAAATTATTAAAAAGAGCAGATTTAAAAAGAAAATATTGAATTATTCAAATACTGTTTAAAAATTGTTTATAAATTGTTCAAAAACGAAATCGATAATATAATAAGTTTTTTTAAAAAAGATTCAAATATTCTTTTCTTTTTAAAAATTATAAGGCTTTCTTTATCAAACTTCTTAATTAACAATTAGAAATTTATAGCAACAATTTCTCTTCGATTTATTATATTTGCTTTTTTCCTTTTAATTCTATATCGTTTTATAATTAAGCAAAGAATAATCCTTAATTATTTATTATCTTTTATTTGGAAAGCTATAAATGCCTAGAAATTCGGTTCTTTTGATTTATTTATTTATATAAATCCTTAGAATTGTTATTTATAAAAAGATCTAAATATAAAATATATTTTTTGAGATAAATGTTTATATAAATTTCATCAAATAAAGTATTATTCATTTTTTCAAAAGTATATATAAAAAGACCCTTCAATTTCTTTATTATTTTATAAAATCTATATTATTTGAAAACAAATTTTGTATTACAAAATATATCAATTTTTGATCAAGAATTATAATATAGAATTATATCTCCAATTCGAATATTTTTATCCAATATTTTGCAATCAAGATTATATCAAAATTTATTATCTTTTTTATAATACTATTTACAAAGAATTACTTTTTTAATATTTTTATTTAACATTTTTAATTATTATATTCTAATAACTAATAAATCTTTCTAGATTCATATACTTTCCTAATTAAGGATCCTTCAAATCGTATATATAATTTCAAAAAGTAATATAGCTTTTTATCTATAGATCAATTCAAACAATATTTTATTTATCGATTTGTAAATTGAAATACAATCAATGAATAATATTATTTCCAATTATTCAGATTATTTATACCCTTTTTATAATAAACAGGAAAATATTTTTATAATAGAATAATGATTTCTTTTTATTATTCTATTGGCTTATAAATAATAGATTGATATTTTGATTTTATCGATTCTATACTTTTTGTAATAAACAAATATAATGTTTTTATTCTTAAATCTTTTATTTATAATGATTTTTCTAAAGAGATTATAATAATAAATTATTTTATAAAGAAACTTGATAATTGCTTTCGAAATAATATTCTACAAAACTTTAGTTTCTATTCAATTATTCAAATCTTTTTATAAAACAATAAAACATTTGAATCTATAATTATTAAGCATTTTTATAATATTTATATCAACTTTATATCAAATATTTAAAACCCAAATAGTAATCATTGATTTATTTATTTATTTGGATAATCTAAATTGATAAATGAAATAAAAAATCACCCAATTTTTTATATCCTTATATATCCCATTTCATTAATAACAATTATGTATTTTAATATATAATGATTCTAGATTTTTATAATTCAATTCTTTATATACTCGAATCATAATTTTTGTTTTTTCAATTAAATCGTTATTTATTATTATATAAACAAAAAGTAATCCATCTCCCTGGATTCTGAATAAACAACGATCCCTTATATAAAAATTGAAAACTTCTTTTTTGAAAACTTATTAATCCTTTATTGATATATTTTTAAATCTTTATAATATAATAATATATTGAATAATCATTTGTATCCTTTTATTTCTACTTTCCAAAATTTGAAACAATCTTAAAATTTTGGAGCCATTTATACTTACCATTGAATCTATTTACAACAAATTCAAATCTACAATAATCGAATCATCAATATCTTCTTTATATTTCTCATCAATATCGTTTAAAACAATTCGTAATTATTGTAATAAAATATCTACAATAATATTTTTGTTTTCAAGAATATATTTGATATCAAAATCGAAAAGTCTAATCCAAATAATCTATCTTATAATCAAAGTATTAAATAAATCTATAATTATTTTATTTAACTAAATTATAAATATATTCGCATCAATTTCTAAAAGGAAATAAATATTATAGAAATCTCTTTTATATTTTTATAAAACTTTGAATACTTTTTTATATTCTTTCTTAATAATATTATAATTCTATTCAATATAATTCTATATATTATTTTTATATCTAACAATAATATAAGATTTATCATTATATATTTGATCTAAAATAATTCCCTATCCTATCAAACTAATATTGATAACAAATACAATAGTTCCGGTTTTAAATGAATAAATCAATAGAAAAAGGATTGGGATCAAAATTAATTTGTTTTTCAACAAAATCATTATAATATTATAATTAATAATTCAAATGAATTCTATATTTTTCTTCAATAATATATAAAAAGACTTTATAATAATAACAAAATTCTTTATTCAAAATCGATAAAAGATATATACTTTAAAGAATATTCTAATTTCATAATTGTTCGAGTAAAATAGTCATTCAATTATTTTGATGATTTTGGCAATATCGAGATTTCTTTCTTTAAAATTAATATAATAATTTATAATTCGGATTTCATTATAATACTATTTGGATTTGATATTGATAATATATCCTATATATTTAATATATTCTATTATAACATCTAGATTTTTCAGATACTCAATAACAAACTTCTTCAATCCAGATTCAACTTCAACTTTATTATATCAAGTTCTGGGATTTTTAATTTTAATATTATCTAAATAAAATATAACAATATTAAGTATAATATCCTATAATATTCTTGATACAATCCTTACAAATTGAGCAACCGAATTAGTAACCCTTTATAATAGAATAATAAATTTTATCAGATTAAAAAGGATTATAATAATAATAATATTTCTATTCTTTTTATTTAAAAATATTTGATTATATTTAAAAAATAAATCAATCAAAGATATTAATAAATATCCAATTATTTGTTTAACAAATTCCTCTAAATTTGAAAATATATTTATATTTCATAAAATTATAATATTTGTTTTTGTTATTACAATAATAATATAATATTTATTAGCCTTGCTTTTCTTAATTAAATATCAAGGATTTCAATATAATCCTTCTTTTTCCTTTAATACATTTCATTTAATATAATCTCTTATTATTTCGATAGCTATTAATAAAAGGGCTTTAAAAGATACAAAACTAAGAATTTATTAAATTTTATATAATATTATCTTGATAATCTATAACGAAACAATTGAAAATTTGATATTATCGATTTTCGTTTAATCAAAAGCTAATATTACTTCTCGATTTTATAATAATATAAAAAGAAATTCCTTTTTATATTCCCAAAATATATCTCCGATATCTAACAATACTAAATGTTTTTATATCAATCAAAAACCTTTAAATCTAATATCGAAATATAATATCAAATACTTCGAAAAAGGATTTAATAATTGATATTTAAAATATTTTATACATTCCAATTCTAATCAATTAGAATTACCTTCTAGAATCTTTTTATTGATATACTCTATTTTATTCAAAGATTTTATTTTTATTTTTTTTTTTATATATATTATTAATTAGAATAAGAATTTCGTATTTGATATCGATTAATTTCTTTTAAATATTATTTTCTATTCTAAATTCTTCCAAATCAAAATAAATATTATTAATAACAAAGTATTCCTAAAATTCCTTTAATTCCGAATCCTCAATATTATCAAATATATCTTCGATATCAAAGTTAAAATCAATTCGAATAATATCCATATTGAATTCTACAGAATTTAAAATCGTTTTAAAATTTGAAATATCAATCAAAAATTCTGGAAAATAGTTTTTAACAAATTCTTCAAATTTTCTTTCATTCTTGATAATATTTAAGATTTTTGGAAGATCATCAATACAATCCCTAAAATTTATACTATCTATTCTTTTCCTGGTTTTTCAAGATCAACCTTTATAATATCTGCTTTATATTTTGATTCAATTACCCAATAATCAACCCTATTAATATTATTGTTATCAATAATCTATACAATTTATTTATCTCCTTCATATTCAAAATCGATCTTTTTTATAAACAAATATAATATCTCCAGCAACAATAAATCTTTAATATTATTTAAAACAAAAATATCGATAATATTCTTAATTCCTTCAAAATTGATTTTTATATCTTTAATCAATTCATACAAAATGATGACACTTTTATCAAAGATAATTATTATCGCTTTATATTTATATATTATGAATCCCAATTCTCTTACAACTTTCAGGCTTATCATATTGATTATCGATCCTAAATCAATAATACTATTAATCTTAATATTCTTACTTATAAAGGTTATAATAATAATAAATATATTATATATTTTTTTTAATTAATAATTAAAGAAAACATTTAAATGATTAATAACTGTTAAGATTATTATAACTTTTTCGATAAGGATTTCTGAATTTCTGAAAAGCTCTTTTTGTTCTTCAATATTTACAATTAATACTTTTTTGAAAATTTATTTAAAAAGATTTAATATATATATAAAAACAATTCTAATTATTATTAGAATTTTGATTTTATAAATCTATTCCAAGATTTCTATTAGAGATTTTGTAATATAAGTAATAATTAATATTTGCTTTTTTATTTTTAAGGATTTAATACAAAAATTAAATATTCTATTTTTTTGTATTATATTATTCTCATCGGATTCAAAAAGGCTTTCCCCTCCCTAAGATTCTTTTACTTTGTTTTCTTTGTTTTCATCAATATCCATAATTTCATTTTCATTGAAAAATTCTTTTTTTAATCTCTCTCTTTCAATTTGATTTATTATTCTGAATAATACTTTTCGAAAAATATTTAACGATTTTTAAAATTTATCAATTCCATTTCATTCTATCAATTTGGATTTTTTAAATAATCGATTTTATAATCTTAAAATTTCTTTAAACTAAATAATTATATTGATATTAATAATTTCCCTTTCTCGATAATTAATATTATTTATAAATATATTCTTTACAATTTCAATACTAAAGACTTTAAGATTCAATAAGTTATCCTTAGTATTGGGTTTCTTTAATTGTTTCTTTTGTTAATTAAATTTATAAGTTTTTATATATATTTCAATCTGATGATTCTTTAGAGAATCTTTTTGTTTAAAGATTGAGAAAAGATTGGGATATCTTTTGGGATCAAATATAAAGACTTTATATTTGTTATAATAATATAATTCAATATTAATATCATTAATCTTTTTAAAGCAATTTTGTTTTATAGTATAATCATTATTATAAGGAAATCTTCTAAAACAATAGTAATAAAAATAATCCTTTTTATAAGCTTTATTTATATCAAAAAGAATTCTCTTTTGTTTATTTTAAATAGAATAATTATTGTATCTTGTATTACTTTTTTAATGAATAATTTGATATTGTAATAATGAGAAGGATAATTTCGAATCCCTTGTACTTTTGATTTTCGCTTTTAAATGATTTATATTGAGTTTATCCAAAAAGTTAATGATTTTATTTATAGTATTCTTTATCTTTTATCCTTGAGAATAAGATTTTATATTGATATTAAAGACAAATAAGGTTTTTATATATTTATATATAATCTGGAAAACAATAATCTAATGAGATTTAGATCTTTTATAAATTCGGATAATAAAATCCTCAAAAAAATATCATTTATAGGTTTCGTTTATTATTCTCTTGAAATTTACAGAAGCAGGATCATCGAAATCAATTTTAAGCTATCTAACAATCTTCTTTCCCATTTGGATATACAGATTATATAGGAACATCTTTTCAATTTCGAATTTGGTAATTATATAATTATTAATAAATTGAATAACCGAAAATACGAATTTGGCAATATAATCCTTCATTATTGTTGGGTTTATATTATAATCCCCTTTATTTTTGTTATATTGATTATTAATAAATTAATTAAGAAAATCTTAAATGCTTATCATTTGCTGAATATTATAATCACGAAAATATCAAAGTAATATTGATCTTAACCTTTCTTTCCAATTGTATCTAATAGGATTGTATTCCGGTATAAATTTGATTTGAATAATAGTGGTATAATCGTAATACCAAAAAAATCGAATTCGTATTTCCTCATCAAATATATTATAATTAATTTATAAAGCATCCCAAATTATAAAGAAGTCAGATATATCAATCCCATTGAAAATAGAGGCAATAATACTTCTAATATACAATATAATAAAGAATATATATATATAATCTTTAATATAAATAACAAATGAAATTTTTGGTAGATTTTGTTATTATTAATTTACTTCTTTTTCTTTTTTAGTTTTTTTTGTTTTTTTTTCTTTTTTAATAAGATTTCCATTACTATTAATAAAGAATTTTTCAATAAATTCAAAAGGATTAATAATTAAAACAATAATACTATCCTTTAATCCTTGAAAAACATTTTACAAAAGATTCAATTTTATAAATAGATCAAAATTATCCATTATATTATTATAATTTGATTGAAAAGTATTCGATTTATTAAAGTTTAATTCAATATTTAATTCTCGATAATTTTTAGTATTTATAGTTTTCTCTTAATAAATCTTCAAAAGAAAAGAAAAGATATATATAATCCTTTTTAGGATTTTCCTTTTTCCAAAGGAACGTATAAATCTCAAACCCTTCAACTAAAAGTTTTTTAAAATATATCTTAAATTTTTGATTACCAATATCAAAAATAATAATTTAATATACTATACCCAATCCTTCCTATTACTTCAATACACATTTAAATATTCAAATAGTTTTAAAGGTATATAAAACATTCAAGATCCTTTAATATGATTAATCGCATTCAATTAAGGTCGTCCTCAAAATTGAAGTTTTTTTGTTCGCAAAAATAAATGATTCGTTTATAAATAAAGACTTCATTGTATTTGAAGTTCTAATATACTCTTAGCATTACTAACTATATCCCCAAATAAAACCTTCGTTGATATATTCCTTTCAAAATAGAAAATAGAATAATAATTCTACTGAAAAATAATTTATCTTCGATATAATAAATGAATACAAATAAAAAAACTTCAATAATCAAAACTTCCTTACTCAAAATTTAACAATCCCATATTTTTGAAAAAGTTATCCTTTCAAAATCAATCCCATCCTTCTATTTATAAACTATTAATTCTACTTTCTTTTCAATTATAATTTCCTTATAAATATATTTATATAATATAAACTATATAATTCGAATCCTTATATAGATCATCATTATAAAAGAAATAAATCGAAATATATATATCCCGATAATATATTACAAAGGGAAATGAAAATTGGAATTGATCAGATTACATTATAAAAGCTTCAAATAATAAAACTAGTAGATTTAGATAATGATTTAGATTATATATAAATGGAATACAAAAAGATTAATAGAAAAACGATTGATTTCTTTCAAGGAAAAGAGAACAGAGCCCTTTCTTATATCTAATTACGAAGAGTCATATGATCATATGATTACGAACTAACTACGTGTTAGGCCTTGATATCCCAACTTTCTCACAATATACTATTGAATATTCGTCAATAAAGGCTTCATCATTATCATTAAATATTATACAAATATATAATAACATATTCGCTTTGTCCTTTAAGTATTCCGATTTCAATTCAATATTATAATATATATAACTATTAATCTCATAAACAAATATTATATTGAATCCTACAATCTATATATATTCATTTAATATTTGATTAATTATATAAAACCATCCTTTCCCTCTCAATTATATCTTCGTTTATCTAAACTATCATTTATAATTATTTTAATCGAACTTCGAAGAATTATTTGATTTCGATATTGTAAAGATTTCTTACTATTTGATAGATATCGAAAATAATCTTCAGATTTTTAAAACAATTTTAAAAAATATACCACAAATAAATTCAAAATAATAAAAAAATATAAAAAATAAAACAATAAAAAAATTCATAAAATCATATTGTAATATGTTTTCTTATAATTATATGAATTTGCTTTTCGCTTCTGCTATAATTTTATATCGGCACTATACAAATTGCTTTCCGCTTTAATCTGTAATATTATAAATTATAAACTATATTATCATATTTCAATTCTACTTCGATAATACTATATAAAAATTCTGATTTCCATTTTGTTTCACCCCTACTAATTATACTAATTCTTTCTCGATTTGTTTTGCTTTCTAATTATTATTATACAACCGAATTTTATAATCTATTAATATTTGATACAAAAAATAATAGTATTATTGATTATATAAATTGAACTAAGGATCTATTATTCTAGTAGGAGTAGAATTGAGGTTATTCCCAAATATGGTCTATGCACCATTGTGATCACGTGACCTCAATTCTAATCCTATGATGGCCTCATTTCCAACAATATATAATATTAATTATTATCGAATAATTAAATTCGATATTGTTACAAAGATTGAATTTGAATCTACTTAGGGATTTTCTATATTTTTGATAATATTCGCAGAATTTCGTAAATCTTTCAAAATCTTTTTGGGCAATATCTATATAATCTATATATTGGAAAATTCGATAGAATCTATCTGCAAAAGAATAATCGAAACAACAATATAATCTTTATATTTCCAATTCGGTTAAATAATAATCGTTTATATCGATAAATATTTATATAAATTGTGAGAATCACAGCAAAGAATCGGTTAATATTCGAATAACAATAGGTTTGGATTTAGAATCAAGACTTTTCATTACTTTCTTTAAATGGTATTGAAGAATTTCCCTTTATATAGGTGAAAATTCTTCAAATTAATGTATAATTTGGTCCGCTTTCGGCTAACCCTCATTTCGTAATTGAAATTCGTAATAGAGCCCTTCTTTTCGAGGCTTTCATTTTCGAAAGTCTGTGAAATGAAATTATTTAAATTGAAATATCCAATCAAAACCAATATCATTCGATGTTGTATTGTATGTCTTTTCGTGAAACTATCGATATTGTGTTGTATGCCTTTTCGTAGAACCATCGATATTGTGTTGTATGCTTTTTCGTAAAATCATTGTAGATCCATCGAAATCCTTTCAATTCTTCTAATTCCTTCGCTTCTACTCTACAATAGTCGGCCGAGCTGAAACTCCAATGGAGAACTTTATATAACGATTAAATCCATAATAATTCCTTCAATAATGAAATTATAATGTCTATATCTTCATTTTATGAAGTTCAGCATTTTCACTTTTTTGAAAACTCTTCAATATCATTTAAAAACCCTTATATATATATTCCTTTTCGATCCATTTTCAATTCGATTTCGGTACGATTTCGAGACGATTTCGATAGGCATGCTTTCGATTCGGTATGCTTTCGATTTGGTATGCTTTCGATTCGGATTCGGTATGCTTTCGATTCGGATTCGGTATGCTTTCGATTCGGATTCGGTATGCTTTCGATTTGGTATGCTTTCGATTCGGTATGCTTTCGATTCAAATTCGGTATGCTTTTGATTCAAATTCGGTATGCTTTTGGTTTGGGTTCGGTATGCTTTCGATTTGGTATGCTTTCGATTTGGTATGCTTTTGATTTGGTATGCTTTCGATTTGGTATGCTTTCGATTTGGTATGTTTTCGATTTGGTATGCTTTCTAATGTGATAAGTAGGGGATATTGATGCTTCCCTTTTTGGATCGACGTCCTTGTCGATTTCAATGATTCTGTAGGTTCGGTAAATAATAAAAGGGGGGGGGGTTTTCAATTTGCTTTTTCTTTTGAAATTTGAAACATAAATATATTATATTCTTTAATATTATTAAATTTGTATCAAGAAAATGATGACTTCAGTATAAATACTGTTTCGTTTTTAGCTAATATGCTAATTTTCCGATGTGGATTCGATTGTTTGTAATCAGTTTTTATTAGTGATTCTTTAGAATTATATAAGGGTTAGTTTTATTTCTCCTTTTGGAAAAGATTTGATATTCTGTTAAAGGGAAGAGGCTTCAAGTATTCCGTTAGGGTTCTATTTGAAATAGAAGTGTGGTTAATATCGTATATGAATTTGCTTATTGTATTCCTTAAGGATAATATTATTGTATTCCTTATAAATAATACCAAAGGCTTCATCATCATTATTATAAATTCGTTTATTATATTTCTCAAGGATAATATTAAAGGCTTTATTATCATCATTTCAACTTTAATATCTTCAACTTCAATATCTTCAACTTCAATATCTTCAACTTCCAACAACTTTTATATTCAAATTCTTCACTTTTCCGATGGGATCCTGAAGGTTCTTTATATGCTTTCGTTTTTTCGTTCTTTTGTTTGAATGATTTGTATGATTTAAGGATTCGCTTTCGAATTTTATAAAATAGGGTAGGGTTCGATTTGTATATTATATTCATATCTTTCGAATAAATTCTTTCAATTCCTTTTCTTGTTTTCTTGCTTCGAAGATTTTTCGTAATATTTTTGGTAGGTTTTCGATAATATTCCGAAGGGTTTTCGAAGGTTTTTCGATAATATTCTGAAGGGTTTTCGAAGGTTTGTTTTGAGGTCAAATTTGTATGTATTTTGAAGGTAAATTTCGAAGGTGAATTTCGAAGGGTTTTCGAAGGTTTTCGATAATATTCCGAAGGGTTTTCGAAGGCTCGTTTCGAGGCTAAATTCGTATGTGTTTTGAGGGTAATTTTCGAAGGTGAATTCTGAAGGGTTTTCGAAGGGTTTTCGAAGGTTTTTCGAAGGTTCGAATGAATCAAAAAAATGAGGTTATTCCCAAAATTAACCGACGAGTTGTTTTCAAGGGTGAATAAAAAGAATTGTAAGAATTATAGCAAAGAATCGGTTAATATTCGAATAACAATAGGTTTGGATTTAGAATCAAGATTTTTCATTACTTTCTCTAAATGGTATTGAAGAATTCCTCTCTATATAGGTGAAAACTCTTCAAACTAGCGTACAATTCGGCCCGCTTTCGGCTAACCCTCATTTCGTAGTTGAGGTTCGTAACATAAATTACTAGATTTTTATATTCCAGAATAATATTATATATTTGAATTTCTAAATATATAAATGATTTGCAATTAATAATACAAATACATCGATAATATTATTATAATATATTCCGAATTGATTTATATCCTATAATAATAATAAAAATAATATTTCTGATTCTATAATATAGAATTCGATAAATCCTGAAGGTAGATTCAATTGAATCGATCTGATTGATTCGATCTTTCCAATTCCGAATATTATTTTTGCGATTCCTGTTTTACTTATATTCAATTTAGTATTTTTGATATCCTTTTGATATATTTAATACTATTTGAATTCTATTATAGATTATTAGAATATTTCTATATCGATAATGATACCCTGAAATTCTTTGTTATTATATTTCGAAAAGAAAGTTTTGTATCCTTCGATTTTGTTGATTAATTCATTAATAAAATCAATTAGAATATATATTGTTATTTTATCGAATAAATTTATTATAATTTCCTTTCCATTAATTGATCCATAGAATAAGATTCAAATATATTCTGAATTATTATCCTTTATATTCTTCTTTAGATTGTTTTGAATATATATTACGAATTCTTCGTCAATATTGATATCTAATGAAATTCCTTTGTATTCGATAATATATTGTTCGAAATATAATCCGAAATCCTTATCATTGTTTTTAAATAATTCTTTATATTTGTATTTCGATTTAATTTATTCAATTTCTATGTATTTATTTGATCAACAACCTTCTTTCTTATAAATAAAATATCTTTTAATTTTTTTTGATCGAATAAAAAATTATTGATTGGATTTATATTTGCAATTATATTTAGAATTCTTTTGATTATATATTCGATTTATATAAAATGTTTCGTTTTCGTTTGGATATAATTTTTTATATATAAAGATAAAACCTTATAGATTTTCGATAAATCTGATTATAAATTTTAAAAATCAATAATATACTTGATTATATATTGATATATAATTATATATATTAAGGATCTTTCTCTAAATATATACAACTATTTGAAATTCTTTTAATAAACCTTTTTGAAAATACTGAAATTTGATGATTATGATATCTAAATATTCTAATATCGATTTTCCAGAGTTCTATACAATGGTTGTTTTGAGCATTGTTTGATTTTATTTCTTCATAAATCCGCATTGATACCCTTCTCCTTCGAAAAATATTTTTATCATTTTATAAATACCCTCCATTATATTTGAAATATAATTGAAATTTGAATAGTAGAATATAAAAGCTTCTTCCTTTAATATTATAGGGAACACTCTTATATAAAAATTTAAATGGATATCAATTCTTTCGCAATAATTAAAAAAGATGATGTATTTATAATCGAAGTTATTATTTTAACCAATATATTTATTAACATTATCATAAAGTTTCTCGAAATTTCTAAGATTATAATCGATATTATTGTTTTATATATAATCGAATGATTTATCTTTATAATTTCCTAAATCATTGTTTTCTTTATTATTGAATAGATCTTTTCTTTCTTTATTGTTTTTATAAAAATATATATAAATATCATTTTGATCTGTATCATTTGTTTTGTAATTATTTCCGGAATGTTTATTATTGTTTAAAGGTTTCCTATCATTAAATGATTTGTTTAATAATCCTTTACTATAAGTAGATTTCTTTTCATTTAATAGTTTTTTATTTTCGAATGATATATTATTATTATATAATAATTGTGATAATATTGAACATTATTTTTATCCTAGATTTTGATATTCATTATATAAAAGTTCCTTGAATATATAAAATCCCGATCCTTTATCTAATTATAATAATTGAATTCTTTTATATTATATTGAAAATAATTGCTTTGTATTTATTTATACAAATTGTTTTCTTTATTAAAGATTGAATAAGGGTATTAGATTTTCGAGAATGATATTCAAATATATATTATTATCGAATATCTTGATTTAATTTAGAATAATTTTTGATTAAAATTAGAAATATTAATCTATTATTGTTTCTCGAATTTGATCATTTGATTATAATATATATAAAATATAAAGTGTTTCGATTAAAATCTTATTGATTATTAATTCTATATATTATATCGTTTTCTTGATAAATAAATCATTTGCTTTCAATTCAATATATAATCTAAGTATAATTTTTGAATTGATGAAATCGAAATATTCAACTCTGAAATCTATAAAATTGTTATAATAATCATCCTATAAATCTTTATCGATGTAATTATATATTATATAGAATTTCAGTTTAAATTTGCAAAAATCGATGATTTCCTAAGGATCTTTCTCTATAAGTACGAATTGATCGTATTTCTATTTATCTGTTCATTCATTGTATTCTTCATTTCTGATATATGAAATAGTTGATATTAATGATAATGAGATTTGTATTCTTTCAGAATAAAGGGTTATAAAGGAGTATTCGAATATACCTATTATAATTGTTATGGTAATGGTTATCGTATATTTTCGGATTATATTGAAGTTGATCGTTACAAAGTTTTTAAAACGATCTTAAAAAAAACCTGAGTATAGGTTTATAGTATATGAAATATATACTATAATAAAGCTTCATTTATATTATATATAGTATTATTAAATCCTAGAATATTTCGAAATTGGGGTTGGTTGAATCGAATCGATCAAAATTAACCAAAATTAACCAAAATTGACTAAATTGATTAAAGTGATCGGGTTTGATCGAAATGGGTTTAATCGAAATAAACGGAACGATCAGGGTAATGAAATTAATCAAATCGAATTAATCAATTTTATATATTATTGATAATTTATATAAAGTGAATAAATAAAATAGTTTTTCGTGAAAAAGTGGGTATGGCGAAAAATTCGAAATTGCTTTCAGGTTTTCTTCAAATGTATACCCTATATTATCTAATAGATATATAATGGATACAGAATAATTGAATCAAGAAATAAACTCCAAATTCGCTATTAGATAACTACTATTCTTAATCCTTCGATTCTCTTAAATTACTTAATAATTAAAGATTTATCCTTTGATATAAAAATACTTCGTCTTGCAACGAAATATTTTTATTCAATTACAAGGGTAAGATCAAAATTGATTTAGAATTTATAACTTTTCATACTAGTTTCTAATATCTAATTTGTAATATCATTATAATAAAAACTAATCAATATCGGGACAATTGTACACAAGAAAGTGAAGCTTATTAATAAATGTATAAAACTTTTTGTTAATATGTTTTGATTTACCTAAAGAACTAGAATCTATAGAGGGTAAAGATTTATATAATGATGTATGCCGAGGCATTAGTGCGAACATTAGTACGCATGTGATCCTTACCATCCTTACCATCCTTACCATCCTTACCATCCTTACCATGCACGTGATTCATATTCCGACAAAATCAATCAAAATGATTAATCTAATTGATTTAAAGCTTATAAACCTTTACAAAATCTGATTTCCGATAAAATAACAATAAAATAAAGAAACAAAATACTTAAAAACAAGTTTTTCTGAAAAAAGAAATAGTATCATAAATTATAAACTACAGAAAATTAATTATATAATATTTCTTATCTTTTATATTAATTAATAAATTAATTGTCTATATATATATATTATGATTTATATAATTTAATATAATAAAATGATAATCCTAATAATATATATATACAGCCCTGTAGCTTACAAATAGATATTTGTATATATATATCTAATCGCTCCTTACGAATTATAATTCTTCAATTGTAGATTCTAAGGAATATAATTGACCCTGTTTATTCAGCTCTACTACGGCTCTTGTATATCACAAGAGTTGTAATAAAGTTGAAAATGAGGATGATAATAAGATTAAAAATGATGATAATGAGATTGAAAATAAAAATAATAACGAAATTGTAATTTTTGATTATTTTTATATTTCAATTAGAATCTTTATATATTAGTTTATTATTCAATGAATTAGGATATTGAATATGTTATTTTTATATAAATTTAATTCATTTATAAATAACTTCAATTTTTTTTTATTTATATATGAGTTAGTTAATATAGTAATTGTCGGAATATGAATCACGTGCATGGTAAGGATGGTAAGGATGGTAAGGATCACGTGCCCACTAGTGCTCGCACTAGTGCCTCGGCATGCACCATTATATAGTTCTTCACCCTCCATAGATTCTAGCTCTCTAGGCAAATCAAAACGTATCAATAACCAAAGAGTTCTACACGTTCGTTGATAAGCTTCACTTCCCCGTATACAGTTATCCCGACAGTAATTTTGTTTACTAATCAATGAATTAAAATATTGATTAATTAGTTAGCTTATTTCGGTATCAATATAGTTGATTGTTCAATCCTTATATTGGCCAATGCCCCGGAACATATAGACACATATATAAATTGAAAAAACTGGTGAAAGAGAAGGCAAGGGAAGGAAAGGAAATATGGTATCTTTGTATCTCGACGAGTAGTTTACATTGATGATGAAGAAAGGTATTTAAATTTTGAATTTTGAATATTGGATTCATGATAAACTAAGTAGTACCTATGTAAACAGAAAGAAAATAAATTACGGATCAAGAATCAAGAAATCATCAAGACCATTATCTCGCGAAGTCGCTGTGCGTCTAAAAGACAAAGACAAAAAAAGACGAAAGACGAGAGACAAAAGACCCAAGATGAGGATCAAAAGTTTAGACTTCCATATCTTGAGCGGAATGTCTAGCTTCTTTTTCCTGACGAGGAGAAGGTGTGGCGGCATGATCGCGACCAGAGTATTTACTTCCAGTTTCGGATACGTCGTTCAAGACCTCACGAGTAAGCTCAACATAATCATAAGCGAACTCGCCAATTTCGGCATCGTCGATACCGAGGATTTCAGCTTCTTCGGTAGCACGGAGAGAAAGACCGGGGATGAGGTTCATGACGAAAAGGATGATGCATGTTCCACCAAAAGAGTAAACACCACCAGAAATAGAATCAGCGAGTTGGTATCCGAGTTGAACCCAATGTCGGTTGATCCATCCACCTGGAATCTCGGTGAAACCATCAAGATGAGCTATGTAATCGGCGGCGAAGAAAGCAGTGAGGACGTTACCGATGAGTCCACCAATGGCGTGTTCGGCGAAGATATCAAGAGCATCATCGATTCCGAGAACGAACTTGAGCTTGGTGGCATAGTTAGCACCGGCGGCTCCGACAACACCATAAATGACGGAAGCCCAGGCAGGAACGAAACCAGATCCTGGAGTGATAGCGACGAGACCGGCAATGACACCAGAGCAGAAACCGACAGTGGACCATTTGCGCTCAAGACGATAATCGAGGACACACCATGTGATACCACCAACACTGGCAGCCAAGTTGGTGACGACTGCGGCCATAACAGCACGCATGTTAGCTGCAAGAGCAGAACTAAAGGACACTATAGTTAGTTTTATTTTGGTGACAGAAAAAAGTTTGTTGCCCTTCAAGTGATCTGCAATGAAACATTACGTAAAGTTACATGTCTCACCACACAAAAGTTGAGTCAAGCAGAAGAAAATCAAACATACCCAGCATTGAAACCGAACCATCCAACCCATAGGAAAACAGTTCCAATGACAATGTGTGTAACGTTATGTGGGCGGTAATTCAATTCGTGAGTACCATGTCCACGACGTTTGCCCAACATAATACTGTATGCGAGAGCTGCACAACCCGAAGAAATATGCACAGGAGTTCCACCAGCAAAGTCGAGACCACCCATTTTGAAAACCCATCCGGAGGAATTCCAAGTCCAGCAAGCAATTGGATCGTAGATGATGGTTGACCAAACAAACATGAAAACAATGGTTGGAAGCATGCGACCACGTTCTGCGACAGCACCAACTGCAAGAGCAACAGTGATGGCGGCGAACATACCCTGATAGATGGCGAACATGAGATCGGGAATTTTGGAGGAACCAACTGATGGTGCTGCAAGGACATTTCGGAAGCCAACTATGAAAATCAAGTGGTTAGTCTTTACTGTTGTGCAATGTTCTAGAAGAAGTTGTACTCACTATTTTCCAAATCACCAATGTATTTTCCAGCGGTGTGAGAGAATGAGAGAGAGTAACCCCAGAAGAACCATTGGAAAGAAACAACTGCAGTAGCCATGATTGAAAGCCAAATCAATGACAAAGCAGACTTTCTACGGGCAAGACCAGAATAGAAGAAACTATGTAGATCAAAAGATTAGTCTCTGTAGTACAGATATCCATGTTTTCTTCAAGTACATACCCGACACCAGGAATCATAAGCAGGACCAAAGCAGTAGAAGTGATCATCCAGGCAATATCACCAGCCTGTCGCACGAGTTAGTTTTGAGATACAATTTGAGGGATGTTGGGCGTAATACTTACATCATAAAAGATATTGAGATCCTCAGTTAATGAATCACCTCCAGCTGCATTGGTACCATTGTAGGGAACATGAACTGTGTAGTTGAGTGCGTCAAGATCGACGCCATCGACAATTAAAGACATCTTTATTAATATTCGACCTCAGTCGCAATAGTAAAGTCTATTTTAGCAAGCAAGATGTAGTTGCTTTGACCTCGAAGTGATAGTCCGTCAAAGGAAAAGGGTATTAATTGTAGTTGCTAGCAAAGAAGTAAAGCTAAGAAGCTCACAGATCGAAGGTTGACGAGTTGGAAGATGTCGCAAGGGAAGAAGAGGAATGTTGTAGATAGTAGAAAGTATTATCCAAAGATGGCCGAGGTCGGAAAGAGTACTGGGATATGGATAGGGCTGTGAGATTTAAGAATTGGAAGATGGGATGAGATAACAGGCGAGGTCGGGAAGAGAATTAATTATATTGAGGAAATTATTCTGAATAGTTGCAAAAGTGAGATAGATGTATGTAGGAGGAACCTTGATGGTGAATTTATTATCTAGCCCTGATATGAAGGTTTTGGGTGAATGCGAAATGAAAATTCGAAGGGTATTTTCAAATCCAAATGAGTGAAGTGATATTGTTAAATCACAGACAGATAAAACTCAAGTCACTAGGTATTTGACACCTCTGGAAGCACAACAACGGAAAAAAAGATTGAGGAGGGGAAGTGAATTAGTTTTATGCATTTAGGTCAAATAAACCCTACAAACCCATTGACATGCTATGCCATGCGAGCTTACATACCACCTTACCCTAACTTGCAGCCTGGCTGTACTTGCAGATAGAGAGAGATATGTATATGTGGATGTGGATGTAGATGTAGATGTGGATGTGTATCATGACAAGGAACGGTTATTAAAAGTAAATAAAGGATGAATGTCAGCCCAGAGATAACTGAACATCAAGAAATAGCTTTGGATAGAGATTTGATTCGTCCTTTCGTTTGTGGTATCTTATCCGAAGCTTTATTCTTAACCTTTCTTAGGTAGAAAAAGATACCGATAACCTTCCCCATTCGGTTTGTGAATTCCTATATATGGATTGAATTCCGATTATTGAAAGTGATGTTGAAAATTAACATGAAAATTTCCCGGCATGAATTAATCTTGTTTGATTTTCCTATCTTCTCTTCTCTTCAAATCAAATCAAATCAAATAAAATCACTTCTTACAATGTTTTCTAAGCCAGCTGTTATCTCTTCTCCTCTTCTCTATCACGTAATCCAAGAAAGAGAAGAAAGAGAAGAAAGAGAAGAAAGAGAAGAAAGAAATGATTCCTTGGTCAAACTCCTCCTTGTGTAGCAATCCATTTTCAGCCTGCCCTTCAAAAAAAAGGCAAAGAGATAAATATAGGAAAGGTCAAATTACCCTGTTCTAGCCTATCAAAGGTCATCAATTAAATACAGGGATAAATTGAGGTAGTTTCCTTTTGAAGTTAGCTTTAGATAAGAAGATCCGAATGTTGGTATCTAATATGATTGGTTAATTTTTGTGTTCCCCTCATGAAATTTGTTTAGAAATGTCTTTTACCGTAAAATGTATGTGGCTCACCAAGATATCAAGATATCGGGAACCAATCAAACTAAGGGGAGCTATCAGCCTTGAAGAAGAATGTGCCAAGATCTTAATCTAGCCAAGGCCACTAAAAGTTCACATGTTTCCAATGAGAACATTGATTTATAGATGAATGGGGAACGTTTCTGGGGATTTACCTGATTTCCTTTCATGTCTCCTTCAAAGTTCATACCAACCCAATGTTGGCATCAGATCAAAAGCTGGATCAGCAAATCGGATATGATCCATTCAACTTCTCCTACCTATACCCGAAGTACTAGGTATTCTTGTACCACATTGCACAACTACCCACTACTAATATAACACAACAATCCCCGAGTACACATCTCACTGCTTCTTACAGCCTTATGGTTCCACGATATATAGAAGCGAGGCTCACTGCTTCTAAAGGAGCTTTATATAAGGATCCATTGTCTGTTGTACAGAAGTCAGCAATCCATTTCATAGCCTCAATACCTCTACAAAAGTAGTATGTATATAATCCATCATCCTTCTTGAACCCCCTCAAAGAAATGATGAACGGAAGAGCAATATCGCGAGATGAGAAGTGCGTAATTCTATATTCCTCCGTCCTTCTTGATTGGTCTAGTCCAGCCGATATCTATAATTGCTGAAAAGTTGGATTTACAAGTATGGGAAATGTGTGGGCCCTTTATTCGGAAATCAATGGATTCAATTAGCTTTATCAGTGGATCTCGTTGGTCCAAGAGTCTACTCCGTAAAAGTCAATACAGCACAGACGATATCGTATGAACGGCGGATGATGAACTTGATTTTAGGTTTTATTTGAAACTAAACTTACCAAAAGCTTTCCAGAACTTCCATAATTCCCACATTTGAAGAATCATTATACATACATCTAATTGCATTGCGCTTGAACAAACGTCGCGTTTAGACCATCTTAAGGCTGGAAAAGCTACACATAACCACATGAACGATGGCTTTTACTTGCAGAGTAAGTACAGCTTGACTTTACAACATACATGCATTCATAAATAATGCTTCCAAGAAGACGTTGGATCTTACCGGGTGAAGTCATTTCTCAAATGAATAGCTGAAACGTGTGAAGCTACTCTGCCCCCTTGGCGCATCATCTATTTGGTATGTTCGCCCGAAACTACTAGGAAACATTAAACCATATTTGTATACGAATACATACATCTATGCAAATACTACATCCCGGGGACAGTCAAATTTCAAAAATACCCACTACGGATCATCGACAATGAAGCTTAAGAGACGGGAACTTACAGTAGCTTCATTCATAGAAATCCATTCTACGCCTCTTCTACACGGGCGGTTTCGTGTGAACTTGGGTTTGAATGATTTGCCACGGCATTATTAACATACCATTCATTTGCCTTCATATCCGAATTCCACGATCTTAGGGACGGCGGGTCCTCCCATTTTTGGAATCCTCAAGCCGCTCTATCATTCTTAAGGAAAATAGGCCGAGATAAGAGTATTTTGAACGGCGTATGATGTCTCTGACCAAAAATATCGAGTCATGAAATCTTCAAAATGGATTTTCAAGTGACAATCAAAAGGCATCAACGAAAAAGGAGTTTTCAACCCCACGAGATTCATGGATTACCACGAGATTTCATTAAAGAGGGGCCAAGAATTTACCCTGCCGTGCGCCCATAAGCAAGTCGAATGGATGTGGTCTTATTGTTGTGCAAGCTTATTGGTCACAACCTTTAGATGAGTGCTACAATGGTACAAGGCTTAGACAAAGTATCAGCTCGAGGATTATCTACGACCTTACGGTGTATAATTACCTCTGTCCCCTTTTCCAACTCGTTTCTGATTTGGATCAAGTGCTCCAACATTCTTAGTATTATTATTTGACCTCATCCTGCAAGCTGAAAGACGATCTACACCAACTCCTTACTCCAAGAGCTTACCCCACATCGTGAGACCACACCAGATAGTATCACAATTCATACTCTTTGCCAAATATCTATCTTACTCTTCTGATCTTTCAGCTATATCGTCAAGTTTCACGGCACGTGCCGAGGCTGAAAGATGGGATGATCATCCCGCAACACACCCACGTAGTACCAAAATCTATCCTGTGTATCTTATCCCAAAGCCTGGAGACGGGAGGACCGATTGCATAACGTGGTTCTCAAAATGGGTTAATAGCTGATGATATAGGCTTAGTTTTGTTCATATGATCGCATTCGGGTTTTGATATCCTTAGACTTGTATTCTCTTTCGGTATCACCGGATCTTGTGTTACTGTACTATTCTGAGGAACGATGTCTGGTGAAAAGATCTCTTTAGTGGTGTTATGGATACTCAAGATACTCAAGCTTGTACTATTTTTCAGTGTCACCAGATCTTATGTAGCGATACTATCCTAAGTAAAACTGTCACCACCAATCTCATTTTGTACCTCACTTATCCCCCTTCTTATCCTTCTACCTAGGTAGGTTAAGTATAGCATTAGTGAACATGTTCCGCAAGATATGTCCTGCGATTTCCTGGGTAATCAACATGGAGTCTTCACTCTTTCTTACTGAAGTTCTTGCGTTTAATTTAATATAATATTCCTTCACCACTTTCGCTTTTTGTCACGATAGCTTTCATTGCATCATTGCACTTCTTTCTGTCAACCCGTTAATTATACAGCGTGTTACAAAATATCAACTACATAGATATAATCCCATCAATTCCGAGATATTGCCCATTTCTTATTCCCTAACATCTCTTTATTATGAAGTCATTCTCCCGGCTTTTGATAAATACCCGAACATTGGACGCTAGTATTGAGTCTTGCATCGTGTCCAGTACTTCATATATAGCTGCCGTGCTTTCCATGTGAAATAAGATGGAATTAAATCATTTTGATCAAATGTGCACCTTTTTCCCAATGAGTAAAACACCAAATGCAGTCTCCCATTATCTAAACCTCAACAGACTATAATAACACATCATCTGAAAGTGAAGATGTTGTAAGATTAGAATTTGAGGATATATAACATCCTACTATATAGATATATAGGTATAATCGAAAAAATCTTGAAGGGATACTTATACAATCGTATGTATGAGTGTGGGTACCTAGTAGGTGGGTGGATAGTAATAATATCTTGGAAGGTTGTAAATATTTGTAGTATATTTAGTATAATCACACTCTTTCTTACCCTATTCTTAATCCCATATTCTCTTTCTATTCATTATTTCTTTTGTTTTCTTCTTCTTCTTCTTTTTCTTTTTTTACTCCTATTAAATATTGAACCTACACGTAAATCCACACATAAATCCTTCTCTAATCCAACAACGCCGCACCCAGGACCCTCCTCAAAATCCTCACCTTCTCCCACCAAAGGAGAATAAAATAAAGAATCTTGAACTTTCTTTTTCTCATCTTTCTTTTTCTCATCTAATCCAAAATCTATAAGCTATAAAATCACCCCCCCCCCCAAACCCCGAAAAAATATTCCATCGTGTCCTTCCGGTGTATCCTCAATCTCCCCAATCTCCCCAATCTCCTCAATCTCCCCAATCTCCTCAATCTCCTCAATCTCCCCAATCTCCTCAATCTCCCCAATCTCCTCAATCTCCTCAATCTCCTCAATCTCCTCAATCTCCTCAATCTCCTCAATCTCCTCAATCTCCTCAATCTCCTCATCCCTCTTAATCCTCCCCCCCCCCCCCAAAAACCCCCCAAAACCCATTAATTATATCTCTCCACCCCTCGTGTATCTCTACACCACTTACAAATCCCCCCAAACCCCAAACCCCTAAATGTATACACCACAAATTCCACCTACTTAGATACTAAATACACAAATTACAATAAATAAATCTATCCTATAATCTCACAATCATCTCATCTTTTAATTGTTTAATTATCTGATCCCTTAGGTGTTAGATGAACGGCAAATTACCCGCATACCATTTAGAATCTCATCTAAAATGTCTAGATCCTATACCATAGATTCTGTCTCAAAAATCTAGATTCGAGTCTTATTTTGATATATTTTTGAGAGGGGAAAAGAGGAGGGGGGGTGGAATTTATAATAAGAGAATAGAATCTATAGTGGGAGGGTAGAATCTATAATAAGAGAGTAGAATTTATAATAGAATTTATGATAGGAGAGTAGAATCTATATAATAGATTCTGAATGGCATGAAAGTAAAATAGCTTCAATTTTTGTGGGATGAAAGTAATTTATCGATAAATGGACAAGTATGATGAATTAAAACGTTTATTTTATGATCTGTTTGTTGTGTTACTGTATTATTGTGTTGTAGATGTAGAGCGAGAGGTGGGTATATATTGAGGGTTTTGTAGATAAGTGTGTGGGAGGTGGTTGGGTGAAGTGGTGGATGAGAGGGGAGAGGATGGTAAGAAAGGGGTGAGGGAAGGGCGATGATTTCCAGATTTAGAAAATAAGGTATTTTGACTTGGGGATTGTGATGTAGATGTATGGAATGAACTGAACTACTGCGATGGAGGAAAAGAAAAGAAGTTAGGAAATATTCAATATTTGATGAAGAAATTGTTGTATTGAGAGCATTCTTCATTTAAATCATAGATATCAATAGATAGGTAGGTACCTACCTAGTTAGCTCCCGGAAGGCACCAATTCGCGCAACTCCCATAGAAACTCAACCAAATAAACCACGAGCCAAGCACTTCGAACCCATAGTATATAATTTCATTCATTTATTTATCTATTCATTCCATCTCACCCTCTAAAAAATCAAAACATCACTCAAAAGGAAAAGTTGGCTCAGGCTTGCCTTTACTACTTCATAAACGCTAGTGTGTACCTCCAACGGCATTCCATGTCTCTCTCTGGTTACTACTTCTACATAAATGCAAAGGTTTAAACACTCGAGAAGAGAATCATGTATGAATGAGCTCCCGTTGGCACACTGAACGATTCAGCAGTATCTGGTTTTTCATCATTGCGCAACGGATACGGAAATGGATGTTATATGGATGGAAATCTGATGTGATAGATGTGTCCGGATGGTGCTGGCGGAAGAAAATGCATGAGAAAGCGTAAGAATTTTATGAAATTAATGTAGTCCCTTTCGTTCGTCCAATTTCCATCTTTGCTGTTCGGGCGCCAAATTGTATCTGGTGATGTAAGTAATAGTTTAAATGGAAAGAATCAAATATGCGGAAATACTCACAGCGCGTTTCTTTTCTGTAGCAACTGATTTCATACCTAAATCATAAGCCAAAAGTCTTAACACTTTCTTGCCCGGCTCTATATCCGGTATTTCAGGGCCTTGAGATCCAGATGTAAAACCACATTTATCCCATATAGGAGACTCGACAGCCCATTTGACTAAATCTTCATCCAAATATGGGAATCGAGCTTCTCTTCCCCAATGTGATATTACACGATCATCTCGACCAAGATTTCGTTTGCCAAGTCTATTCACATCTAACTCTAGTTCATCTAGAAGGGCAGAAAACCCATTTCGATTGAATGCTGTTGCGTGACGTGTATAGCCACCGAACAGCTCATCTGCGCCAAGTCCGGATAGAAGAACACGTGCGGGTGTTGTATATAGAATTTCTTCTATGTCATCTTTTGTCGATGCTAGACCAACACCGCGAGAAGCAAAGTATAAGGCGAAGGCTATTGATAAATCCATTTCTGTATTATGTGGATGAATCAAATCTACGATTTTAGCTCTGTGCTCCATTGTCTCCGTATAAGGAATATTTATCTAGTTTACTTCAGCTCTTGGGTTTCAACGTATAGTTGGATTATCGACTCACTGCAACAAATCGCCATGTTCGGCCAGGGCAAACATTTTGAAGCTCTTGATGAGCTTTCCTCCCTGTTTCTCTATCAGGGCAGAGCTCATATGGAGAAACCATACTGTCCGAAATTTCGTTTGCATCTGGAGGCGGAGGTTGTGTCCCTTTCTTCAGCCGCGGTCCATTCTGTGCAGCTTTGATAACACGGGGATTCTCAAAGGCAACATTAAGTAGATCAACTTCTTGGTCTGATGGTAGTAAATCATGTGCCAATCTTGCCAAAACTGTGCAATCAAGCCCACCCGAGAATAAAATTGCCAGCCTGACATTGTGAGAGTGACCTATGCTTGGAGGAGTAGGAATAGTCAGAACCCTAGGTTTCAGAGACTCACATAGATGATGCCGTAATGACATCACTGATGGGGAATCAAGGTTGAGAATATGAGTTCCGTCTTCGACAGTTCTGTTGAACTTGCCAAGTGAAGGAGCCTGCGATTTTTGAGTTAGTTTTAGTCTTATTCCAACATAATTGCAGCCAACGTGACAAAGTATGACAACCAAGAGGAATACCCACTGACGCATCGGCCTCGGAATCCTCCCACTTAAACCTTTGATATGGCAATGGTGATGTTGAGATAGAAGGGTCCTGTGAACCTGGTATTGAGAAAGAAAGGCTACTCTTATCATCACAGGAAAATTTGTATATACCATCTGCTTCTATTTCTTTCCAGTTGCCTTTAGCGGGATCTGCTGTACTAGCAAACTCTATATATTCAGATTGTCCCATATTTTCGGAATTTTTATCAACATTGCAAAGAAGAGATCTGCGACCAAGGCGATCTCGACCACAGTATAAAGCTCCGTAAAAACTATCCCAGAAGACAAATACAAATGGTCCAGAAATGCCTCGTAAGATCTTAAGCACAGCAAGTGTTGCATCTGAGGCCGAGGTAGCTGTTGAAACAGCTTTTACAAGTATGTCATATATGACTTGGCCATCATTACCATTAACAAGCTCGCCACGAACCTTCCATGCCTCACCATTCCAGCAAAGGATTGGGCCAGAGTTGGGGCCAGGCGCGTTAATGATAGTTGAACCATCAAATGGTTGTGGAGTAATATGATCTCCTCTCAAAGCTAAGACTGTTGATAAAAAAGATAAACAATATGGCGTTCCATCACTTGAAGTGAAATTTGTTTGTGCCGAACCTGTGTGATCAGGACCTCTGTTGCAAAGAGAGTGTTTCAAAGCATGACTTGGAATTTGCAATCCTCGCGTGGATATCGACGCGTAAATACCACACATCACTGATTTGCGAACCTTTTCGATTCGTAAATTTTTAGGTTGTCAAATCCATTTACTTCGTGGATAGTATAGATTGTTTCAAGGTTGTGGTGTCGTTTGGTGTTCAGTCTTATATTGACATTGATAAGGATCAAACAAATTTTCTAAATTTATTTCAAGTTCAATCTCCAACAGCTTGGCTGCACCGCGGCTCCGTCATTTTAGCGAATCAACCGAATTACTTCACTGTCGAGGGCGAGGAAACTTACCACCAAATAGAATCGACTATTTTTGTTTGTCTAGTAAAAAGGGGAATAATAGTTTTGATGCCTTATTCCTATTATACTTCCAAAGATACAGTGTCCGACTTTACCACGCCTCTTTTCGAAGCTCAAAAATACCCGGAACCTTGAACCTTGAAGCTCGAATACCCCGCCAATCCTACAGTTTCACAAACGCCGATCGAAGGCGCTCGCGGATGTATGTCTTCTCCTAGACAGTCGGCAGAAGTTTTAAAACCCCGAGATGGAATATCACAGGAGCTTTCATCGGTAGTAAGCCCAAAAGATGAGCCTGGCATTCACGACGTTGAGCCAGCCTCGCCAGCCAGTAAGGATATGAAGGACCAGGGTGTTGAAGAGGAGACACTGTTGGCAGACAGAAGCGAGCCAGCAGAAGACAATCCCCCTACGACAACGGATGATGCTTTGGATTCACTGAAAGATAAGGGAAAGGGAAAAACTACAGAAGGAAACAATATGGACGAGCTACGGACCGCCACCAACGAGCAACCTATACCAGACATGGAATCCTCTACTGCGACTTTGAAACCAATAATAACCCGACCTACGAATGTTTCCATGCAGAAAATGTCACAAGTTGACCAAACGTATTTAGATCCTACTCCCAAGACACCTGGCACCTCTCGGCCTCCATCAAGATCTGCGTCGACTGCAGGAACACATCATCTACACGCGGAGAGGCTGGATAGATCACCTACGAGATCCGATGCAGGGTTTGACGAAAAAACTTCCGCAAGTGAGGACGAGCGAGAAGGTGATTCTAGGTCAGAAATACAAAGCATAATGGATCAATTCGGGGAAGATGGGCAGGGCCCAGGGCATGAAGAAGTTATGTCTCCTCGTCTTGAGTTTGCTGGCCCGCTTCTTGGCAGTCCAGTACAACATCCGCCTCGCAAATCGAGTCTGGAGCCTATAAATGCATCCGTTCTAAGTCAGAGTATGGGTGATTTGCAAATATCGTCTGCTCCTTCACCAGGCCATCGAACCAGGAACGATTCTGACGTCGGCCCAGCTGTCCCACCTAAACCAGACTCTATACATAGCTTTGGCATAATGCAGGATGATCGTTACTCCTCTGCAGATACCCCATTATCCCCTGCTTTACATCGACCCCCACCTCCCGACCCAGAGCCTGAGCCGGACCTTCCATTTGATTTTCATCGATTTTTGGAGCAGCTGAGGCATAGGACAGCGGATCCCGTAGCAAAGTTCTTACGATCGTTCCTACAGGAGTTTGCAAAGAAGCAGTGGATGGTACACGAACAAGTTAAAATAATAGGCGATTTCTTGTCTTTTATCACGAATAAAATGGCTCAATGCGAGGTATGGCGTGAAGTCTCCGATGCAGAGTTTGATAATGCGCGTGAGGGTATGGAGAAATTAGTTATGAACAGGCTATATACGCAAACATTTTCTCCAGCAATTCCTCCACCCCAGCCCATTCCAGGCTCAAAGCCAAGAAGGCGGGGCGCTGATCGACCCATGGGTCCTGGTCGAAGAGGACAACATCAAGAAGATGTTGAGAGAGATGATATTCTTGCTCAGAAAGTTAGCATTTATGGTTGGGTGAAAGAGGAGCATTTAGATATACTACCAGTTGGCGACAGCGGAAAACGTTTTCTGATCTTGGCACAACAAGGTAAGATTAAGAGTCGTGTAAAGATGAATATCAATGCTAATAGTGACAATAGAGATATTGAAGATCAAAACCTACAGAGCCCCACGGGACAAAATAATATGTGTTCTCAACTGCTGCAAAGTGATTTTTGGTAACTTTCCAGGCCGGCCTTTTGATTGATGTTCTTACTGAGTTTACCAGGGCTACTTAAGCATTCGAAGACCGATTCATCGGCAGATTCATTTATGCCTCTTTTGATTTATGTTGTCCTTCAAGCAAATCCCGAGCATCTTGTGTCAAATGTTCAATATATTCTTAGGTTTAGAAACCAGGAAAAGTTGGGAGGAGAGGCAGGATATTATCTTTCGTCATTGGTATGTCATGTCAAGTCTTTTTGGGATTGCACCCACTAACCCCTATGAAGATGGGCGCAGTCCAATTCATCGAGAATCTGGATCGGACAAGTCTTACGATAAGTGACGAAGATTTTGAACGGAATGTTGAAGCGGCTGTATCTGCTATTGCCGAAAAGCATCAAGCAGAGATTGCTTCAAGCCCCGTCGAAAGCAGTCCACCTACACAACTTTCCGAGAAATCACCTCCAAGCCGACATTCTATGGAAGGCGAATCATCGGCTCCTAGAAGGTCAACATCGTCAAACGAATATGAAGCTGGGGATGGTATAGATGAGAAAGCTGCTATGAGCGGCCTACTTCGTACTATTCAAAAACCGCTTTCCTCTATAGGTAGAATGTTCTCGGATGACCCTTCCCCTTACAGTGGACCCGCGAGGACTCCTGGTCCTGGGAGTACACCAGGAATGACTCCATCCCCACGAGTAAGCATGGAAGGGGTTCAACCCCCACAGCGAAGGCCCAGCGGACGTGAATCGAACGTCAGGAATAGGATGACAGCCGAAGATGCAGCTGCCAGGCAAGCGAGTGCCGAGGCTGCAGAAGCACATCGCCTACAACGTGCAGAGCACGAGAATGTTGTAGAGACCCTTGCCGGGATGTTTCCAGATTTAGACAGGGAAATTATTAGTGATGTAGTTACTCAAAAAGAGGGAAGGTAAGGATCAAACCCTCGAGGAAGACAAATCCTAAACATATTATACTAATTGTGCATTCAGGGTTGGTCTAGCAGTCGATGCATGCCTTGCTCTGAGTTCTTGAACAGTAACCAGGCATGGAATACTTCATTATTATATTATCACTTTAATATCCACAGATTTTATGCATTGAGCGGGTGGAAATCATAGCGTTGCGTGGTGGCATTGGCGTTTTCCTCGTGTTGAATCTTCTGGTATATCCCTAGCGCGAGTCAGCTTCAGAAGATCAGTAGCGAGAAAGGAGTAGAAGTTACGAGGTGATTTCTAATATAGTCGTAATTACTTGTCCGAAATAATGAAAGACGATATTAAAAGCTTTGCCGTACTTTCACAGTGAATCTTCTTCAATGAAAAGAACTGTAGTTTGAACGATGAACATATTCTTCGTAGCGTGCAAAAATCTCGGTTGAAATTGCTTGTGCTATCATTCAAATTTTGTCTCGGGAGGTAATACCATGGAGTATCCATATCCAATATCATTGAAGATATATCTTAACTATGGCAAAGAAGAAGAATAAGAGCGAAAGCAATGGCGATTCTCCAGAAACCCAAATTCCCGCGGATTCTGCGCCATTACCAGCATCAGTTACATCAATGCCAAAAGCAAAAAATACCAAGTCCGCTCAACAACCCTCAACATCTGCACTTATTATTTGTCGCAACAAGTATGTCAAGTATTTACAATACCGTAATCCTATTGCACATCATGCGCGGATGCCATTGCTGGTTTCGCAGATGCTATACCTGAACTTATGAGGCGAAATTGTGCATCAATAATATTTTTTTACGATTTGCTTCAATGCGCGTCCCGCATTTACATTTGAAACGTCCGACTAACACATTATCCGCAGGCATTGGCGTTATATCTCCTCCTTCCATGGGCCGTGGCTACAATTGCCTCCAGAAGTTCTAGAAGCTCTCGCAAATAACAATTATGCCCTTCCTCGGCCCCGACCGATTGACCCCGCGGTCTTCTTCGATATTCTTAAGATTCGCCAACTCGTTGACGATGCTACGAATCTCGCAGTGCGCGCCGCCAGCGGTGTAACATCATCTTCCCTTTCAAATTCTCTCAATGCTGGAAATGGCTTATTAGGGAATGGGGGCACGGCGCTGGGTCTGGGGATTGGGGGAGGAGGCGGGAATGCGAAATTAAGTAAAGAACGAAAACATCGGATGCGGGAACAGGCCACTCAAAAGCTATCGAAGGCATATCATCTGGATGAGATTGCATGTAGTGTTGCGACCATGCAATCTGCTTCGACACTAGAGGATGTAGCCCAACTTGTCCTGCAGAGAAATCCCAATGATCCGGATGCCAAATACGTTCACTTTTTTCATGAGAAGATTCCTTCGCGGCAGCTGGCAGAATGCACAAGTCTACAACCTTTGGACGAAGTTATAGCAGATAGGCCGAGTGAAGGCGAAATTTTAAGGACTCGAGCTGTTACAAAGATATTCAAGGAGGATTTTGTGGGAGCGGCACAAGATCTTACTTCTGCTTTACAAGTCTGTAGATATTATCAGAACCAGCACAAGGCAGGTCGACAGCAGATTCAGCTAGCAAGTGAAGCTGCAGCTGAAGCTCAGCGAAAACACAGTGGTAGATGGAGAGACGAATTTAAGTTAGACGAAGAGGACCACCCAAGTAGTCTTGAGACCCAACTTCTGTTCCACCGTGCCGGTGTTTACTTGACTATCGCTTGTCAACATGTTGATGCTGCTCTATCACATACGCCCTCCCATGGGGACTTAATTTCATGGGAAGATATAGACAAGGCCATGAAAAGTCCTTGGCCTTCCAATGAAGAGACAAGTAATGGAGAAAAAACTAATGGAAAGACAAATGGTGCCCATGATACCGCAGATGAAGCACCCGAGATAGCCTCAGCTAAGAAAGAAGCACATCGAAAACGTATGGAGTCACGAAAAATCGTGAAGACAAATGCGAAGAGGGCATTAAGAGATTATGTAGCATATTTGTCGCATCTGGATTACACCCCTGGCCTTCCAGCCGAGATCACTGAAGAATTTGTTCGCAAAGTAAATCTAGCTGCGAATGGTTACAAAATCCCTCGACCACCTCAAACCAAGCACAACAAGAAAAGGCTTGACCTGGAAAGTAACGCATCATTAAGTAATGGTCAACTTTCCGATGCACTTGTACCTCATAGTGGCCACAATGGAAGAAGTCGGCCTCAATCCAGTACTTCTCGACCGCACGATTTACCGTCTCTACCTCCGCCCAAGGTCTACCAAATATCATCCTTGTTCTCCGCCACCCCACCAGCTGATCTTCCTCCTTACCCAGAAACAGCCACAACCCTAACCACCAAGCAGCAACTCCGCGCGTCCCATTCCGAGGCAACTCAGCACATACTCGCCCAAGCCGATTACCACGAAGCTCTTACCTATCACCCCCTATTAACAGATGCCCTCCATTCTCTCTTACTTTGTCACTGCCTCGTGCAAACCTCCGCCCGTGAGCTTCAACGGCACGCACATATGGTCGCGCGACTAGCTCGTGTTTGCGACGGCTATCCTATCTTTCAAGCATCAAGATCTCCATCCCGTGCCGACTGGATTGAAATAATACGCCGCAACGATAACTGGATCTCTCTTGCCGCGTCTTGGGAAACTCTTTGCGCACCCGCGCCGTTACCGGGCCAAGCTCCAAGTAATCAACAGAAAGAAACAGCTGCGGAAAAGAAAGAAAGATTAAAACAGCAAGCCATAATGGAGGCACTTGAGGATGATCGTGTTCACGATGAAGCAAGTTTTCATGCGGCAGTAGCAGCTAGGCAAAGGAGACAGGAAGAGGAAGCTAGAAAGGCTGAGGGAAGAGAAATGCCAAAGCGGTGGGCTCAGGAGGATGGAAAGGAATACCCCATTAGCACTGATAGGGCTCAGGCAATCGTTAGATGGATCCGAGAAGCTCCTGTTGGGGGTGATGGTACTGGGCTTAAGAAAAAGAAAAGGGGTGTTAGGGGAAAGGGGAAATGCAGGTTGAATGGAACAGAGGCTGGTATGCAGGATACAAAGGCCGATGGCGAGGCGGAAGGTAATGAAGAATTCGAGAGGATTGAGGAAGAGGTCGATTGATTACTTTCCTCAGTTCTAACAAAACACGACTCTGCAACTATTATGTTACAAATACAAGAGACTCGAATCGCAGTTCTCTATTGAATCATCGTCGACAAGCAATGAGCTACGATACACACAAATTTAGACATGGGGTCAAATGAATGGGAAATGGAGGCATATCAAAATCTTTTCGCTTTATGCCATATGTGTGCCATCCAATAGGGAAACGGCAACACTTATCTTAGATTACCATGATTCGGAATATCAATCAATCATTGAATTACCAAGAGACACAAGACTTCAGTGTCAAGCTCCATGTATAAAATCCCACCATGTCCATTATGCAAAAAGTTAATAGATGAAATGATCTGCAATGCATAGTGAGCGCCCTGCGCTTGACACCCTTCATTAATTCCCTGTCCTTCCTCGGTTTTATCCTTACAAATCCGAAACCCCAGGGTGTTTTCTTGTAGCACCATGTATTTGTTACATTGACGTCGTATTGTAACGGGGCTTTGTAGATCACGTAGGTTGTCTGGCCAAGTGCGGGCAGGGTCTTGTTGTCATCTCATCTTTATATTTCGTGGTGTTTTTTGACGTAGTAACCAAGAGTGAAAGAGGTTATAAAGATGCTTTTGTTCCTTTCTACCTTTTCCGGGAAAGGTATCTTCGATTCATGATATCTGCTTGTAAATTTATATCGAGAGATCAAGATCACCGGGAGAAAATAACGGCGCGCAATACCAGATTGAATCGAAGTATTGAAGTAAAACCACCGACGAGATCAAGAAAAAAATGGCAGGAAAAGTAAATCCCAATGATCGGAGAAGGTTGGCGGGTTTCGAGTTATTATCTTTTGATGTATATTCGACCTTGATTGATGAAAAAGGTACGCTTTTTCTTTTACCTCTGCTCATTATCTAACCAGCTCCACTTCCCTTCCACCTCTCTTTCTCAACACCCCATCAAATAACATAATTAATCTCCCTCCCTCTCTCCCAGGTGGTCTCTTCACCGCCCTCCACCCCTTCCTCTCCCGCCTCCCCGAACCCCCAAAATCACAATACCTCACCAACCGCACCAGCACCCTCCAAACCTTCCAACTCCACAAACACCAACTCCAAAAAACACATCCCAAGCTCCCCTACCCATCGATCCTCTACCACGCCTGCCTTTCCTTCGTCGATTCCTCCCCTTCACCATCTTACCCAGCACCTCCGATCTCGAAACCGAAGCTTTAAACCTCTCAAAAAGTATTCCTTCCTGGTCCGCATTCCCCGATACCGTTCCTGCTCTACAAAAACTATGTAAATATTATAAACTTGTTATTCTCTCGAATACAAATGAAGAGTCTGTAGCTGGTACTATTGGGAATAATATGGATGTAGGTTGGGATGCTGCTGTGTATACGGCGGAAAGGATCGGGAGTTATAAACCTGATTTGAGGAATTTTGAGTATTTGATTAAGTATTTTGTGGAAGATTTTGGGTTGGAGAAAGAAGAGATTTTACATACGGCACAGAGTGAGTTTTGTTTTTGTTTTGTTATTATTAGGGGAGCGAGATGGACGAGATGGATGGAGAAATAGTGGATGGGACAAAGCTAATGGCAATGATGATCTAAGTTTGCGAGCGGATCATGTACCTGTGAAGAAAATGAATATCAATGGAGTTTGGATTGATAGGGGAAATGAAGGTCAGGATTATGAGAAGTTGAAGGATGAAGTCGCTTATGCATGGAAGTTCAGTACTTTAGGGGAGATGGCCCATGCAGTAGAGAAGGCGTTTGAGGCCGAGGGACAGAGGGTATGAGCACTAACATACTGCAGTAATATGCAAATGCAGATAATAATATCTGTGTTTTGAAGTGCATTAAACGAGTAACTATGTAGTACACTTTGTAACTGGAAGGTTTGGCTAATGATAAAAGGACGCAAAACGCCATCAAGTCAAGCCACGCTGTGAAACCTGAAACCTGACACCTGAAACCTAGCAATGATTTCATAGATCGTCCGCTCATCTCGACGTGGATATCAAATAAAAAGTAAAAGCGCAATAAAACATTCAAGCCTTCGGAGCTTGACTATGGTACAGACATCATTATCTACTCGTCTGCTCATGATCAAAACCTAACAGCGAAGGTTATTCATCAAGTAAATTGTTGTTCATATTTGATGGGGTGCTCATACTGTGGGACGTGATTCATAAAGTTGTTAATCTCCGTTAACCCTTCAGTCTCTAAGCTGTGCATCAATTCCGTTTGTTGCTCTTGACTTAGACTACCCGTCCTCATTCCCATATCGAAGCTGTCCTGTGAGAACAAGTGAGGTGGAAAGTTGTAGTATTCAGGTTGCGAGAAATAGGGTACATTAGTTACCAATGGATGCTGCATGGGTGGTAATGATACTTGATCTGGTATTTGATGCTGCTGTGGGTTTGAGACAGGACCCCAAGGCATAGAATAAGACTGCGGCTGCTGTGGCTGTGTGAATTCTGGTGGAAAGTAGCTGAATCGACGATTAGATTGCCCACTGGAGGGACTCACAAAGATTGAGTTGGACCGAAAAGAAGGTTGGACCGGAGGTAAAGGGTGGCTGTAGTCATATGAAGGTATTTGCTCCGGCATTTGGTTGAAGACATATCCGAATTGTGGGGGGGTCTGATACGTGTTGTTATGTTGCGCATTATGAGCAAGTGAGGCTGAGGTTGCACTAGAGTATTCGGATGCGGAGGGTGAGTTTGCGTCAGTCAGCGATGGGGAAGTGGGAGAAAATGAGGAAAGCGAGTTATCGCCGAGTTCATAGCTTTTGAGGCAGGCTTTGGTGAGCGTCATGTAAAGTTCTGCTGTTGATTGGGTTCCTGGCCACCGGTCGCGAGAATGTGCAACAATGTCTAGAGCTAGAGCAATATGTTCTTCCAGCTCTTCCTTTGTGTGAAGGGCGCGTACTTCGGAATATGAAATAGACCATAAGATTGTGTTTATAGCCATGAATAGAGATAGAAGAAATGGCCACGTCAAGTCGATCATCGCTGTTTTTATTTGCTCGCTTTGAGTTACTATATTGCTTGAAGCTGCATCGTAACACATTATCGCCGAACGATAGGATGGCTGGGGAACTTGAGGTGAAGGACGAAACAAGAAGATTATCATCGTGTTGTACCGCCCAGTAAACCTAACAGTAATTAGCACGGCCTTGTTTCAGGAACATAAAATATTCGAATGGGCCAAGCTGGTTTGTGTAGAGCACTGAGTAGCATATCACTTACCAAGTTTTACTCCACGGAGGATTTTCGGGAGAAGCCTCGAGCCAATCCCTCAACTTTTGAAGCATTTGAGCATACCAAGGATGGTCCTCATTCTTTGGCTCGTCTCTTTTCCGCAAATAGAGCGTCCTCCGGATCTCTGCTTGCAACAGTCTCATTCGAAAGAAGTGGATAGCTAGGCGCTTTTTTTCCGACATTGGACCGGGAAGTATGCCATCGGCAGTGATGTACTCATCGTCCACTGTTTCAAAAAATTGTATGTCCAAATGGTCTTTTCCAGTTGCGAAAGCATTCGGCCTCCCCATCGACTGAGCTAAACCGAACTCCATAGATAAGACAATCCAAGCCAGCCTTCGTCGCATATCTAGTTGTAGTGGATCGACTAAGCCAAGCGATACTCCTTGAGTAATTGTCTTCTCTTCCGCGAGGCCTAACTGTTGGCACAACCTCGTGGCAAGCCCGACGATGTAGTAAATAGCGGTACGGGTGGGAGTTAGCATGGAGTATTGAGCGATCAGAACAAGGCACTGTAGTGTCTTGATGTCTTTTGGTCTTATTACATCTTCAATGTATCCCATAGCAGCCAGATAGTAGCTGTCAGCAAGGCCAGCATACTGCGTATCCAGCTTTTGCATACTTATCGCTAGGACCATACGAAGAACGAAGTTCTTATATGGGTCAGTGTCTCCGTCATAGACTTCTTGAAGATTCCTGGCGAATGTAGGCTCGTGCAAAGTAGGGAGCATGTACTGGGCTGCAGGATGGTTAGCGAGGATTACAGGAGTTAGAGTCCACAATGAGAATGAGGGTTTAAGCCAAAATTGAGCTCACAATCGGCTATATGTGATAAAGCTTCTTCGCCAAACCGTAGTTAGCAGTTTGAAAAGACTCGCATGTCCTTGAGGCTTCATTCAATTCACCTTCATCCTTCAAAATTTCCATTGTCGTGTCGAGCGAACCAAAGAATGTCATAAAGCAATTCACTGGTCGGTAAATGAAGAGAATTCATTGACTGACCTTTCTGATTAAACAACTCCACCAATTTATCGGTCACAAGGCGACTTGGTAAGGTTAGTGCCGGTACGGCAGATATCATAGGATAAGATTTCTTTCGTTCCGATACCGTCTCTGGCGATTGTGTAGGAGTTCGACGTTGCCGTACTTTAGGCACGAGCTCTCGAATACTCCTGGTATCTGTATATTTCTTTGCCTCCTCCATCACTATCCGAGTCATCGCAATCCCACTTGAAGGTCCCAAGTAACGTGGAGTCTCATCATCTTCGTTAAGTCGAATCAAACCTCCAGGACGTACGATATCTTCTGAGTTTGGGGGATTTCCTTCTTCTTCAAGCAATTGACTAAGTTCCGTCTCCAATGCCCGAACTTTGTCTTGTAGCCTTATCACATATGCCCTAGAGATCTTTTTGCCTTTCGTTGTATCGAAGTACTCGCATACTGCACCGGCACGCTCACAAGGCAGGCATCGTGGTAAATTGGGATCACATCTTGTTTTTCTCTAAAGAATGACAAAAATGTCAGTATATCTTGTATTGCGAATTAGTAAAAAGATGAGCGTATTACAAACCTGGCGGCATCTACAACAGGCAGTCAGGGTATGTGCGATCCTCCGTGAACTATCCTCGCTTTCATGTGAGCTCTCTCTTGCGCGAAGGAGCTTTGCATCGCGGGCCCTATTGACAGAGCCTAAGGCTTGTCGAAATAAATCTGCTGTGTCCATCGACAACGATAAAAGCTGGAATGGGTAAGTTGATTTTGTCGTTGTAGCGCCAATCTTTTTGCAAGGCTTATCATTGTCGGGGTGGGTTATCGTTAAGGATTCATCATCAGAAATGAAGTTGTACTGATCGTACTATCCATCCACAAATAGTCGAACGAAACTCCAAAAATACCTGACGTTATTTTAGTCAGAGAACTTATCATTCAAGCCCGTAAAAGAAAGGTATGCGAATAGAAATGGCCGTTAGAGAGGTACGTTAATAGTAAGAGGTGGAAATCTTGACCGTTAGGATGGATTGCCCTTACTGCATTGGTAATTTGGGGGGACGGCAATTACGATTTAAAGATTTTACGAATTAAGGAAGCTGCCCGAGTAGTAAAACGACTTTGAGAAATATCCCTGCGATCAATATGTCGCCCTGTGGAGCAGGTAAAGTTAAGATACGGTATGGTATGTCAATGTCAATACCACGAGGCTGCGGAAATATTAAATATTGATCTATCATAGGCATACAAACCTTTCTCGAGAAACAAAGAATCCCCTGCCTAATGCAGGAGGCACCTGACAAAGTTATTGTTGTTCTAGTTCTAGTCCTATAATGAATGATTCAAAAGCTTCTTCCAACATCGTACAATGACGATTGCGCCAAAGGATGATGTTGAGAAGGAATAGTAACAAATGCTATATATAATCCAACGAGGTTGATGATTGATCATGTAGTACACAAACATTAAATAGGGCTCTACTTAAATTCTAGCCTTTTGAATGATTATCTTACCGAGGGACATTGAGGGGCAGACAATGCCATAGGACGAGACTCGAAGGATCATTGTTGTTGTATGTATTATATCAGAGCTCGAGGCTTCCCAAGACTTCCTTCCAAGGTTGATGAAACGAATGAGATAATATTGCTTTATTTATTAACTTATCTGCCATCCCTTCTGTCCTCCTTCCTCATTTTATCTTTTCTTGTTTGTACCCAGTTATTGCTGTGCGAAACAAGAAAAGCAATCATCATGCTTCATTGAAACACATGGCCGCAACCATGAGGCGTCGGATGGTAAGCTGTATGTAGCTACCAGGTAATTATGCACATCGAGCGGAACTGACAGCCTATCAATTGATTGGAATCGACTAATCGACTAAAAGAACTGCTACTCCGTAGACGTTTTGCTTCTGGAATTGTTCTACAGCATACTCGAGTACTGTCGACTAAGTCTAATGTTTCTCCGTACTAGGTTTTGGTCACGGGAGAAGGACTTGCACATCCGACATTCTACACGATAAGAGCTGGTCGGTCGTGCAGAAATAAGCCGCCTTTCCGTTGTCTTTACCTTTGTTTTCTTTCTTCCCCTTTTACTATCCTGACAATTTTTGCCCTGCAACTTTACCAGCGCTCTAGTGGGGCATAGAAATCAAAAGATCATCAACCACCAAATTCTACCTGTCCGTGAAATTTACCGATTACCGAAGGAACGGCTGCACGGAGTGCTCAAGGATTCTGCAGCAATCCACCGTCGAGGTGCCCATTTCAGTGGAATAATTGATGCAAGTCGTTCGGAGCCTCCGAGTCTCCTCAAGCACATCAGATTCGGACCCTCTACCGTTGTTGGTGTCGTGATTACATGTACAAGTTCGGCCGAGGGAGAATAGTTTTCAAACAGGCGACCTTCAAATTTTGTGGAGGCAAACCCGGCTTTCGACGTTGAAAACAATATTTCTTCGGCCACATAATGGAACGGAAGTCGAGTAATTAAGACGGCCAGAAGTACTCAGTCATCTATCGATAAACAAGGGCATGAATCCTCTTGACTACAACTCTCCTTACACCCTTGGACACCGCCGCGAGACGATCCAGACGGATTAATACTTTTGCTTCCGCTACAAGTCTACGGAGTAGACGGCAACTCCGTTGGTCGGAATTGCGCTTGTTCAGAAGGTGGGTTGAAATATTCCACTTTTGTCTGTGTTAGTGGATCTTTACACCCATATCGTTGCGAAGTGGTTGCGTTTGGATTCGTATGTTTGAATTCATCCGTGTATGACATACTCTTACCCTATGCAATTTCCTTAGTAAATTTCTGCATTTGTCTTTATGGCAGCTGCGATATTCATCTGTCCTTAAGCGCCGCAATTATTTTACATTATATAGAAGCTTCTAACGTGGTTGCTTGCATAATCTGCAATATGGTCTTGAGGAAGGTACTAAGAAGTATGGGCTCTTTTCCTTTGGACTTGTACTTTCCATCATTAAATAAATTTTCGAGTTTAATCATGCATTCGTATAACTTGGCTGACATGCGTCCGTTCTGTAGCAATTTTTTTAATGGCAGCGGGGTTATGAGATATCAACACTAAGATTCTCTCACATAGAAATCCTAATATTGATATTTCAAGTGCTAGAGTAAGGATGCATCGAACCAAGCAAAACGCAGCTGATACTCCGCTTCTACGAGTATCCAGACCCGTCTCAGCATGTTCAAGATGTGAGTTTATTCAACGAGCAGTTTGAGGCAACTGGCTAATACATACTAGGTCGAGCCGCAAAAGTCAAGGTCTGGAACTTCTGGCCTTAAATGGAAGCCAACTAACATTTTATAGTGCGACGGAAAATTACCCGCATGCAGTGCGTGTGAGAAGTCTGGACGAGCGAACGAATGTTCGAGTGCAAATGATCAGTTCGCGAAGGGAAAGGAGAGGAGGTTAGGAGATTATCCCAAGATTTTTTTTTTGGTAGCTAACGGCCAAAAGTTACGTTGCTTCTCTTGAGTCTCGAGTCGAGAAGCTCGAAAAACGTTTGGCATATGCTAGATTAAGGAAAGCATCTGTTGCGATGCATGATGTAGATACGCCAACGGAACTACCAGATCGGAAAGACTCCCTGGCTACCATAAGAGCCGTGATTCACGGTAAGGCGGCAAGAAAGAGGGAGGCTGCTGATGTAAATGAACTGGTTTCCGATTTCGGTTTTCTGTGAGATATTCACATTCCTCTTACATGAACGATTTATGCTGACCCTGTAGATCTGTCCATGCTACTACGCGTGACTTCGAATCCTCTACAACTAACATGACATTTGCTAGACTTATTCTTTCAGCGGCTAACTATGACGAATTACCTGAGTCCCGGTCTCTACAATTGCCACCAAGACCTACGGCAACGAAATTGATTCAATATTATCTGGACAACATATTTGCTTTATATCCGATTGTTTCCGAGACTGCTCTATTCAATGCATTAGATAAAATTTATTCGGGCAATAGTCAACGGGTCACTGATTTCGAGCATTGGCTGTTCTACATGGTCCTAGCCATATCATCTACAGCCCAATCCCGAAATTATTTAGACTCCAAATACGAGGAAGGTGTTTCTTGGGCTGGCCGTGCGCTTGCATACGCTGACCATGTTCTCATGCCTGGTCATGTCTCGCAAATTCAGGCGCTGGCTCTGTTCGTTCAATATGCAATGCTTGATCCAGCTCACTTTGACAGTTGGCAGTTGATAGGTTTTGCTTGTCGAGCAATTGTCGATCTGGGATTTCATCAGGACCCACCTGGAGAGCAACAGCCAGACAGGAAGGCCTTAGATATGAGGAGGAGGATATTTTATTGCGTTTATTCGCTCGACAGGTAAGCAAGTCCTCTTCATCAAAAGAATGAATGTTCATAAAATTAGATCTATCAGCATGGTCCACGCAAGGGCATTTTCTTTCACGGACGACTCATCTAATGTTGAATATCCATCCGCATCGCCTACCTTCCCTTCAATGGATCACAGGGATTCGGTAGCTGGACCCCATTCTATGGATTCTGCCCATTTGTTATGGCAATTACGGCGTGCTCAATCAAGTTGGTATCAAGAGCTGTTTCAGTCCAGTCGAGAGCCATTACCACAAGGCTCAACGTATCTCTGGAAGATGTGCCGAGAAATGCGAGAGTGGTCTGACTCCTTTCCCGATTCGCTGCCACTCGTCTTTAAGGATTTCTTTGATTTGGAGCTACTGTATAGTTACGTCTATTGTCTTGCCCCGTCATGTCGAGTCCACGTCGTATCAGACTATGCGAAGAATTTAATCTTTGAATACGCCATAACGTATATGCAGAGGATTTTCCCTATCAGCCAGGATCCTATCAACAAGGCATTCTATACCTACCATGACGCACTACGAGTATATTTTATTGGAAGTCAATTGATGGCTGTGTTATCCGACAGTCAAGATCAAATATTTAACGGATCATGCAATGCTAGTGGGACGAGCTCTTCTTCACCACCGCCTCTTCCAGCAGTTACTGGGCTCGGTCAAATTGACCGCAGCATTAACTGTATAAATCATATCAGGGAGACTTTGAGAACATTTGGTCAACGATGGGAGGATTCGAAAGCTCTTCTATCTAGTTTTGACGCTCAAGCCGAGCCAATTATCACAAGCTTACACAGGAGGAAACAACAGCAGCAACAGTATATCAAAGAAGAATCCTCCATTGGTCATAGTCCAAATTATATGCCACCAACTGGCTATGATCATAGAGGTTATCAAATGGAGCACGAGTGGTCAGGTATGAACCTGATGTACCCGAATTCAGACGTGTCGGGGTTTAGTGGAGCTGGACCACCCGGCCTGTAAAATAGATAAAACTACTCGACGAAACGTCGACTGCAAACTATCACCGTTTTTGGCCTGATAAAATAAAGTACACGTTTTTCAATAAATAACTGACATCACTACCACCGTCCTTCGAAGTTTCTCAAAATGGACAAATCTGACTATGATGGAAAGAGCGACCGCTGTCTTCCGGCTCTTCATTTCAACGTGCTTCTCGTACTTTCCTCGCGTTGCAAGATTCATTGTTTGCTTCATAGGGTAGACTTATTTCCGTACATGTCTTCTCTTCATCTCATCAGTCCTTTATTCATTCGCAATTTTTTAGATACAATCGTGTCGTATTGTTAACGCACTTTTGGAGACAAATATCATTCTCAACATTATACTAAAGTATTTTACATTATCACAACTTCTTATCCACTGGTGAACTGGCTCTTCAGCCCATCTTTCAGGATGCCACCGTTCCTTACGTAAGTAAAAATGTTCATTTTCAAACCGTGCCGCCTGACATTTTTAGGCCAAGAAAACCAAAGGCACCTGTTCGTATTGATACAGGGCAACAGGCTGCCAACTCGCACTATTATACAGCTTTCAAAGTTGTCTTGAAGATCACAGTGATTGCTCTCGTCATTTGCATTGCTTTCTTGCCAACAGTAGCACTCCGCAATAAGCATAGGCAGCATTCTGGCGAGCCTGTTGTGAAAGATTTGGAACATCCTACCAACTTCGACATTTCGACCGAGCTTGAACGTCAAGTTACCCATGTTCCAATTCGCTTTGTAAAAACTGCCAAGCTACTTGTTCAACAATTACGCATTCGAGACTCGACATCGGATGAGTTGACGAATCCCTCTGCCAACGAACAGGTTGAACGATCTGAGGATGTGACTGATGATACTGCGGACGGTATTCAATATGGCGATTATACACTTGGTGGCTCGACGCACCAAGCCAAGTCCGAAATCCAACAGTTGCAGCACTGTTCTGCGGAGATGAAAAGTAGAAATAGAGGAAGGTGTCCCTCACGACCAATTCTCCCAACTAGAGATGATGATCGTGTAATTTCTGGACGTTGTTCTTGGCAAGAACGACGCAAGTATGGCGGAAAGTGTGGTCCCCGTAAGTGGCGACTTACGCCTCGCTCCCTAATCATGAGCGAAGATCACGCTCCTTTCTCAGCTGAACCTCGTGACAACAAGCACTTCAATCAGCCAAGAAGTACGTCGTCAACGTCAACGCCAACACTTACGCTTATGCCTACGTCTACGCACACGCTCCAGGTTATCAACACCTGTTCTTACGAGAGTGCGGTTAAGAACGGAGGAAGATGTCCTCACGGGTTGGTAAATGGACAAAAGCCAGCAGAAAACAAACCAATTTCTATCTCCATCAAAGCAGAGCCTCGTGAACCCAATACAGCACAACAGCCACGTGAAGCGGCAGTAAGTGAGGAGAACAAAGTCAACTACAAGCCTTATCGGGCTGATGTATGTAAACCTCGTTGGGTTCGCACCACTGACGGTTGGTGTATTTATCGAGGCGGTTATGGCCCTGATGAGGACAAACCGGACTTTTATCCACCCATGTCTAAAATGTTGGTTTCGTCAAAACAACGACGCCATGAAGCGACAGTAAACGAGGAGACTAAACTCGAACCCAGACCATATCGGGCTGATTCGTGTCCAGAATTCTGGGTTCATACCACTGACGATTGGTGTTATTATCGCGGCTCATCGAGTCGACCGTTGGGATTTTGGGGACCTGAGTCCAGGATATTGGTATCTTCAGAACAAAAACGTCGTGATGTAGCTGTGAGCGACGAGAGCGGAGGCATAACTACAGCCTATCCGACCGATTCACTTCGTTGGATTGTCAGCATTGAAAGCATGTGTGTTCCTCGAAGTGTATTTTCGGCTGACGAGGATGAACCGGGATATTATTCTGGAGTTCATTCACCCTTTTATTCGGAAATTCATTCACCTGAGTCTATGAAGTCAGAACTGCCAGAACAATGTGACGGCGTAGCCTTTCCGGCTATGGCGCATTGGTGTCCATCGCCTTGGTATCACGATGATGAGGATAACTGGTGCTTTTATCTTTGGCAGGATGGTAAAGATACACCCAAGAGATATTTTCCAGAGCCTCTGGGCCCAGAGCGTCAACCTCGTGGTGAAGCTGTGAAGGACGAGGTTAAAGGCATAGGTGGAGACTATCCAACTGATTCATGTCCATCTCATTGGACTTATGTTGATGGCAAATGCATTTATAATTGGCAAGATGGTGATGAGCCACTCAAAGTTTCTTTTTCGGGGCCTTCAAGACCACAGCATCAACCTCGTGGTGAAATTATAAGCCATAAGACCCAAGTCACTTTGGCGCTGACTACGGCGCGTACCTCTACCTCCGCCTTTACGTCTACGTCTACGTCTACCCCTGCCCCTACCTCTGCCATCACCACTATTGTTATTGCTCTTCCCACGGCTGGAGCGTGCGAGCCCCCTTGGATCCGTACTATGGATGGTCGATGTTTCTTCGACCCCAATTATCAACGCGAGCATCCTCACGACCCCTTGTCCCGCCCTCGCAAGCCAATACATCAACAACGTGGTGAAGTTTCAAGCGAGGAGCGTGGTGTTGCTCCTAGTTGGCAAGCTGAATCGTGTGAGCTGCCTTGGATTCATACCTCTGATAACTGGTGTATATACAGACCAGAATACAAGCATGGGACACAGAATTCTTTGCCTGGTGCCCCAGCGCAAGCAAATATTACAGCGCAATTTAATTCTACAGCACAATCAACTGTCACAGAACAACCAAATTCTGAAGCACAAGTTGCGCAGCCAACTTTCACAGATCAACCAACCGAAACAGAAATCGTCCACTGCATCAATGATTTACGAGGAAATCTTCAATGCGCTAAGTTCTCACAAGAAGACAAAAGATTCTCATCAGTTCATAATCGTCGAGGTTTCTGGCCTGATGACTGGCTACCACAAATAGAAGCTGATTGCGACCGTTTCCTTGGAAACACATATATGCACTACCAATGCCTTCAATCAGTCAAACACAAAAATATCGGCCTCAAACTCATCATGGTCTTTCTGATTCTCGCCGGTTTTGGTTCCCTGATTTTCCTCATCATTACTTGTGTCAATCGAGCTGCACGTCCTAAAGCCCAGCCTTTTAGGCAGGTGAGCGGAATTACAAGTGCAAATGGCATGACGGAACACACAACATCCATGTGTGGAAATTATCCCTGGAATAGTAAGGCACATGCGGAACCAATGAGCGGAGAAAGATGGACCCGAAGTCCTCCAGCTTATGATCCCACGAGACAAATGACCCCAGATCATTCAGGTAGTCTAGTCGCTTGTTCCCGAGATCGCAATTGTGCGAGTGTTAGCTCGGGTTCAAATGGAACGGAGAATTGGGTTCGTAAATTGTGCAATAGATGTTTCAAGAGTCGAAGTCATTCGTCGGTTTCGGAACATTCGCAAATGGTGGGTGGGCTTGGAAATGGAATTCTCCGTCCAAGGAGAGATGATCATAGGATTGATACGCTTAAATTGCCAAATGTAAATTTGGCGACGGTTAGGAGGGCAAATGGTTTGGTTCTGAGTGAGGAGAATGGTCATGTGGATGCGAGTGGAGAGAGCGCGGATACGGTGGTTATAGGGAGTGATTATGGGAGAGCTGGGTGTAGAGGCTCGGGTTCTGCTGTTTGTTTACATGGTGGTTCTTCGGGTAGTTGTTCTGGTGTGGCTGGTGCTGAGACGGGAGTTGGAGTTGGAGTTTTGACGCAACATGGAAATTTGAGTGGTGATACGGTTATTGAGCCGGAAGCTGCGATGATTAAGTGCGGAAGTGATGATGGAAATTTGAAGATGGGGTGCTTGAAGACGGCTAACTTGAAGAAAGTGGGATTTGAGGGATTGGAGGAATTTGAGGAGGTGGAGGGCTGGAGAGACGTTAATAGGGTTGATAGGGTTGAACCTTTGAGGGTTGAGAAGGAGAATTCGAAGGGGAAGGGAAGTGGGATGGGTGGTGAGTTGGAGGAGATGCAGGAGGAGATGCAGGAGGAGAGTGAGAATAAGACAAATCAGAAGGAAAATGAGGCGGAGAGGAATGGTAGTATTGTTTGTGTTAGTGGTTGTTAAGATGTGGATGTGGAGAGTGGCGTGTATTTTTTTCTTCTCGAAGGGTGTATGGATGGGTGCGTGCGTCTGTTGAGATGTTGATCGCTCGTTATTCATTATTGTGAATGGGTGGCTGGATGGCTATGAGTGTTTTGTTTGCGTTTGCAGTAAGGTTGTATTGTTATCTCTAGAAAAAAAGGAAGAAGATGAGGAGGAAGGGGGCGCGTGAAGCAGCTCATCATGCGTTTGATGGAAGGATTGCTCGACTCTCACAGGAGGATGCTTTTTGTTTTTTTTTTCTCTTTGTTGGGTTTTGTTTCGTGCTTTGTTTCTGGTCATTCGTTTAGATAAAATTATAGTATTGAGACGGCTAGGTACTAGCTAGAGTATTGAATCAGAATGGGATTATTACTATTTCACTCCCTTACTTGATTTATGGTGAGACTGCTAGATAATTGTATATGCTTCGCTGCGATATTAATCTCCCTCATTTTTTACTCTTTTACTCTTTTACTATCTCGCCGACTTTCCCACCCACTTCACCCTCTCTCTCCCACCCTACCCCTGACCCCCACCAACCCCCGGCTCCCTAACCATCGCCCAATTCCTCCCCACCCCCAAAACCCCCATATCGACCTCCATCACCTCAACCGTCTTAAATCCAACACGTTCATATATCGGATACCCGGCAATAGTAGCTTCTAGATAACAACTTTTGGATGAGGCGTCGGCGAGGGAAAGGATGGCGTTTAGGAGGTAGGTGCCCAAGCCGAGTTTTTGGTAGGGGGGGGAGATGGTGAGGAGGTATATTACTGTGGGGGGGTTAGAGGGGGGAATAGGAGAAGGGGGGTTAGAAGGGGGAGGGGGGAGAGGGAGGGGAGGGGATGGTGTTAGGAGTGAAATCAATGCGAGATGCTTAGCATAGCATGTTTCATTCAAAAATGAAAGAGCTTCGAAAAAGATATGAGAGATCTTGAAACAAGAGCTCAGCGAATAAAAGAAAAGAAAAGAAATAAAAATTGGACCGAAGAAGAAAGAAACATAACATACAATACATATCCTCCCTCCTATACCACTTCTCCCTCAACCTATCCCACCCTGCCACCTTCGCCTCACAAATATCCAACACAGAACCCACAGGAAACTTTCCCTCTCCCCTCTCCTCTCTCTCCCGTTCTTCTCTCTCCTCCTCTCTTTTCCTCTGTTCTTCTTCCTCTACACTCACCGTATGCGCTGGTGCCCAATGCGTCCATCCGGCTATATTCCCAGTGGAGTTTTCTACTAGTTTCCACGTCTTGGTATGCGGTGTGCGGAGGTATTTGGTGAATATGTTCGTTATCCAGGGATTGAATACTGAGGGGGGGACTTGGGAGGTGGGCCAGCGGGCGAGGCGGAATGGGTCGTTTTTGAAGGCGGTGGTGTAGATGGTTTGCATTGAGGGGAGGTCGGCGTAGGTGCAGGGGTGGATGGAGAAGTTGGGGGGGGTTGGGGTGGGGGTGGTTTGGTCATGGCTGTGGTTTTGAGATTGTGTGATTGGAGAGTGAGTGGTTTTCTTCAATGATACCTTTGCAGAGAATGGAAAGAAATGGATGGATATGAAATATTGGGCTGGATATCTGGCAACGAGTATACAGATATTGTCAGGATTGTATAGGACTTGTAATTGGAGCATATCAATGCAGCCTACTGATAATGACTCATCCACCGAAACCCTAGATATAGAACTCCTATCAGTTTTTGGTACTGCACAGTACCATTACTGTCGGGAGGATTGTTACGCCGGGCAACTGATATTTTGATTCCGTCCTATGCGTAATTGCCCCTTATTCCGACGATCTGTGGCATTCAGCCTTGTAGAAATGATATTTATTTCACTCGGTGGATTTTTAAAAACACATGTCGCCATAATCGGGATAATTGTCGATATCTAATGCAAGTAATAGAAGGTTGTAATCTTGGTTGAGATATATTACTCAATTAAACTATAATTTATATGAGCCAAATCTCGGAAATTTTATGACCGTTGGTTATCTTCCTGGGATTTAAATCCATCGTCAACCTTAAATTCATACTTTTTGGTAATGATCTGATGAATTTCATCTATAAATACTATTTTGACATGTTATTCGACTTGAAACTTGGGGAATTGTCTCTCTGAGTCTGTGGAAGGAGATGATCATGATGATCGAAGGTTCGATTTTCTTCTCTTGAAGTTCTAGATTTGGATTTGGATTTGTGTTCGATTTTTCTATGGAGTCAAATTTCAATGCCCTTGACTCTCTCGAGTTTAAGGTTGACATAAGTTTATATCAACGTGGGTTTACAAGGATTTTTTCAAGACTGCTAACTTACCAAGGGCTGATTTGTGGCTCCCGGAAATGGCTGTCTGTAACCTTACAGGGTCGATCACTTGGTGGGACTGACTAAGGTTGGAAATGCTAAGAGATGGATAATATGATAATATGATAACTCTGGTAATATGATTAAATTAGCCAAATAATAACAGTTGTAGAAACTTCTCTGTGTTTTCTATCTTCTTCACTCCCCAGTATTCGTATCATCAGGATAGACAATTGAGAAAAGAAAGACAATTGAGAAAAGAAAATGGATAAGATGGAAGAATAGATCCAGTTGTACAGTAATATATTCCACTTCCACTTCCACTTCCACTTCCACATCCACAAAAATACTTCCAGCGAAGATCTTCGGAACACTATGTATGATACTCGAGTACCTGCAAATGGCAAATGAGAAATTAATCTGTGGAACAAATTTCTCGTAATTAAGTAAAATCGGAAAAATCTCCATACAAACTCATCTCAGTACAGATTGTGACCCGTGAATTGCCCTCAAAATGCCAAATCCATTGATGCAGCTGATAGCTACCTAGTAGAAATACCAGGATTAAATACTCCGTACTAGGTTATGTCCGACATTATTTTCTCGTGGGGATATGCAATATGCAATATGCGAGCGAATGCACCTACTTTCACACACATTTCTCTCTCGTCTTATATTCTTCATTCTCCTAATACCTTCCTTCAACTTGTCAGTGTTTGTAACTATTCACCATGATTTAGTGAATATAACACGAATGGCCCCTATCCCGAATCCTTACGAACCTTATATCAACCTATCAATAATCGCCGACTAATAGTACTACCAAACTACTTGCGCCAAAAACTTAACAAGCAAAATCCTTCGTTGGATGGTCAAATGTTAGACTTAATACAGACGTTTCCCCAATTCGCAATTTTAGACCAAAAAAAAAAAAGAAAACTTGTGGTAGCGCCTGGTACTGGTCATCATGCAGACTCAATCCTCCACCTCCAGTACTACAACAATCATGGCTTATCCACCTCGACCTGGGTCACAAAGCCCAACTTTAACTGAACCAGATATGATCCTTCCGCTACAAAATGAAACGACTTACGATTCTGAATTATCTTCACGGCATACCTCTTTTCAATTTGCTTCCATGTCGGAAGATGCATGGCAACGGCCAACTGATTCCAAATATCTAGGTGGGCTGCCGTCTAAGACACCAACTACGCCGATTATATATGGGAATGGAACAATGTTATCTGATATAGGCGAGGTTACAGAGGTGGAAAGTACACCGGCAAAGAAATTACCTGGTCCTGCCGAACGAAGGTTTATCAAGCAGCAGCAGCTTCAAAACGGTCATCGAGTAAGCTCAGTATCATTGGGACATGAATTGAGGAGATCTGGAACCAAGACTGGAACACACGAGAGAAAAATATCTGTGGAATCCGCAAGTACTGTTACCTCGGAACCACAATCTGCGATGTTTGGAGATGTCGATGATGCAGTCAGCGTGGATGATAGCAATTTCCAGGGTGATGATGAGGAGAGTGTGGCGGAATCTTATACGGATACTTATCGCAAAGAACTTGTTGAGACGGAAACACGTAGATTATCGCGCAGAGAAGGAAATATTGGAGATGGGGAAGATGACCAAAACTCGAGTGCTGCTTTGAGTAGAAGGGCGGAACAAATTTTATTGAATGCCAAACGTCGACTCAATGTGAGTTGTATAAATTCAAACCAGGTTCATTCACTAACAATCGCATTTTAGAATATGGAAGGGAATTTAACACGAGCGCGAAGCTCCCTTTATGCAACGCCTGCTATTTCCATGCCTTCGATTTACAGCAGCAGTCCTTTAACCAATCCATCTCTCTTACAAATCGACCGGCGCATAAGTGGTGTACCTCCAAGACAACGATCATTTTCCAGTTTTCATACAGGTTCGACAGCTTCGAGTTCCGGTCATTCGAGGGTCTGGAGCGAAAATAATATATCTCCTTCACGAGCAACAGCATTTCCAGTTCGCGCCTCAAGCGCGGCAGCTTCGTATAGAGCTAGAAGTGGTATGGGCTCGCACGCAGCAAATCCAGCATCGCCACGTTCTCCGCCAATGATCAAGGAGGAGGGCAATGGAAATGGAAGGCCAATAGGATCTGGCCAATCTTCACCACATAACAGGATATCCCCTTCTCAAGCATCGCATCTTGAACCTTTGGTCGAGGATGGGGTACCCGAATTTGACGACAGGACTAATGGCTGGACTGATCCTGATAGAGAGTATTCAACTGTACGAGAAGGACGCTTGAGTCGTTCTTCGTCAACTTCAAGCATTAGAATGCAGGATATACAACATCAAATGCATGACTTGAAAGGAAGATTGTCAGCTTTGCGAGATCGTGCTAGAGATGATAATATGAAGCGTCGCAGTCTCCAAAGTTTAAGGACGCCTAGTCCATTTACGGCAGGGGAGCAGTGGTACCATGGAGGTGTTAATGGTCAAGACGGCGCGACCAAGACAGATTCAGTGGTAGATCATGGTCAATCGAATGGAACCCAGAACGGCGATCCTTCGAAGGATATATACACTGTACACCAGGTCCAATCATCTACAAGACAAGCTCCAAACTATGCCAAATCAGATGCTACGAGCATATATGAAGATGTGAGCGAGAGCCAGGTGAAATCACATGAGTTGTCGAGTCCGCGTCAAAATCAAACACCGATAGTTGAAGAAGAGGGTTATGATACGTGTTCAGAAGAGTCGGAAATTTCGAGCAACCATAGCTACAATGACGACCGTGAAGAATTCAATGAATTTGACAATGAGGACAATAGCGATGCATCAATTTATCACGAATCAGTAACCGAGCAGATATCACACGAGGATCGTGAAGATGCATTTGATTACGAACATTTCTTCCTACATAGCGCAATGGGTACGATGAGTCGAGAAAGAAGAGTAAGTATTAGCTCAGAGGATTCTGTAGAAACAACACGGGGACCTACAGCTCCAATGCCTCTTGTGGAGAGAGGTCATGACCCTAATCAACGATCATCCGTGGTGCATCTTAGATCCGACAGCAACGCTTCTATTTCTACTCTAGCCACTTTTGCGACTGCCAAGTCAAACATGGACGATGAAGGAGGTAGTGAAGATGAGGAAGATCCTTTCGATTTGACAGTCCCTCATACCGATACACGTAATAATAACACTCCGGACTCACCCACAATCGCTCCTTATAAGTCAAAGAGAGCCGCTTCTATTGGAAAAAAAAGACCTACGTTTGGCTCTTTGCCCACAGACACCATAATCCATGACTATAACGACATTGGAATAGCTCGAGGCTCTGGATTATACGATATTGACATCAGACCCGATCTACACTCCAGAAATCTCTCTCTCGACTCCATTACCTCTAACAGCACTGCTCGTAGCTTTCCTCTTTCCACCAAACCCAGAGAACTCCCCAGTAACTTCACCCCACCTGGTACCGCCTCCAGCACCACTTGTCATCCAACACGTACCACATCCCTCGAAAACAACCACAACAATGCACGGTCTTCACCAACCCGGATGCTTTCCAACGACGACCAAATTCTCGTCGAGCGATTAGTCGCTGGTCTCGGAAAATGTATTTTGAATTTACAGGATACGGAAGCGGGAAATTATGATTTAAGAATTTGGAGACGGAGATTGGATGCTGCGAGGAGGGTGCTGGAGGGTGAAGAGGGGGCTATTTAATAGCATATACTCATTCATTCTCTTTTTTTACCTTTTTATGTTATTTTGATTTACGACTACGTTGCGTTTTGCATTATCGCCACATACACAAAAGATTTTTAATTCGTCATTTATCATTTGACAATTTTTTTCTTGATTCTGGAGAGAAAATGGGCAGGGAATTGGGGGAAATACCAGAAATAGGTAGGTGTAAATGCGAAAATGGACAGGACAGGAGCATTTGCAATGAAAGACGCTACGGCCATAATTTTTGGGTTGCCAGTATTTTGGGAGGGGCAAGAATCTTTTAAGAAAGTGGATGAAATCACTTTTGAGTAGTGGTGGTTGTTGATTGCAGCTTCTACCTCAAGTCACTTACGTAATACGTTTACATAATATTTTTTTTTTGGGGGGGGGGATTTGGGTAGGGAGGTGAAGGCTTCGATTCTTATTTACTTTTCTTACTTATCTTACTTAGCTACTTACTCTTCTTTGATACCCTTATATTATTTTAGTTAGTTTTTTAGTTCTTTATTACTTCTTACTTTTTTTTTAGAATGGAGGGGGGAGGAGATAGGGGATGAGATAGGGGAGAGGTGTGGGGGAGGAGAGGGAGGGGAAGCGGGAAATGGGAATGGGAATGGGAATGGGAATGGAAAGCGGATATTTAGGAGAGGAAGATAGAGATAGAGATGCTTGGATTTGATGGGGGATTTGGTGAAGGGCAGATGGATAGATATGGATAGATAAGTAGGTAGATAAATAGGTAGATATGATATGATATCTATTCTTTGTTGCTATATATATATGTTGGATTGATTGTATTACAGTACAAAATCAAATAACAAATATCAAAGATTCAAACATTCAAATATTAAAATATCCATTCACCTTGATAAATTTATATGAGGATCTACAATCATGTTATAGTTTAATTTTTATTCATATAATTAATTCTTTTCGTTTTTCATTTTTCATTCTTCGCGCTTTTCGTATAATAATGCAATAGATAACCTACACGCGCTCCTGCTAACTTGCGTATCCTTTTTACTTTCCCCTCCCAGAACGATAAAGATGATTACTCGATTGGATATTCAGGAATCAGATAGATTCTTTTGTGCTTTGTTTTGGTTTGGTTTGGTTTGGTTTGGTTTGGTTTGTGTAGTGTATTGTATTGTATCATAATGAGCATGTAGGCTCTCAAAATTGAATGTTAAATATTCCAAGCCCGTTTAGCATCCTTATTCATATCCCGGAGGCTATTCAGTATCCAACTTCATTCAGTATTCTAATTCGTATCCCTAAGCCCAACCTTATTCATATCCCTAAACCCAACCTTATAATAATTACGTACTACCTAAGCCCCCCCCCCCAAAAAATATCCCAATTCATATCGCATATCGCATATCGCATATCCAGTATCCCCATTCCCGACCCCATTCCCGACCCCATTCCCGACCCCATTCCCAAGCCTAACCCCATCACCAATTCATATCCTATATCCCATATGCCCATCCCGTAATAACCACCTACCTACCCCCTCTCCTTCCCTTCCCCCCTTTTCCCAAACCCAAAGAAAAAAATCTCACCGCAAAACCCTCTCCCACGGTTCTCTCCAAGGAACCCCCAAAATCTCAAAAATCCTCTTTTCATCTCTCCCCTCCACCAACGTCCCTTCTGTGACTTTTTTTCTCCCTCCTCCACCACCACCTGAACCACCCCCACTCCACGCCCCCCTCATCACATCCCTATATAAACCCCGCTGATTTAAACGCATCCTTTTTTTTCCAGCCAATAACCGCATACTGCGGTTAAAGATATCGTCACCGGTGAAGTAGATTAGGGCGGCGCCCAGTTGGGAGGAGGGGACGAGGAGGAAATCGATGCGGCGCCAGGGGTGATTGGTATGGGTAGGGGATGAGTGGGAAGGGGGAGATGGAGAGGGAGAGGAAGAAGAAAAGGGCAAAACACAACATCCGTGCCATTTTGAGCCTTGGTTATTATGCGGAACCGCGAGAGCTGCTACCAGGAAATTGGAATCGGTAAGAGTTTTTACTAAGGAGGAGAGAAATGGTGTTAATTGTGTTGTGGTTGTCGTATGTGCTTTACTGATTATAATATCGATATCACCCGATGATTTAGCACCGCGACGATACGATCCACCTATTGTGATTTCGATATCCGGATCGAGTGTTTGTGCTGTTTCCATGATATATTTACCCAATTCTTCGATTTCGGTTCGGGGAATCCGCAGTTGCAAGTCATCGTAATGGTCTATACCGATTTGTTGGCTGGGACTAAGTTTGATGTTTTGTTTTAGATCAGCGAAGGTGCGATGGCCTTGGGATATCCATTTTGAAGCTAGTTTGAAATTGACGCCGTAGATACCCATGAATAGTTTGAGGATTTTATCGTCGGGTTCTGCTTCGGCGTTTTCGAGACGGAGGAGTCGGCCTGTGAGGACGATTTCTTCGATCTTTTTTGCGATGCGTTGTCCGATTTTGGGGATTTGGATTGCTTCGTCGTAAGTGCGGATGAGGGTTTGTTGTTTTTTGAGCTGGCCGCATGCTTGGAGATAGGAGCGGCTTCGCCATTGGTCGCCGATTCTTTCGTAGTACTCGCGCATTCGAGATAGGACTTCAATCGTGTGTTGATTTGGATTAGGTCCGTTGGAGGCGGTTCCACCTGTCATGCATTGGAAGTTACTTAGGTTTCCTTTTCCTGCGGGAACTGCTCGGCGGGTTTTGGTGGGAGCTTTTAGAGGTGAGCGGCGACCGTCTTCTGAGTCGGAATCATCTATGGTATTATCAAAGTCACTAGTAGTTGATGTTAAATCATCGTCGGAGTTGTCGTGGTCGAGTGCACCTTCAGTTGCCCTGGCTAATTCAATAGCTTCATTCAGTATACCAAAATCTACTTGTTTTGAATCTGAAGTAGAATCTTCACCCAGGAGTTCCAAGCTCTTCTCTGTCAAATGGTTTGAACTTTCTTGTTGTGACTGCCGTCCAGACACTGAAGGGAAAGGGATTGGATCGACGCTTGGCATCAAACGTTGACTCCGCTCGGGTGTCTCTACCGGAAGTACATATTCCCACTTGTTGGGTTTGTTGGTAGGGGCTTTTATCTGTAGTGACTTGTCGGACTGCTGTGACTCTGATGGTACCGATATTTGTTCCTTTTCAATGACTGCATCTGGATCTTTGACCAGATATTTCTTCCCAGATTGATCATAGAGAAATTTCTGTTCGATGCAGTCCAATAACCACTCTTCATTTACCATGTTGGCTCCTACCGGTAGAACTTTGAGGTAGGTTACAACATCTTTGCGTGTCAAGGATTTATCGATGATAAGATGGGTGATGGGCTCGTTGATGTCTCTAACCCATGTTGCGCCGCGCTCTCTTGCCTTGGTGATACGAGCACGTCTAAGAGGTGATTTATCATCATTAGGAAGAAAGAAAAAGTTTAGTCCCTCGAAAACTCGACCTTTTAGAGGAACAAGCTTGAGGGGTTTCTCCTTCTTTCCGGTTACTTTTTTGGCCAACCCTTTATTCAGGGTTTCCCCCTTTCTCTTTTTGCTAAGCATCGATGCTATTCCTGTACTATTAGTAAGAACCAATTTAGCTGGTGTTGGATTTGATATGCTGCGTCGATCTATAGTTGGTCTTTTGGTTGAACTATCCGCACTTCTTAAAGGCGATGAAGTCTCTTTTTCAAAAGAACTATTAGCAGAAACTGTAGCACGCGATTCGCTTCGAAGACCAGACCGTTTACGAGGTGACTCATTGGATCTTTCCGCCGTACCATTCACCATATTCTTAGCCATAATCACATTCCCCTTTGGCTCAGATTGACTTCGCTGTAACGAAGGAACATTTTTGAGAAGTGGTTTATATACCTTTCGAGGTGGTAGTAAATTGGATTCCTTAGACGTAGGAGGTAGCAAACTTTGCTCATTTTGTGATGGAGGATCCAAAATTGGTTTATTGCATTCCTTCAAAAATTCTCGTGATTCATTAGGCCCTCCATCATCTGAATCAGATTGATTCAATGAATAGAGCTGCTCAAAAAAGCTAGCTTTGTCTGACTATTTCCATTGTTAGATGAAGAGTCTTGGAGTTTTTGATGACTTTTACTCACCATGACGAAAAGCAAATTGTAAATTGAAGCAGGTGGCTATTCATATATATATATATATTCATAAGCTCTCAAGACCAAATACGAGATGCTTATTATATTCAATTATTTGTAGCTCTCATGAAAATTGAAGACATGATGATATTGCTTCTATTGCTTGTCTCGGACTTACTTCTTTGTTTTGGACATCACAACCCGCCAAGGGAAATGAACGCTAAGTAACCTTACCTTGTTCTACCATGCTCCCGACCATCCGTTTCCTCCAGCAAAACAACTTATTAGAGTTCTACATCACAACATAACACTTTTCATATATATTGGACATAATATAAATATGTGGGATATTTGAACTTTGGTAACTTCACCTCTTTATATTATTGGTTATCAACACCTCCAAGATCTCGCGCCGCTCCAAACATCTTCCTTCAGGATTGCTTACTACCTACCTACCGAAAAACCCTTTTATCGATATCATTCTTACTGTACTCATACTCGAGTAGTTTCATCGATCCAATCATGAATACCCTGAATACATTTCCCCGATTCTCTGAGTTGCCTTACGAGCTGAGACTCAAAATCTGGGAACTTGTCGCTTTTCACAAACGCATTTTGGAGTTGAATTACTGCATCGTCGATAAGATATTTCTCAACCTTGGTCTACCTCCAGCGATACTTCATACGAATAGAGAATCTCGTGAAGTTGCTCTTCGGTTTTACAATCAGTCCTTCAGTACGGATGAGAAGCCAGGGAGAATCTACTTCAACCCCGTTTGCGACACTATATTTTTCAGTTCGAGACAGTATGATGATGAAGTTACGGCTGTCGCAAAGCATTTTTCTATTCAATCACCATCTTTGCCTTATCAACATCAAATCCAGTCAATTGCTCTGGCTGAACGATTTTGGGGTGAAACTCATAGGACTCTTCCATTTCGTCTTTCTGATGCTTTGGGAAACATTGGTAGATTTCGTTCGGCTTTTCCTCACTTGAAAAAGGTTATCCTGGTGAGAAACACACCAAGCGAAGAAGAAGTTGATTCGTGGTCTCGTTATTCAGGCATAACTTTGTTGGAATCAAACATGGATGAATTATTAGAAGATTATATATTGGAGATTGTCATAATGGCATTTGCAGAAGATACGAAGACGCGACCGGGTGAAATAGTAGAGGTGACGGTGATGGAGCACCCCCAAGAAAGAAGTGATTCTCAATTTTGATTGTAGGACAATAATCTTCGCGGTTTTTAAGCCAACTCTTTCTATGCAGAGTTTCAACTCATGGCAATAGTACAGAGATCATCTGCCAAAGAATTTCTATGTTACATACTTAGTATTTGGCATCTGCACGAAATGTGCGAAGATCTCCCTTATTTTTTGTGCTGAGGGTCATCAATAAATCGAAATTGCCTGCAGCTGCAGATTTTGGCGCTTTTCAAATGCAAATACACCATACACGCGTTTGGTGCCCGTGGCGCTTCTAATATTCCCATCCTCACCCACGAAAGATTGACAAAATTGGGGGTACATGTACAAGATATCTAATAATATCTAGTCGAATAATTGAGCGTAATAATTAATGTCTCAACGCTTTTTGTTTAGTTGAGAAAAATCGGTAGCAATTTAAGCTGGCATAACGCTTCATCGACGACAATATTTTGTTGCACCACAAATTATCACCCGGCGTCTCCACTGTGGGGATCACAGAGAATGAAAAAGGTATCAATTGTTCTATCAGGAGAGTGCATTGCCACTCGCGACTATGGTGGTATTGGTGAGTGTCTCGCTATTCCATATTGTCAGGTCAGATACATATGCAGGACTTAGGAGTTTCTACGGTAGGTATCTACTCCGATAAAAGATTACATATAATATAGAAATCGTACTGAAGATGCCCATCCTGACTATTATTTCTTGTCGATATTGGAAAATAATACAACGCATTGGCGGGGAATCAACTTAAATCAAGCTGGGGTATCGCTCAGTTCCAGATTCCAAGTCTGTATCCCATAGACTACAAACTTAATTCTTCTCGACCTTCAAGTGGAAATTCGAATAAATAGCCACTTATTTCCTCTGTATGTCTTGATTCAGGGATTTTCTCTAGGTCAGGTTGTCCTTGAATCGATCCGTCACAGAAGCGAAGCGTCTCTGGAGCATGGGGATTGCAGATTCTATCAGCCAATGTTGGAAAATTCCAGTTCTATTGGCTGTAATTATGCTCTGCTTGCTTTCTTGGTCGTTCGTTTGCTATTTTGAGTTTCGTTGGCGTTTATAGGCTTCATGGTTATAAACTTCAAGAGCCAATTCCGCACGCGTAGCAATTCATCGCATCCAAGACACCAAACAAGAAGTCCAAGACTGATCCTGTATTCGTGAAGCAACCCAACTCGAAAAGAAGCTATTTCCTCCTCCTATTCTGCACTCTGGGAAGATCATTCTGGAAGAAAGCATCTCATATTGGCATTTATCCTGAATATCGGTCAATAGTTTATGGGACAAGGAACATTGAATATGTATAGTATTGCGATTTATAAGAGGGGATTTTCCTGCGGCTAGTATGATTGCGTTGATTAATGCGTTGAATGCTATGTTTGGGACGGTGTCTATGTTGAATGCTGTGTGAGCGTTGATGGATTTGGTCGGAGGGCAATAGGTATGGCGATTTGTAGGATCTTATGTTAATAGTTTCATTGGTGGGCACTAAAACCCCGAATGTAGGAGCAGATGCATGGTCTAAGATGCAATGGGTTGGTATATCGATTGTGTTTTGTTGTTTCTGTTTTTGTTTATTTTGTTCTATAAACCTTCCCGGGGTGCTACGGTGTGGATTTGCACGAAGGAGGTTTTTGGTATGAATGTGAATGTTAGGGCGCAGGGGTTTGGTATGTCGAGTCAGATGCAGAAGTATGTTTGAATTTTTGAGTTCTATTGTTGTAGGGTGGTTATGGGTTTACTGGCATTATACTAGGTGTAGCGAATTCTATATTTTAATACGTCTCTCCTCTCTTTCCCCTTTTCTTCTCCCTCTCTAAAATCAAAAACCAACCTAACCCAACCCTCAATCTATAATTAACCCTCCCCCCCCAAAGAATAGCAAAAACATTCTACTTCCACCTCTTCTTTAGCGTTAATATATTCCTTCCTTTCTACATATAGCACCTCATCCCCGAAACAAGAAGAGTATCACTCGAAGAATATCACCCAAATAAATCGACATATAATAATTTGCTAATCCAAATCATATAGAAAAAGGGGAAATCTGCTGAATCTACAGGATGTGCATTATGCTTGGATGGAGATGGATAATGTGAGTATGGTTATTGGATAGTAAGGTGGGGGAGATGTGGAAGGAGTGGGGTGTGGGGAGGTGCTGGAGAGGGGGGAGGAGATGGGGGGGAGGAGATTTGGGTGGTTGGTGAGGTGAGGTTTATGGCGTGTGAGGGGAAAAGAAGAGTTGATGAGGTGGAGCTGGATGACTAGGATTTGGGGTTTGAGGTTTGGGATTTGCGTTTGGGATTGTGTTGGGAGGATCGGCAAGGTTTGATTGGGTTGGGCAGTGGATGGGATGGGATGGGGTGGGATGGGATGCTCAATGGCTGCTGTGGTTCGGAGCAAAATAAACTCTTTGCTTTTGTTGTTTATACCCACATCATCACAACAATTATGGGTGTATTTAGGGTACTGAGGATAAATATTGCCATTTATTATCAATTTATTTTGTGGAATTCAAATACAGTATACCCAATTGACCCGATAATACCATTTGACAATCCAACCATGACTATTTACTCCTTGGGCTCAGGTTTAACGACGATCGTCGGTAAATCCTTGATATCTACATGTTCTTGTGTTCCCAAATCTACCACCCTTACTGCTTCTACCCCTACAATGCCTTCCTTCAATGCCATGAATTTGAGTTCAACTTCATAGCATGCTGATGGTGCAAGTGGTCCTACACGGGTATCCGTACTCAGACATACAATTTCGCTTGATTCCATGGCGGAATTTCGTTGCATAGCATATATTATGTTGTCATCGAGGACAGCGTCGGCAACCTTTGGATCTCGACGTGCGCTTCCATGACCAGCAGAAGGAGGGCGTGTTATACGAGCTTCAGTTCGACGTCTTTTTGGTAAGACAAGGAGAGCAAGCTTGCGAGGTCGATCGGATCGATTCACTATGAAGATAGACCAGATGAAGGGATGACCTGGATAGATGGAAGACGTAGCTGGGGAGGAGAATGTCATGGTAACGCCAAAATCTGGGACAGAATTTTGATGTCGATGATGAGGACGTGTCGGGGCGGTCGCTTCGATTGTTGGAAGAGCATCGGGATGATTGACTGTTAAGGTTGAAATTGTTGGAATACTGTCGAACGTTGCACCGATAGACAGTGCAGAGGGTCTATGAGGTCGCTGAATGGGTTTCGTAGGTTGACCGAAGCCGTTATTAATGGGGGGTGTAAAATCGAGGGATGTAGACCATTGCATCATGATCTGTGGTTTACAGACACTACTGACATTTGCCGTGGCGGTGATGGAAATATCGATGGCTCGAATTTGAGACTTATTAGTAACGTCAATGTCATCAGGTAATATTCGATAGAGGAAGCTAATATCATCTTGCGGTTGACAAGTAATTGGGAGTATTAGGCCAGGAATTTGATTTAAATCTTGTACTTGTCCGCCGTACACCTTTATTTGGATATCTGTGAGAACAATGTCACAATTCACAAAAGGGGTAATATCAACATCTAGCGAAGCTATTACTGAAGTATTGTTGGGTGTACCATTTGGCCTCGAATATCGCACGCGGGCATTTATAGCTGGGTATACTTTTATTGACTGCCGTGAGATATTCTTAAAAGGTCGAGCTAAGTCGCGAGCGATTTGTGCTGCCGGTGCTACCCTGGCGACTCGTAATGCAGACAATCGTGGTTTGATACCTTTGAGATATGCATCGCCACTAAAAGCTTCAAGGAGATTCAAGCCTGACGGGACCTGACTTGGGAGATATTCCTGTCGTAATGCATCTGTATCAACCTGCTCGGCTGCTTTGAGGTTCGCCGTGGCCGCAAACACCACAGAAGGGTTCTGCAGGCGTAACCGTGGTCTACCGAGAAATGCAGAAAGTTTCCATATCAAAAGTATATGACCATCATTATTGGCGTCGTCAGCCTCATCTGAGCCTTGTACAACTATTAATGGCTCGTCGGTATCTTGTACAGAACCCTTGTAAATAAGCTCACGCCCCGCCGAGCTATCTTGATGCTCGGCATTGGCATTTATAACGTGAGCTTCCAAATTTATTATAAGTCTGTTGAGATAGGATCGAAGAGATCGTTCGTCAAAGTAAGGAGTTTGTAGGACGACATAAATATTGACGGTTTCATCTAACATCTACGAATGAGTAAGATCGAGAGCTTTTTCAGTAACTCGGAGGACTAACCAAAATAGAGAGCGTGCCTTTGGGGAATGGCAGCTAATGGAGAACCACGGCCTTCATTGAGCTTTTCTACACTCCCGCTCAAAGCCTCTTCTATATTCAAATCACTAGCCAAGGGAATGATTGTGTCCAAAATTGAGCTTTCAGTGAACTCCAAGCTGCCCCGAGGAACTGGCTCTTCTTGCGACGCAAGTTCTTTCATCATTATGATTGAAGCTTTAAAAGAAACATAAAATGAGTAGATTGTTACTTATTATATATTTGTAAACCGCATAATTTGTTGAATAACTGAATGTGTTTTATTATGACATTAGAAAGTTGAAGGGAGTACTGGCTGGGTACCTAGGTAGTTAGTTACAGTAGCTTCCCATGGAAAACGCGCTAAATAGCGGCCGAGCAAAACCGCGAACCTTTTTTTTTGGAATTGACAAATGCGATCTTCATCCTTGCTTTTGGTAACACTCAACCACGAATTCGCTATTTCGACTTCAGTTTCATCAATATGAACGGTGTTAATGGTCACGCAGCTGCCTCTGCGCTCTGGCAGGAAGCACGAAATGCAGATGGACGAGTTTACTACTACAACACTATTACAAAGGCGACGCAATGGACCAAACCCGAAGATTTGATGACACCTGCAGAGGTATAATTCTTCCCTCCGTACGATCATTCATCATATGGCTTTTACTGACAAGTTTCGCAGCGTGCGCTATCGAATCAACCATGGAAAGAGTACACGGCCGAAGGAGGGAGGAAATATTGGTATAACACTGAGACGAAGCAAAGCTCATGGGAAATGCCAGATGTATACAAGGAGGCTTTGTCAAAAGAGACCGCATCGCCGGCAGTTGCTGCTGCATCGTATGTATTTCTTGAGAAACGCAATTATTGTAATTCTAACTTTGATCCCATAGAGTGCCAACCTTCGTCGCAGGAGGTGGCTTTTCGGCGTCTCAGTATGACCAACCACGAGATAGAGAACCTTTAGGAGAAGCTCGTCAAATTGCATATGGCAATGATGTTAATGGAAGTCGCGCCCAAGCTTTTGTACCTGCTAACAACGATCCCGATTATTCTACTTTTGAAGAAGCAGAAGCAGCTTTCCTCAAGCTGTTGAAGCGACACAATGTTAAACCTGACCTTACGTGGGAAGAAGTTATGCGATCAATTATCAAGGATTCTCAATACCGAGCTCTCAAAGACCCCAAGGATCGAAAGGCTGCGTTTGAGAAGTATGCTGTTGAGGTTCGCCTGCAAGAAAAGGATCGTGCAAAGGAGAGGCTTGAGAAGCTCAGTTCTGATTTTGCTACTATGCTGAGAAGCCACCCAGAAATTAAACACTACACCCGATGGAAGACAGCTCGACCTATCATCGAAGGGGAGACGATTTTCCGTTCCTCGAATGACGACGATGAAAGACGTCAATTATTTCAAGGTTATATCATGGAACTTAAGAGGGCGAATATGGAAAAAGAGGTCGCAACGAGAAAGGCAGCGATGGACGATCTCGTTGATCTTTTAAAAGGTTTAAATCTTGAACCATATACAAGATGGTCAGAAGCACAAGGTATCATCCAGTCACATCCACGTTTCCAAGGTGATGAGAAATTTAAGACACTCAGCAAATCGGATATGTTGACAGCATTTGAGAACCACATCAAATCTCTTGAAAAGACATTCAATGATGTTCGACAACAGCAGAAGACTCAAAAGCTAAGGAGAGAGCGTCAGAATCGAGATCGGTTCATAGGTCTTTTGCGAGAGCTTAAAGCTGGAAACAAAATTAAGGCAGGATCAAAATGGAGTCAAATTCATCCTTTGATTGAGAATGATGACAGGTACGTTGCTATGTTGGGTCAGTCAGGATCTTCTCCTCTGGACCTATTTTGGGATGTGGTTGAGGAAGAAGAACGCGCATTGCGTAGCACACGAAATGATGTATTGGATGTTCTTGATGTAAGTTCGGTAGGCTCTTAATGTGATCAAACTCAACTGACCATTTGCCAGGATAAACGGTTTGAAATCCAGCAAAAGACTCCATTTGAAGAGTTCCTAGCATTAATGCAGAATGATCGAAGAACTGCTAACATTGACCGAGACTCATTGTTGCTAATATTTGATCGCGTCAGTACCCTTTCCTTACCACAAACTACCCTTAGCTAACCTTGAATAGTTACGTGAAAAGATTTCTCGAAGAAATGAAGATGACAAGCATCAAGCAGAACGCCATCAACGCCGAGCTGTGGATAACTTGAGATCTTATATTAAGCATCTCGAGCCTCCTGTTCGCATTGGCGATGAGTACGAGCGAGTTCGCTCTCGTTTCGAAGGATCGGAAGAATACCTTGCCGTACCAACAGATGAACTTCGGCGCTCTGCTTTCGATAAGGTAATTCGTCGTCTTAAAGAAAAAGAAGAAGATACCGAGAAGGATCGTAGCAAGCGCCGTGATAGAGCTTCAGTCGATCGTCCAACTCACAAAGACCGCGAACGAGAACGAGAGCGAGGACATCGTGGCTCCGCTCGTCATGATAGGCGTAGCCGCTCACCAGAACCTGATGCATATGAAGCAGACAGACGAAAAGCTATTGCAGACCGCGAAAAGAACTACCGAAAAGGTGGCATGGCTGACACCTTACTTTCCCCAAGTCGTCGTGATAGGCGTGATCCTGATATCCATGATCGTGAACGCGAGCGTGATAGACTGATGCGGGATCGTGATCTCGACAAACCTCGCAGTAGACGAGAAGATTCAATGAGTCATTACGAGCGAGAAAGGAGAGATCGCGAGGACGAGAGAGAGAAGCTCTACAGAAGACGCGGGGATCCTCGAGGTAGCATTGATGAGTTGCCTTACGGCGATGAACGATCAAGTGCACCAAGAAAAAGGAGAGAAAGTGAAGCAGATATTCGCAGGGATAGTAAGGTTAGTAACGTTGCCTTGTTATTTATTCCTCTTCTACTCAAAACTATTGTCTATAAAATTCGAAACTAACATAAATTCCGAAAACAGAGAACCAGAAGGGAAAACACACCTAAACAACGTGAGCGCTCCCCAGTTCCCCCACGTGAACGGCGTCACAGGACTAGGACACCACCGGCTGCGAAAATCACCGCCAAGGAAGATCCTGCTGTCCATTCGGGTAGCGAGGAAGGCGAAATCGAGGAAGAATAGAGGAATTAATTGAACCTCTTTTTTAATGGTCAAGGTCATCATGCACCAATCAAACTGAAGAAAATTCGCCATATCTGTACGTATCCGCACGCACCGTACTTCTCTTTTTGGCTTGATGATATTGGCAAGCAGGCAGTTTTCGACCACATTGTATTCAGCAAACGAGTTTTATTGCTCGAGTTTGAGCAACGAGATCAAGGGGGGTAAAATGAAGGAGAAGAATGGGGAGAGCATGAAAAATTCGGTGTGTATTGTTTTCTTCTATTTATTGATTCTTCGCACTCAATATCCTTCCTGCGTAAAAACGCTCAGATATCATTCAATATGTAAAATAATAAGCGTCTTCCAATGCCATGTTCTATGAATTGAATTGCAACCATATTGCATGGTGCCTGTTCGCCTGCAACAATGCGACCCGTGATTGCACCCATCTTGACGACAGTCATCCAAGGCCTTCCAATGCCCCTCAATCTACTTCAATGAATCACACTATACACCGTATATCCTTCAAATTTTGGTGATCATCAAAGTAGGACCAGACATCAAGAGGATAGACTGTCGTCGCCTTTGTTAGCCGCCTGGATCATCATCCTGGTCGGAAGACCCTTCTTCCATTACCATGCCTTGCCTATCACTTTTCCCAGGCTCCTGAAATGCCGACCCCTTAACGCCATGCGATGCATTTTTAGGGGGAGGAAGTGAATCATTCCCAAAGACGCCTTTAACTAGTAGCAGCTTTGTCATCCTCATCCAAGAAGAACTAGATAATGTTAGTGACGAGGCTCGTGACTCATAGGCGATGATACTTACGTAGTTACCGTTCAACTTCTGTTCCTGATCCAATTGGGAATTGAGCTTGTTGATACGAGGTCTGTAGTTACTTGGATCACGACGGAAAGTGACATCGAGGTTCTTCAAGAACTTGTTGCAACCAGTGAGTAATGACTCAGGGGTGTTCGCGCGAGCATCGATACCAGGCTTGCCGTCAAAGACAATAACACGATCAGCGAGGTAAGTAGCCATGATGAAATCGTGCTCGACGATGAAAGCAGTCTTCTTCGAGTGCATGATGAATCTCTTAATGACACGGGCGGCAATAATACGCTGTTCGGAATCGAGGTACGCAGACGGTTCATCAATGAGGTAGATATCGGCGGGTATACCAAGTGCAAGGACGATAGCCACACGTTGCAATTCTCCTCCGGACAAGGTCTTCACTTCTTGATCGATAAATTCTTCGAGCTTAAGGGGCTTAACGACATCCGTTTGGAATTGAGGCAGGAGGAAGGCAGTCTTGATCTTCTTGAAAAACAATTGTCTGACTGTTCCCTCAAATTTAGGCGTGATCTTTTGAGGCTTCATGCTGACCTTCATTCCTGGAACCTTTTGATTGCCATCGGGTTGAGTAGCACCGGCAAGCATTTTACAAAAAGTGGTCTTACCAGTACCGTTCTCCCCCATCATGACGACGATTTCAGAATCGGTGAAATCTCCTGCCTCAATGGACAAGTGGAAGTTGCCAAGAGTCTTTTCCATGGATGGGTATTGGAATGCTCTAGATCTGTCTGCCATGAATTCATCGGCCGCCTCGGCAATCTTAAATGTTAAAGACTCCTCTCGGAATCGCAAGTTCTCAGTTGGGATGTTACCATCCAAGAAGATATTGATGCCTTCTCTGACAGAGGCTGGGAGAGTCACAACACCGTAGACGGCGGGTTTTCCGTAGAGTACGCAGATGAAATCCGACAAGTAATCCAATACTGAAAGATCGTGCTCAACGCAAATGACATAATCATTAGGTCGCAACAATGATCGAATGATTTGAGCAGCGCTAAGACGTTGCTTTACATCTAGGTAGGAAGAGGGCTCATCAAACATGTAGCTAATTATAGTCAGTAAGAACTCATGAAAGCTCTGTGAACACCACTTACACATCGGCTTGCTGTACACAAACGGTTGCAATTGCAAATCTTTGTAATTCTCCACCGGATAAGAGATTGACATCTCGGTCCATAATGTGATTTAATTCTAAAGCTGTGTCAGTAGTACCAAAATGCATATATGGCATTAAAACATACCTAAAATGTCGCAGACCTCCTTGAAGTTATCCATTGTTGCAACGCCTTCGATCAAACCTCGCACAGTCTTATCTGGTCCCTTGATTGCTCTTGGAATTCTGTCGACATATTGGGGCTTCACAATCGCTTTCAAATCATCTTCCAAAATCTTGGTGAAATAGTCTACACTGGTGTAAGCGCATATCAGGAATTATTAGAAACTTAAGCAACATACTTTGCAATTCAGAACCACGGAAGTACTTGATAACATCTTGCCAGTCCGGTGGGTTGTCATATCTGCCCAAATTTGGCTTCAATTTTCCACTGAGAATCTTGAGTGCTGTACTCTTTCCAATACCGTTGGAACCAACCAATCCCAAAACTTGCCCTGGACGTGGTGTAGGCAATCTGTGCAGCTTGAAACTGTTGGCAGAGTATCGATGAGTTACGTGAGACTCCAAATTTGTCGGCAAATTGATAATATTGATAGCACCAAATGGACACTTCTTAGGACAGATACCACATCCAATGCAAAGATTCTCCGAGATGAAGGCAATTTTCGACTCAGGGGTAACTTCGATACAGAGGCGACCACTTCGAACGACCGGGCAGGATTTCTTGCATTCTTGTCTACATTTCTGTAAATATATGATTAGTAACTTGCAGAATATGCGGAGAAGAATAGATGAGTATATTTACCTTGGGCTTGCACTATTTAGATGGTGGATATTGTCAGTGATATTCATATGGCGGGGTATGTGGTGGGGCAGAGCTCAACGCAGAATTTGTCGCACCTTGTCAGTACTGATGATAGCAATACTAGAAGTGATCGGATCAGCAAATCATTCAATGTGTAGTTTTTGAATATGGCAGAAGTAGGAAATGTAATGTTCGCGCAACATTGTATTGTAACCAGGATAAGAACTGCATACCGGGTAAGTTTGTCAGACATCTTGGATGCTGTTGCTCTCACAGAGCACTAGAAATTTGTTGTAAAAAGAGAAATAACAAAGTTTTGCGAAGAATCTGCAGATTATGATGAGCTTGTGCTTCTTTTTCTTGTGCAAGACTGAAAATGGTGTACAGTTATGAGACTTGCAGATGGGAATGAGGTCTGATCAATCAGTAGATAAGTATTTTAATATGATGGTGGAAAGGTTAAAAAGTCTTTAGTGTTAGATCACAATTATTACACAATAAATATTATTGGTTGGGGAGAACAAGTTTCATAGGTATGACTGCCGCTGTACCCACTAGAGCCTAGAGAACAATGAAGATACCAATTCAAATGAACATAATAAATCAGCTCAAAATCATCTCTCATTTTCAAAATTATATATCAAATCAATCATTCAAGATTTTTATACAAAACTAAAAGAGATCTATCCATTCCTCCCTTATTTATAAGTAACGCTAATTTCATGAAGTTCATCTATTGATAAGGTATGATATTATAACATTATAACGAAAAGAAAGTGTTTTTTGATCTCGATGGTTTCATTCTAATAGGGTTTACTTTCTTAGCCTGGAGTCCCAGCGCAAAAGTACAGTCATATATCACGTGAAACTACCTTAAATCGCCTAGTTCTGCTCGGTTAACTACGGTAGCCTACAATCATATTCTGACCAGCTGCTCATGTCAATCAATGTGGAAATTCATCATTGATTGTAGACCTCCAGATCCGCTCTCCAATTTTAACGTCCGAAGTCTCCAACACCACAACATTGTTTAACTTTATACTCTTCATTTCACCGATTGTGTCTTAATTATTTTCATATCAGGGGGGCCTTTTTAAATATGGCTTGTAAGTTTTCCAGTTCTCCCACAAATTTCACACAAAACATGGTGTACATATACCCAAGGTCATAATGAATCTGCCATCCTCGACTGCCATCATTTCCATCTTCATATCTCCTTGTACAGTCTTCAGACCGTATAGAATTTCATGGTCTTCGCTCATATCACTCTTCTGTTGCTGCTTTCTTCCCCTTGTCACGTACTTTGGCACACAAATGCTCTCTGAGCTGGCCTCAATCGACCGGTGTCATTTCATCGCCCTTCATCGCGAGATTGACGTCAAGCACACGAGAATGCGCCGATGACATTCAGCATACCCTTTTTGCTGTGTTCTCTGCAATCGCGGTGTATATAGGATCGCGGACTCTTTCCCTAGACATTCGTGTGATTGTCAGAGTTTTCACTGCACACAATCATGAGGTCATAACGTTCATAGTAGCTAATATCGTCGTCGCAGCCCCGCAGGATACAATCGAAGTCATGAACTCGATATCCCCGTTACATATGTCCAATGGACGCGATGAATCATTCGCAAGATCTTCGCCATCGAATGATGACGCCCCGGGCGAAAGCGAGTCCGAACTGTCCGATGTTGGCAACCCTACCGTCGACGAACCGTCGCCGGCCCCCTCAAACCACCAACCAGAGTTTGGTGCTCAAGATTCTGATGCCTCTGAAGACTCGTCGCCCGAAGATCAGGAACAATCTGATGATGCAGACTTTGATGAAGAAGACACTCTTGCAGCAGCAGCTTTCAATGGCCAACGATCGGAGCGTTCGAGCACTGTCGAGTCATCGCGTCCTGCTAAACGCAAGTCAGGAGGCATGGATCAAGATCGGTACATGCTAGAGAATCCCGAACTATACGGCTTACGAAGAAGCGTAGGCCATTTCAATCCGTATCCGCCAGAACTAATGCTAACGAATTTTTGCAACTATAGGCGCGTCCAGTACAAACTCGAACTATTGTATGTCGTCCCGATTTATCACATTCCTTTGCAGCATGCAATACAATTAGATACAAGTGCTGATTATTATAGGTCGAGTCTGATGAGGAGGAGGAAGAGGAAGATTCCGATGCCGTTGCAGCTCATAGAAATAAGCGTAGGAAGCCAGAGCGCTCCCAACAATGTAGGTGCCTTCCTTATCGCGGATAAATTTGGTTGTCGCAGAGTGCTAATGTCATACGCAGCTTCCAAACGCCAGACGCCAGCTCTGCAATCTGCAACTGCTTCTGATACAGACGAAACCGATACTTATGGTAGTTTACGAGCACGAAATACCACCAAAAAGAATCGCCGTCGCCAACTAGAATCCGGCAATCTCGCTCCGCAATACCAAGAGAAGAGGTGGAACAGTCGACGTGCTGCACAAGTCACGACTGGTGCTTACCAAGAAAGTGATCCCGACCTTGAGGATGAATCTGAAATGATGACACCAAACCAATGGGCAGAAGATGTTGAAGACACCTCGCCATATATTGATGTCGTATTAAAGCACAAGATCAAAGATGGTAAAGATGGAAAAGATGAAGACCTCACAAAGGATGATTTCGACTACTACATCAAGTGGCAGGGCAAGTCACACTGCCACGCAACTTGGGAGACTACAGCATCTTTGGCGGGCGTCCGTGGATTCAGACGCCTCGAAAACTACTACCGGAAGATTGTCCTCGAGGATATTTACATGACGCAAGGCGCTGATATACCACCAGAAGAAAAAGAAAAGTGGATGCTCGATAGAGAGCGCGACGCAGATGCTCTAGAGGACTATACAAAGGTTGAGAGGGTTATTGGCTCGCGAGAAGGTGACGAGGAAACCGAGTACTTCATTAAGTGGAAGGGTCTTTACTATGAATCTTGCACATGGGAAACTGCTTCATTCATTAGCGAGAAAGCTCAAGATGCTATCGACCACTTTTTGGATCGCAGCTCTAGATCCTTAGTCTCAGACCGAAAAGAGTCAAACCCAGATACTAGAGGTCCCCATGTCCCTATTCGTGAACAACCAGATTACATCAAGAACGGCCAATTGCGGGATTTCCAAATTACTGGTGTCAATTTCCTGGCGTACAATTGGTGCAAGAACAAGAATGTTATTCTCGCTGATGAGATGGGACTAGGCAAGACTGTCCAGACTGTTGCATTTATGAATTGGCTCCGCAATGATAGGGGCCAAGAAGGCCCACATCTCGTCGTAGTTCCTCTGACTACCATTCCTGCTTGGGCTGATACCTTCGATAACTGGGCACCAAGTCTCAACTATGTCGTCTACAATGGTAAAGAATCTTCACGCCAGGTCATTCGTGAGTATGAACTGCTGGTCGATGGAAACCCCAGGCGTCCAAAGTTCAACGTCCTTCTCACTTCTTATGAGTACATTCTGGCCGACTCCGCCTTCTTGGCGCAAATAAAGTGGCAGTTCATGGCGGTCGATGAAGCTCATCGTCTGAAGAACCGTGAATCTCAGCTGTATGTAAAACTGCTTGATTTTAAGGCTCCCAGTCGCTTGTTAATCACCGGTACCCCGGTTCAAAACACCTTGGGCGAGTTGTCAGCCCTCATGGACTTTCTCATGCCAGGTGAAATGGACATCGAAGATGATATGGACCTAACTGATGAAGCTGCTGGTGAAAAAATCGCAGCACTTACCACCAAAATTCAGCCATACATTCTCCGCCGCACAAAGCAGAAAGTGGAGAACGACTTGCCACCGAAAAGCGAAAAAATCATTCGTGTCGAGCTATCAGATGTTCAGCTGGATTACTACAAGAATATCCTTACTCGCAATTATGCCGCCTTAAATGAAGGTTCTAAAGGTCAAAAGCAGTCCTTGTTAAACATCATGATGGAACTCAAAAAGGCCAGCAATCATCCTTACATGTTCCCCAATGCAGAGGAGAAGATTTTGAAGGGTAGTGAGAGGCGAGACGATCAGTTGAAGGGCTTGATTGCCAGCAGTGGGAAGATGATGCTTCTTGACAGATTACTCGCCAAACTAAAAAAGGACAACCATCGCGTTTTGATTTTCAGTCAAATGGTGAAGATGCTTGATATCCTTGGTGACTATCTTCAACTTCGTGGCTATCAATTTCAACGCCTTGATGGTACAGTTGCTGCGGGCCCAAGACGTCAAGCCATTGACCATTTCAACGCCGAAGATAGCAATGACTTCTGCTTTCTTCTCTCCACTCGTGCTGGAGGTCTCGGTATCAATTTGATGACGGCTGATACAGTTGTAATTTTCGACTCGGATTGGAATCCCCAAGCTGATTTGCAAGCCATGGCTCGTGCACATCGTATTGGCCAGAAGAAGCCTGTGAGCATCTACAGACTTGTCTCAAAGGAAACTGTTGAAGAAGAGATTCTTGAGCGTGCTCGCAACAAGCTGATGCTAGAGTTCATTACCATACAACGAGGTGTCACTGATAAGGAGAAGAAGGAGCTTCGAGAAAAAGCTGCTAAGGCCGGTAAAATAGATGATCCCAAGTCTTCCGACGATATCTCTCGTATACTCAAAAAGAGAGGCCAGAAGATGTTCGAACAGTCTGGAAACCAGAAAAAACTTGAAGAGTTAGACATTGACTCTGTCCTCGAAAATGCCGAAGAGCACCAGACTGAAGTGCCAGAAGGCATGGTTGCAGATGGTGGCGAAGACTTCCTTAGAAGTTTTGAGTATACCGACGTCAAGATTGACTTGGAATGGGACGATATTATCCCAAAAGATCAGTTGGAGGGTATCAAAGCTGAGGAAGAAAAACGAGCTCATGAAGAATACCTCGCTAAGGTCGTGGAAGAGAATGCGCCGCGTAAGGCTGCCATGAAGAACACAGCTGAGGTCGAGCGAGAGCAACGTCTTGCAAAGAAGCGCGAGCGTGACCAGGCTAAGCAAGAAGAGCTCGAGGAAAAGAGAGAAGCTCAAGCAAATCGTTTGGACCCGAAGCGTCCTCTCAATGAGAAGGAAACAAGAAACTTGATGAAAGCTTATCTTCGATATGGATCAATGGAAGATCGTGGTGAAGAACTTGTAAAAGAAGCTCGGCTTGTGGGCCGTGATGAGGAAATGATGAAAGCCACATTGAAAGCCCTTACCGAAGAGAGTAGCAGACGTCTAAAGGAAGAGAACGAAAGGGTCGAAGCACTGGAGCGTGCAACTAATAAACCATTGACCAAGAAGGATAGAAAGGCAGTATTGTTTGACTACTCTGGGGTAAAGAGAGTCAATGCTGAGACTATCATGGAACGTCCAGGTGAAATGAGGATGCTAAGAGACGTTGTCGGAAGCACCCCCGATTTCAAAACCTTTCGCGTCACCGACGCGTCCAAAGGTGCTCACTACTCATGCGAATGGGGTGCTAAAGAAGATGGCATGCTTCTCGTCGGGATTCATAGGCATGGCTACGGTGCTTGGACCCAGATCAGAGATGACACCGACTTGGGACTTGGGGACAAGTTGTTCCTTGAAGAACATCGTGTAGACAAGAAAGAAGAAAGAAGCAAGGCAGATGAAAAGGTCGCCAAGGCTCCTGGGGCTGTTCACTTGGTCAGGCGAGCGGATTATCTTCTATCTGTCTTGAAAGCCAAGTATTCTGATAATCAAGCTGCCAAGCGTGCCGTGGAGAACCATCATCGAAACAACAAGAAGCACGAGCGGAGCGGATCCAGAAGATCCGAGCCAAGAGGCTCCGTTTCTGCTTCTCCTGCTCCACCGATCAAGAAAGCATCTCGACCATTCGATCACAACAGTCGTGATCGAGAGCGAGATAGAGCTCGTGGTCACAACGTTAACGATTCGCGTGATTCTCGTCGGGAAAGTGGAGGTTATGGTTCTTCAACGCCTGGTACGAAAAGGAAGTATAGTGATGGAGACGATGAGAAACATCTAGAACGTCGTCCTAAGTACCGTAAATCCGACAACGGTGAACCGGATCAGAACGAAATGCTCCGTAAACTTTTCAAGCCAATCAAGGAAAGCCTTCGACGTCTCCAAAATGGCACAGCCAAAAACATTCCAAACAAAAAGGAACGTGCTGGGGTTTTGAAAGAGGAGCTTTATAGTACTGGACTGTTTATTGACTCCATCACTGCGCCTAAGAAAGATGGATCAGTTGATAATAAACTGAAGGATAGTCTTTGGTGGGTTTCTTATCTTCCAAATTTTAAACAATGCATTTGCTAACATTTTCTAGGGAATATGTAATGACCTACTGGCCTAATCCAGGACAATCCACGCAAGCAGTTGCGTCTATGTATACGAAAGTCAGGAGGGAAAGGGTAGAATCAGAGGCTTCAAGATGAGAGTTTGTGAAGAGGATGTCAGAAGTGCTTTAACTTCAGGTGGAGAGGGTCTAATGTCTTGAAGAACGTTGCATTGGCGTTTAGATGATGGGATTATCATATTTTACACTGGCTCAAATCACAGCATGGGTTGGCGTACGGTTGACTGGATCATGGGAAGGTTAATGGTGGGTTGGAGTTGATAAAACTCATTGCATGGGAGAAGGAGAAATCATTGTGCGGATTGCACCGGCGTTTTGTCAAAATCAAGCAACTCATACTAGTCAATTGATAAGCGACACGACACGAGAATATGTACATAAGGTGCGAGCGGTAGAAGGTGTCGAGTACCTTTTACTTCTTAAGACCACGATAGAGCTAGCTAGTTATACAGATATTGAGACTGCGAACAGGTTTTGATAGAGAGAAGAATTCCTGTTTCTTGTGTGTGGTGAAATGTTTCTGATAGACCTCAGATCTGAGGTCGACAATATGAGTCAATTAGTTGAATCACCCCTGGGTCTGCCAATTTATCACGTTCGCACCGTACATTACACACACAAGTCATCTTTTCCCGAGGTCCCAGTGTATTATCTCAATGTAGTGATTTAATTGGTCCAATGAATACATGGTACTAAAAAAGCTAACCCCCGAATAACCCCATCATACGCTAATCTCCGCAAATTGTAATTTCTCCACACGTGCACGGTCATATTCGGGATCATCTAGACAACAAACCTTGGAAACCTAATATTCACAATATGAGGGGCGAGCAGAAAGTCTCCCAGCCTCATATCCATTTAAATATACACCATCGAACGATATTCTAGAGTTATATGCAACGATACTATACATCCATCAAGTTGTGCCGTAAAGGTCTGTAACCTTCTGAAGCTGGTGTTCATGTTGCGTTACATTTTCGTATTGTACGAAAAAGGACTTGGAGTGACTGATGAGGTGAGGGAGGATGTGATCCTGGCACGATAGCCAAATTTCTCATAACGGACGCTTACTGCAATCGATTTTGCCAGCATTGTTGGGAAAATCACTGGCCAATGGAAAAGGAGGATGGAATGACGGGAAAGAGGAGATAAAGGCACAGCATTGTGATGGATGGACGGATTACGATTCACAGATTATGACAATTCTTGATTTTATCCGTAATGTAATTCGGGTACGAGGTGAGATGTTTAGAGGGTACTGGCTGGCTGATCGCGATGAACTCAAAGATCTCGTTTGTGGCAACAATACCGAGTATGTTTATTCCTAACACGCTTTGGTAAGCTCTAGATCTCGTGTGGGTCGTGTCAATTTGAGGTTATTGGAGCCTAAATGAATCAAGTGACAAGTTGTGCAAATATTTCCGACGGCGAAGGAAAGTTTTTTATAACTTACAACAGGAAGAGCTAGGGGGCGGGCTGACGAGTTGTACAATACTTATTCGCGTGTATTGGACCACGCCGCACTTGTACTTCAGGAATCAGCGTAAGATGTTCAATTGAAGCTAGAAGAAGAAAAAGAAATGCCAATTATAGTAATAGGACCGCTATTCGGTGAATTAACCGATAGCAAAGGCTTGCAGAATTTGAAGCCTTTTTACCAGCCCACCTACGCCAGTGCACACATAGTGGATGGGGGTTCCTAGCTTACTCGGCTACGCATTATGGATACAAATCTGCATGGTAAATTAATGGCAAATTGAGGTGCGTCGAGGGATAAGCTTTTCCACCACAAAGTTACCAACCCCGGTTATCTGTTCTGCTGCATCCATCAGTCAAGACTCTTGACTCTTGACTCTTGACTCTTGACTCTTGACTGAAGAGCTTGTTATCAAGCTAATGAATCCTTACTCTTTACCAGCTCTAAGTGTTAATCTTATACTTATTCTCGCTTACCTAAACTCTTATTTTTGCTAGTGTTTGATTCTTTCCTACCATACAATGATCAATCCTTCTTTACTCTCTACTATGTTTATCAAATTCCATCCTACAATTCGGTCCGACTTGCTCGTTTTACAAGGAATTTAGTAGAAAGCTACCCTGGTATATTGTATGGTTTGTGTGACACCACTTCACCCCATGTCCCCCGCATGTCTCAACACTCGAACTAGTCGATCTTCCCCACGAGGCAACACCTCCGCATTCTATTGTGCAGGGTATTGTTTGGTTGGAAATCCACGTCTTTCTTTAAACGGTTTAACACAGATGAGATTGTTGGGGGGTGATTGCAACAATCATGTATATCCCCGGTTACTTGGCAACCGTGTATGAGGAATAGACCCATAGCCAAAGATTTTCCTGGGAAAGGGATACGGTCGTACAGAGCGCGTGGACATTCCCTCAGAAAATTAGGTGCAGTCTAGCAGGGGTAGCTCTTTCGTGGCTTGTTTCTTGCCGACTCGAGGGATTCTATTGATTCATTTCATGCATGTTGACTGGTCAGAGTACGGCCGGTGGGACTTATCCACTTCAGCAGTGGTCAAGCTTGGTTTTTTCTGTGCATACATAAAGTGTGGAGAATCCCCAGTTCTCTCAGTCTCTGTTGATCTGAACAAGCCTGCATCTCCATACTCTTACAGGCAGACCAATAACAACTTTTCGTATTAATTGAATAGCAACAGTCTTCATCATGCCTGGAGGAGCAGTTGTTCATGGCACGACCGATACGTCTCGTGTAAGTAATGTTTTTTTTTAGCTGCTATGGCCTTTTGGATATCCATCAAGCGTTTTCGAGGCTTCTATCTCGATGGCAACACATCATTGATGATTATTATCGAATGCCTATCTATGTATCACAATGCTAATCAGATGAATTGTAGATCGAGGCGCCAGTAACTGCTAAGGCATATTTCATGTAAGTTCCTTATGTCAATTGCGAATATTTCGAGCTCAAGATAATGACTGATACTTGCCTAGGTGTGCTTTTGCAGCATTCGGTGGTATTTTCTTCGGATATGATACAGGTTGGATGTCTGGGTATGTTCTTCAACATCTCCATATGCCTTACCCATTTATTAATGATTTGAAGTGTCTTGGCGATGCCTTATTTCATCACTCAATATACTGGATTACCAAAACCTCCTGCGGATGCCCCCAAGGCAACTTTGGACGCATTCGCCATCTCTGCTAGCAATCAATCTCTGACAACTTCTATCCTTTCTTGTGGTACTTTCTTTGGAGCTCTCATTGCTGGTGATGTGGCCGATACAATTGGACGTCGTTTGACCATTATCACTGGCTGTGCAGTCTTCTGCGTCGGGTGTATCATGGAAACCGCCTCCACTGGTCTGGGTCTCATGGTTGCAGGTCGTCTAATTGCTGGTGCTGGGGTTGGATTCATTTCTGCTATCAGTAAGTCTCATTGAATATCAGCTCTCAGCCTCGACTTGTCTAACCAGTCATCAATCACAGTCATCTTGTACATGTCAGAAATTGCCCCGAAAAAAGTCCGTGGTGCGCTTGTCTCAGGATATCAATTCTGTATCACGATTGGAATCTTACTTGCCAATTGTGTTGTCTACGCTACGCACAATCGGACTGATACTGGCTCGTACCGAATCCCAATTGCAGTTCAATTCTTGTGGGCTATTATCTTGGCGGGTGGATTGTTCATCCTTCCCGAATCACCCCGTTATTATGTTAAGAAAGGTCGTCTTGAAGAGGCTGCCAAATCTCTATCTGATGTTCGTGGTCAACCAATTGAGTCTGAATATATTCAGGTAAGTATATCTGAACTTTTAACGTGGTATATCTTCCTAACATGATGATAGGATGAACTTGCGGAGATTATTGCAAATAATGAATACGAACTCTCCGTTGTACCACAAACGTCATACATTTCTCAATGGACTAATTGCTTCAAAGGTTTGTGACTTCGGTTCGCCCGAAACCATCATCTTTTGCTTACGCACATGCAGGATCTATGTTCGATGGTTCCAGTAACGTTCGGAGAACCTTCACTGGTATCACGCTCCAATGTATGCAACAATTTACTGGTATTGTAAGTAATATTTTTATTTTCCATTTTCACACTTCAAATTTACATTATTCTATCCGTTAGAACAACATATCAGAGTAAATCAATATTAATCCATATTTCGTAGAACTTCATCTTCTACTTTGGAAATGTCTTCTTCAAATCTCTCGGGACGATCAAGAATCCCTTCTTGATCTCCCTCATTACCTCGTTGGTAAACATGTTGACAACCCCTCTTGCATTCTGGACCGTCGAACGTTTTGGTCGTCGTACCATTCTTCTCATCGGCGCTTCCTGCATGATTACCTTCCAATTCCTTGTTGGTATCATTGGTGTCACCGCTGGTGAAGCTGACAGGCATAACACCTCTGCCGTATCAGCTATGATTGCATGTAAGTATTCAACGAATTTCCCCTCAATCCTTCAACAACACATCATCATTCATCATGATACATCATACTAACCCCACCCAAAAGTTATCTGCCTCAACATCGCCGCCTTCGCCACCACCTGGGGCCCAGCCGCCTGGGTCGTGGTGGGAGAAATCTTCCCCCTCCCCATCCGATCCCGCGGCGTCGGTCTCTCCACCGCCTCCAACTGGTTCTGGAACTGCATCATTGGAGTTATCACTCCTTATCTCGTCGGCACCCAAAAAGGCGACGCGAATCTCGGCGCGAAAGTCTTTTTTATGTGGGGTTCGCTTTGTGTATTGAGTTTGCTGTTTGCGTATTTCTTTGTGTCGGAGACGAAGGGGTTGAGTTTGGAACAGGTGGATAGGATGTTGGAGGAGACGACTCCCAGGACAAGTGCGAAGTGGGTGCCGCATAGTACGTTTGCGGCGGAGATGGGGTTGGCGGGTGAGGAGAAGGTGGGGCGTGCTCATGGTCATGTGGAGAAGGGAAATGTGTCGGATGAGGTGGTGCAGAAGGAGGTTAATAAGGAGGTTGTTTGAGTTTTTGGAGGGGTGCGGTGGGGGTGGGGGTGGAGGTGGGGGTGGAGGGGTTCCAATATATCTGGTTTGAACTTCCATTCATGGCGCCAGGATAGTTCTCGGGAGAGCGATGAGGGATTAATGACTTGGGCATTTGAGAGGAGTGGAGATGGATCGCGGTTGGACTGGACAGGATTGGATTTATACAAAGACTACTTTATTTCGTAGGGTGAGGAGACTCAATCTGATATCTTACCAGTAGAGTTCAGGTATACCCGACAATTATTACTTCTGAATTTCTTAACTTATTGCTTACTTGTTCCTTTCTTTACTTTACTTGTACTACTAATAAATTATCGCAGCTCTATTAATAAACTTGTTTACTTGTATTCTTTAACACATTATTTAAATATTGTTAATTACTCTCTTCTTCATTTTGTTTGTTATTCTATATTTTGTATTTTTTTTATAACAAAGTATATATATCTATATTCTTTCTACATTATTATTAATATTCACATTCACTTCATTCACTCTGCTTGCATTCCTTCATATTCTCTCACACCCCATCCCCATCCTCACTCTATATAACCTCAAAAATTAAAACATCAAATAAACTTAAAAGGTAAAATAATTACAACTCAGTAGGGTTTTACTAAGATTAATTAGGAAGGGATGGGGGTATCGAGGGATTTGGCTGGGAAGATACACAGTGCAATGGGAGGCGACGAGTAAAAGTACGATCAAGAATTTGGAGGAAAAATTAAAGGAGCATGTGAAAACCCCTTAAACTCCAAAAACGATGTAGCGGAAAAGGCTTGTAAAACCAGTGTTATACTACTATAGGAAACAGAGGAAAAGAAAATAGAATAGTGGAGATAGGAAGATAATTGAGTGATATGAAGAAGAAAGAGGTCCAAGAGGAAGGGGAAGATGATGGTCAAGGTTCATCTTCGCTTGCTACAACTGTTGCTATCTTTCTCTATCGACATTAGAGAAAACCATATTTTTGATGACAGCTGCAGCCAGAAAAACATGATATTGATAGCAATAAAACAGCGCATTTCCGTCCTTTCCCTTTATACTAGCGATATCATTCCATCATACCACATATAACACCAGAAAAAGACTGGCCCACACAAACTTTCCCCCGAGCATCCTACCAACCCTAGTATATTCCTATACTCATTCCTCTCCCTAACATATCCCATCAGAGATTAATTGAAAGATATTTAAATATCTAGAATTTGCAAGAAGAGTTTTATGGGAGGGGATATTACATTGCTAAAAACATACTCAGTATTTGAGGAAACCTTGATGAGGAAGGAGATATATATTAGATGGCGGAGAAGCAAATGTAACGAATAAATATTTAAACAAGAGTGAATGAACAAACTTCCACAGGGAAATTGTCTGAGAAGAAAAAGAAAGACTGTACTTATATAAAAGGTGAACATCTTGTTTGAGGTAGATATAGCTATGAGACAATACATATGATCTGGATTGAAAGTATTCATGTAGCCCGATGCTTGATACTTGATACTTCCAGTCTCTAGATATTCTGCAAAACTCAAGGATGGGTTTTTGGACCTTTTTGCCTAGTTGGCATATCGGATGATATATTCTGCTGTCGATTCCCATATCCCACATTTACATATTCCCTTCACTATCACCATCACCACAATCATCATCCTTCTATGTATTTTCACCAACTCACCATATATATACCTCCCTCCTTTCCCCAAGAAACCCTCAAAACCCTCAAAAATTCAAAATTACTATTTCAAACTACATCCTGAGATCCACTCTCGGCTTTTCCGTCGAGGTACCTAGTCGCAGAACATGCATGAGTGTAGCTTGGTTGTAGGATTTTATTGTTTCTATTAAGTTCTCAATAATATAGAATTAATAGTCTTGTATTTATACTTCCAGACCTCAGTACTCCACTACCAGTGTGATATTAACTTCGACTATGGGGCCTGAGTAGCATATTGTATAGTGAGTCCTAACATCGGACTACTAGAAATATCATAATCCGCTACACTATAATAATGCCACACTTAAGATCTCTTCATATGCACAGTACTCAGGATTCTCAAGCTTGCAAAAGTCAAATATATGACTATAAAATACCCCAAAACATTGAGCCAATGATCCAATATCTCCACCAACGATCAGATATAGCCCCGACCATAGAGGAAATCTGATCGTATCCCTTGATTTAGAGATCTTTACTAGTAACTATGAACTATTCTGTAATTGTATATCTTGCATAGGAACTTTCCCCCATGTCAAAATAAGTTCAAAAGAAAGAGATATAAAAGTGCACTAACACTACCTAGGCTAACAAACAGCGAAATAAGCCAGCCGTCATCACTATCAAATTCCCATCAACATCAACATCAAAATCAACAATAAAATCAACCCAAATCCTCACCACCAAAAACCACACTATCTCCACTATCTCCAAATTTCCATCCAAACTTCCGAATTTCCAAAAGTTAAATATACCACCCCCGTATATCAATATATCAATATATCAATATATTTCCATCAGGTCTCTATAAACCTCAATCCATTCTCTATTAGTCTCTACCTCCAATCTCCAAGTCTCTAATCTCTAGTCTTCCTACCTGCAAATATAATACTAAGAATCCCAACTCCTCTTATCGCAAAGATTTGTATTCATGGCTTGTTGTTGTATCTTGTCGTGTGGAGGGATTAGATGGGGGGGGTTATACTTGAGGGGATATTGAGTTAAATAATTATAATTATGATGTGGAAAGATTGTGGGGAGTTGTACTTTTATCGGGAAATAGATGAGGAAGTGATATTATATATATTATTTGGAAATTGGAGAACGACAGTGTTCCTAGATATGCAAATCGAAATACTAAAACAGAGAGAAAGGAAAAGCAAAGTTCCAAAAAAGAGCAGAGATGGATAAACTATAAATCCCCCCTCATCCCTCATCATCCTATCCCATCCTATTCCAAGAAACCCTTCAGATACGATTCTAGCATAAAGGCATCAAAAGATCCCTAATCATCCATCCCACCCCATCCCATCCCATCTTCCTCTCCTAGATCCAGCATCCAAAAAACACCAAAAACAAAAAAGCAACCAAGAATTTTACAAAAAATTCCCCGTCTTTCGTCTTCATATCTCTTCATAATTCCGCTCTTCATCCCCCCTCTCCAGTAATGACATATCCATGTCCATATCCAATTGATAACAAAAACAACCCTCAATAAAAATGAAAATGATAATGATATCTTCCATTATATTATCAACAACAATAAAAATAGACACCCACTCCCCCCCCCCAACACCTTTTTTTCGCTAACAATTCCCAAAACTTATCTTATACCTCCCTCCCTTTTCTCCCCTCTCCCCTCTCCCCTCTCCTTTCACCCTTTCACCCTCCCTCCTCCTCTCCTCTCCTTTTCCTTCTCCTCTCCTTCCCCCAACCTCACAACCTCACAACCTCACAACCTCACAACCTCACAACCTCACAACCTCACAACCTCACAACCTCACAACCTCACAACCTTACAACCTCACAACCTCACAACCTCACAACCCCACAACCTCACCCCCGCACCTAGAGCCCAATCCTTCTTCACCCCTTCAAATCCTTCCAAACTTCAAAAACTTTTCCCGATTGTGTTGATTTATATATTTACACCTAGTACTCTCCTTATTTGGGAATGGATTCACTACCACATAGTGGGTATTCCGTTTTATACTCTATATGGTTCATTCAAGGTTTAGTTAAGATTTTGCTTGTTTTTTTTTCTTCAGGAGAAGGGGGGGGGGGGAGGATTTTTGGGTGGTGTTAACTACAATATTTATATACGAGAAGGAAGTTATTGAGAAATCTTACTGATATTCATAAAAGAATCAAGATACATTATTAATATTCAAACTCTCTACTCATCTACTAAAAGAAACACTGATATCATTGAATATTCTCTATACACCAGAGTACATGTATATATATGTATAAATGTCTCGAAATGTTTTATTACAACTATATCTTAATACTATAAAGATACTCTCCTTCTTCCTCAAGTCTTTTCTCTTCTTTTCTCACTTGCAACCAGCATCTATCTCTTGCTGTGTTTGCATTTGTCCACTCGTCTAACTTTGCATGTTCCCCGAGTCCATAAAATAAAGTCTCCCATCAAACCCATAAGAACATGCGATTCTTCTCTCCACTCCTCCAGCACTCCTCCAGCAATGCAAAAAAAACAACCGCATTTTCTCATATATCGAGATGAGAAATAAAAACTAGAACGCCACCATATATTCGAAGAGTGACACTAAAAATCAAATGTAAGGTTACAGCATTATTTGTATCTTTTGTGCATATACCATGCTACGCCGATACACGTGTATACCACCTGTGCATATATTTGATAATAAACCCAATACGCCTTGTATAATGTGATTCGATACCATATCATGTCTTAACATTTCGCATGATCATGTATGTAAGAACGCCGGAGACTCCAAACCATGAGGGTTTATGATAGGAAGATTGTAAAGTGTCAGTTACAAAACGTGAATGTTCTGTAGTGGACGAATAATGTAACAAAAAAGAGTCTTATGTACAAATGAGGAAACATTAGAAGGTGTTAAATAGCAACTGAACATCGTTTTAATGATCAATAAGAAGGTCCATGTTTTTGGGAATTGATGGTGGAGTGATCGTTTCGTTACGATCAAAGGTTATACTATTCGGACTTCTGGAAGGACTCGGCGTCTCGGGAATGGTGTGCGTGTCAGATAGACGCGAGGATTTAACTCTTATAGGAGGATTATTTACTTGACGACGAGTAGGTAGTGTTGAAACCTTCCTAGGTGGTGTAGTTTCTGGACGGATAGTAGGTAGCGGTATTGCTACTACTGGTACAACAGGCTTCAAATTTGGGAATAATGCGGAAGTACTTGATCCTAAGAATGGATTTTCTAGTTTGGCTGGTTCGATTATTTCTGGTTTAGAGGGCAATTTCTTCCTTGGATTGTCCTTCTTCAGAGTCTTGGCCTCTCCAGCACCTGATGATTTGGTAGTAGCCATAGAAAGCTTCAAATTTTCTCCAGGTAAGATTTGCTTCTTCAGTTTCGAGCTCGTTTTGGGCTTTGGAGGTGCCCTCGGTTTCTTGATCTTCGGATCGGTAGGCGCCTTCCTCTTTGTTGACTTTGTGGCAGTTGTCTTTTCTACTGGTCCCTTTGGTTTTGTAATTGCCTTCAACCTCGAGAAAGCGTTTGTAGGTGTCGGCGATTGCATTCGCGGGCTAGCTCCAGGTGTAGGGAATGCATCCGCCGCTGCAGTACTGCGAGCAGGTGTAACCAGCACCTTATCAATTCCACGTTTCTTTGCAGATCCAACTTCGTTTGCAACCACGGTGTATTGACCAAGGTCTTTATCATCCCATTTTGGCAAGCCTGCATGGCGAGCGACCTCGTCACACTCACCTCGCACAATCATATCCCAACAATCCTTAAATTCGGGACCACCAGGCTCACCGTCCAGATTTATCCAGGCAGTAAACCCATTCTTACGATCCCGCGTTGTACTGCACATTTCCTTAACGAGACGACGAATGCCAGGTATCTTAAGACTAGTACCAACAACAATAACTGCATCGGCCACTTTCTTTAAGTCCGCTGCACTAACTGCCCCAATTGCTTCCTCGTCTGGATTGTATTCGTTATATAACACCATTCTAGGTCGCATCCGGCCAATTCCGTGCCTTCGCGAACCTGCAGCAATTCTGACTGAGTCGATTTCAACACAATTGTCGCAATCTGGCGCTTCTGGACCTTCAAAAAGTGCGCCATCAAAGTCTTCCAAGTGACCACATTTTGAGCAAACCATCTTTGCTAGTCCACCGTGAAGTTGAATTGTCTTGGGCCAAGGTCCTCTAGTATTCAATGGAACCTTAGTGGCAAGTGGCTCTAGTGATGTATCAATTCCATCCACATTCTGACTGTAAAGCCGCAATAATCTGCCTTCTTCTGCGAGTGTTGCTAACATATGGTGGAAGGGTGTAGGTTTCGCGTTTTTCGTCAAGTGGGATAGCTCGCGGACCATGGAATGGAATGAGGTTGTTGAAGAATCGTCTTTATACACCGACGCGTCAAAAAGTTCTTTTCCGGAGGATTTTAGTTTGTGTTGAGATCGAAGGCTAGAGAATAAGCCAGTGGAGGATCGAAAGTCGGGTACTATCATGTTGTTAGCAAGGATTGGCGTTTGAGGAATCAAGCTGACATACTTCCAGCGGAAACTGAAATCCCGGCACCAGCCACGACCACAATCTTCCGCTTGCCTCGCAAAACCCTTACCAAACGCTTCATTTGCGCATCTTGTTGTGAGATTTGTTCTTCCGACCCTTCACCAAAGTTACGCAAGTCAAGATACTCGGTTGTTCTGGGTTTTGGCTCTGTCGATTTTGGTTGCGTCATCTTCCGGCGTTTGGCAGGTGGAGGACCGTCGCAATCTGGAGCATCACCAGCTTCAGATGGTACTCTAGTATCTGGAACACTACTACATGGCGGAGAAGGGTAATCGCCCGTCGGAGAAGGCGATGGTGGTTGTGATATGGTGCCTATGCTGGAAAGAGGCGAAGAGAGCGGCGATGAGCTGTTCATCGTTCCTGCCAGGGTAATTGAAGGTTGAGAATTAGGTGAAGGATTTGAAAAAGGGGGATGTTCTAATGACTCCGGGTGATCATTTTCTTTTCTTCAGTATATGCAGAGAATATTGTCAAGTACCAAATCTATTCGATTGGAGGTTTGTTGTTGAGGTAGATGTTGATGTTGATGTTGGCGTTGGTGTGGGTGTGGGTGGTGGTTTAGAAAGAAAGATGCAAGGACATATTTCTGGGAAGTGCAGAACCTTTAAGTTTGATATATTACCACTAGTTGGTTATAATAAATCTATTCTGGATGGTCTCGCCTAATATGGAACAATCAGAACGGCCTTTGTGATTGTAGTAGTCTAGTTAGTAGAAGTAGAGGATTACCCGGACCCCAACAATCTCTTAAAACTCCTAATAACAGATTGAATTTCTCAAAAGGAATTAAAAAATATTGTTCATAATTTTACAAAATTCTAACTTTTATTGGATTTTCCTCCGAATGGAAGCATTTTATTCTATGATGGGGTACAGGTCTATCATTTGGCTTGCTACCCCATCATTTTTAGTACTGAACTGTTATGCACATTCTTGGTACCGGCAGTAGCACATGAACTGGACCCCCTAAGAAATGACGGAATTCTCTTTTTTCCTTTTTTCTCTCCTGAAGATTCTTCCTAGTATTATTCATTTGATAGCATATTTCAATATAATGAATCTCCTTAACGAAAAATATCAACAATAATAAAAATTTGATATCAAATAAAGACTAATTGAAATAACCTTAGGGTTCCCAAACCCCTCTTTTACGTTTGCAAATTGTTTGTTTATCCTGATTTTTCTCATTTTTTGCTTCTATGACGCTTCACTCCATTTTCTTCATTCACCCAGCAACATCTTTAGATCCACTCGTGAATCAGATTTGGTCTAGTCTATCCGCTTAATCCTTACTAGCTCATTATTTTCATGCAATTTGGCGAGGTGGAACTTCAATTCATACTTCACATGAATAAGGCTGGAACTTTCAACCTCATTTTTATGATCACGCATTAGCCTTATCATCAAACTTTTTTGGATACTGGGTGCCTCATAACTATTCGTCATATATCCTTAATCTTAATTTGCGGGGAGGTCTTTACATAATAATCAATACTCTATTCTCTCGACTTTATTGTAGCAGCTATGAAAGGTTATTTCTTCCATACATATCATAATTAAACCTATACACCGAATCCACTACCACAATTTACCACTACTATTTACCGTATTGCTAAAAGGTTATGCCACTCATGATGGAGGACGTTGAAAATATGGAAGTTGATATGGATGATCTCTTTGGTGATGGTGCTGGGTTATCTTTACCTTCTAGACCACCACCATCAAAAGAACTTCACCAGAGGATTGATGAACTGAGAGGAAGTGGATGCTGCCAGTAAGAACCCTATGACTTCAATATTTTGTCCTACTAACCTTGCCATGTGAAGAGGCATTGTCTGGTCAAAATGGGGAAGCATTGCTTCTATAACTCCAAATGGAAATGGTCTTGAGTTGAGGAATTTACGGTGTCATCCTACAAATGGTACATGGGGTTTAAGTAAACCAACCTTAATCCCTCAATTGACGAATAATCTGGATGGTGGTCCATTAAAGCATCTTTCCTGGAGTCCGACTGGCTCAGAATTAGCCGTCATCGACTCTGCTGGCCGTGTAACCATTTTGCAAATATTCTCCTCCTTAAACAAACCTGGGATAATACGTCCTTGTAGCCCAGAGCCTGCAGATGATCTACATGCAGTTGTAGGTTGCTTCTGGTTGAATTTAGGCCCATTTCAAAATCGCCCGGTAAGAGCTTTCTTTTGACTGATTTTGTACTGTCCTAACCTGTTCTCATGCAGGCCGGTAGACTGCAGCACGGTCCAGCCATTAAGGAAGCATCAGGCTTTCGGTACGATGTTTCTCAAGCTCCCATTCTTGGACCTAACCATCCTATTCCCTCCAAATCGGCATTTTTATATGTCACTTCCAATGGATCATTACGACTGTTGTGGCAACAAGGTAACAATAAATGGTGTGAGTCACATACAGAACTTGAGAGCATCGTTTCATCCGATGACTTGATCACGCACGCAGCAATATGTGCAGAGAGAAGTAAGTGCCGGTGTATGATCATGAGAGAAGTTGACTAATCTTTTTGTCAGCCTCTTCGCTTTTGATTGCACTTGCTACCGGGTCCAAGCAGTTGCGCATTATCCGAGCTGGTATAGACTGGGGTATCCCTCAAACACAAGAAAAAGTGAACCAAATGACATTATCCTTGAATGCATCGCTTCGAATCAAGCCACTTACTGTAACAAGTTGGATGCATGATGTTCCAGGAGATACTTTGAATGCGTCACACCTAGAATCATCAATGGTACAACTTTCTCATCTCAAGTTTTTATCGCCATGTGGAGATAGTAAGAATCATATGGCACCCCCAATAGTTGTGGCCGTTCGCTCCTATCTACCTGGGTCAACCTCTCATTACAATCAAGAGGTCTATTCCACAGTGGATAGGTGGGAGTTTAGGGAAAGAAACCAACAACCTGTACATTCTGCCTTTGAGCATTTGTCATCGCGTAAGGGTACCGATGGTCCGCAATCGGTAAAACCTGTGGTACGTCGCATGCTTCATTTAATATAAATTGTGCTCACATTTGTAGTATACTGCACAGCTTAGGAAGCTTGAAAGCTTCACAGTCAATAAAATCATCGTTGCCATGCAAACTATATATCTTGGAAAGATAGTTTGCTTTGCATATAGCGATAGCTCGGTAGATTACCGGGATCGAATCACTATGAATGAGACATTTAATGATGGCGATTTGGATCGGGTTTCTCATCTCTCCCAGATTGGATTTTCTTACACCGAAGACGAGCCTTGTGAGTGTCAATCGTATCATGTTGGATTACCTTCTAACATGTTTTAGGTTTACAAGTTGCGCTATCCCCAAGTACTTGCTCGTTGGCTCAAATTAGGAATGATGGAAAGGTCAAATGGAAGCAATTAGACTATCATCTTGGAGAGATTGGGTCAAGTATGGAAGATCGTATGTTAATTGTTTTTTCTTCCAGTGAAAGAGTTGCTAATGAGATGCAGCACGGTATGCCGCGATGATAGCTGCTCTATCCATATCTTGTTCTACATCAGTTATGAGGGCTATAAATTATGATGATATCATTGCCACTGCTCATAATTTTGCAAAAACCAAAGACAGTAAGCTCATCGGTTTAGTCAAAATACTCTGTTTACTGGCTGACATATTTAAGACCTTGCGTATGACTGGCTCAATGAACTAGCGAAGATTTTGAAGATAACTGTTGATTATTCGGAAGAAGCACATTACGATGTGCTGATACGAAATACTACGATACAATTGTGTCTTAGCATCCAAAACTCATTAGGTTTTAGAGGAGATTTCAATCCCCGCAAATTTGCTGGAAAATTCTCATGGATTGTTCTACAGTTAAGGAACATTGTTGTACTTGTCACTATGGCTGCAAACATGAAAGTTCCTGGCCCAACTCACGACAAGACCTCAACACCCCTAGATGATCCAGGTATTTACTATTTGCATCTCATAATTTAATCAAGCTAACAACATCTTTAGAGGTAATCAGTGCCCTCGCTGGTTCCGTTCGCTGGGTTCTCGATCTCATGGCATGGATAATTGACACCCTCCTCGAACTTCCTAGCCACCTCCTTGGAGAGCTATCTGTAACGAATCCCGCCAAACTCTCACTCCCTGAACTACTCGCGCATCTTCACACCAAAAATAACGTAACCCTCCATCTGCTTCTTTCCTCCCCTACGCGCGGCTTCCTCACCGCTATTTGTCGCCGTCTTCAACATCTCGACTACGTAGCTCGCAAAGCTATTGCAACTAATATCAATGCTCAAAATCAACCAGGAGGTCCAGGACAACAAAGCATTTCTCCCGCTCTGAGAAGCTCTTATGTACAAATTGCCCAGTTGACAAGTAACTGCATAGTCCGCATCAAGACGTTTGAAGCTCTCCTCTCATCCCTAACTTCATCAGTCAAATCCGCATACGCAAATCATAAACCACCACTCTCAGGCAATAATTCCATGGGACCATCACGTAATGGTCTCGAAATCAAAATGCTTTTTGGCGGAGAAATCCCAACGGCTTTCAAACCAGTCATCATAGACCTCTTCAAAGGAGTGCAAGATAACAAGAAGCGTGAAGAATCCGACACATCAGCAAATAATGCAGGAATCGGCTACCTATCCAGCGTCCGTCTCGAAATTGAGCCCTCAGACCTCTGGTTCGCAGATTTCACAATGCTAGAAGTAGAAGAGGAAGAAGAATGTGTAACCCGGCGAAAAAATGCAGGACTAACAATGGATTGTTTTAGAAAAACATGGTTAACTAATCCTCCCCGCTCTTCCAAATCTTCCTCGACGAATAAATCTCTTGAAAATGGATCCTCAGCAGCAGCAGTTTCAGGAGATAATCTTCTGGCACCAATACCAGGATTTGCAGCCTTTGGGCTTGCAGCACCACCAGGGGCAGCGGTAAATGCAAATGGAAATGGAGCAACAACGACGATAAAACGCTGGAGAAGATGTGCAAGGTGTGCGGCGGTCATGGAAGATGTGCTGAGTCAAAGACCCACGTTACAGTGGTTAGTTATGCAGCAGAGAAGGTGCTTTTGTAGTGGGTATTGGGATACACTTCAGTCGGGGGAGATGACTGCTTAGGTTTTGGATCTGTGATTGTGGGGTGGAGGGGGCAGGGGAGGAAGGAAAGGATGTTAGCTTGCTGCTGTGGGGAGATTGTGGTATTTGGATTTGCATTGATATATGGATATATGGATTAGGCGAAAATGTCAGCGTGAATATAAATTGTAGTTAATTTACTCAGATGAAAAATTCATATACGTATGCATATACTCGTATTAATCAATCTTTTCTTCTCCTTTTCTTCTTCTTCTTCTTCTTCTTTACCAACGACACCCATACCATAACCATATCATACCAATTCAAACTACCTAGGTAGATACCTTGCATAAATACCTTTCATAAAACTCCACTCTACTCCATTCTACTTTGGAGAATTTGAAATTGAATTTTCTATCATATCGCTTCGTATCATATCATATCATATCGTATCGTTATTGTTATTGTTATTTCTCCTTCCCCTCAAACCCCCACCAAAAAAAAGATGAATCAGAATCTGAATTTGGAGTACGAGAAAGTTAAGTAGCAAAGTAAGTAATTCAAAGATATCTAGGATGTAGGTAGATAGGTAGGTAGGTAGGTAAATAAAATTCAAAGGTAAATATATTGTCCGGCTTCAATCCTACTATACAAGTTTCACTGTGTTAAAATTGCTGGTATTTGTATTTGTATTTGTATTTATATTTATATTATGAAAGAGGTAAATCGAGATACATATTGTGAAAGAGGTAGGTTGCATCCCGATAGTATATTACGAAGGGGAATAAGAATTAAAATTGATCAGATTACATTATAAAAACTTCAAATAGTAAAACTAATAGATGAAACAATAATTTGGATTATACACAAATGGTATACAAAAAAATTAATAAAAAAATAATTGATTATTCAAAGAGAAAAAAATGGAGTCTTTTCTTATATCTAACTACGAAGAATCATATGACCAAATGATTACAAACTAGTTATATGTTAGATTTCGATATCCCAATTCTCTCACAATATATCCCGATAGTATGCTACAAGGAGGAATAGAAATAGAAATTGATTAGATTATATTGTAAAAGTTTCAAATAGTAGAATTAATAGAATAAATAGTGATTTGAATTATATATAAATGGTATACAAAAAGACTAAGTGAAAACGATTAATTATTCAAAGAGAGGGGAGCGGAATTTTTTCTTATATCTAACTACGAAGAGTCATATGACCATATGACAACGAACTAGCTACGTATTGGGCCTTGACATCCCAACTCTCTCACAGTATCTGTATCTGTATCTGTAATTGTCCGTATCTGTATCGTAATCCCATATTGCGGGATATGATTAACTAACTATCCTTTCCCATTCATAGGTCCATCATGCCAGCCTTCATACATCTCCCACCTATCCAAACCCCATCCCCATCCCCATCCCAACCTAAGGTAAATTATAACCACCATTAACCGCATCAGCCAACTCACTAGTATTTGGTCTATTCATCGCATATCTCTCATAACTATCGATATACAATTCATCCATACTAGTGGTAGCCTTAACAAACTCATTATTCTCAATCGCATCAAACCAAATTGCCCATCGGCTACCCGGTTGAGGATCTTGCCAACCTCGGTAATGTTTAAGAACCCTACTGCAGCGAAGGATCCAGGGTGCAAAATGAACATCTGTGTAAGAAAGAGTTGAGCCGAGGAAAAATGGGCCTTGAGGATCGCAAACATCAACAATTTGAGAGATTTCTTCACGAAGCTTCCTGGTAGTTTCAGCTTGCTTATTGAAGTCTTGGGTTTGGAGGAGTTGATAAAATGCCGGGACGATTTTCCGATCAATCTAAAATTTGTTAGTGGTGTGAACTAAGCAAGTAGAGTTGGGGAAACATACATGGTCACTCCAAAGTCTACAATGAGCTTTAGCTTGAGCATCCTGGGGAAGAAGAGGAGGACCGATTTGAAGATCCTCAAGCTGCGAAATGTTAGTACTTTCCCATATAATCACCAAGGACCGATATTTCCACGAATTCCAATATATGAGAGTAAATAAATGGAAAACTTACATATTCCATCAATACAGTACTTTCACCACAACCCCAATCTCCATGACGAATAGCGGGAACCAGCCCTCTAGGATTGACCTCTAACAAAGATTGAGGCTTCTTATATGGATCAACTTCAATATATTGATACTGGATACCCTTGGTTTCTAAGGCAATCCATACTCGTTGAACAAAAGGGCTGACATGAATGTCAGTTGATTATGGGGTTTCACTGATGTCACACGGCTTGCATGTATGGGGACTTACCAAAAGCAACTGGCGAATAACTTCAAATCATTCTCCTTAGTATGTTTCTTGACGGTACTCAGAGCTAAACCACTAGCTCTCTTGTGGTAAGTTTTCTGTTTATCGGTTGTGTTAGCCATTTTGTTCAACAAATATCGGACTATTGCTTCTTGAGGGATGAGAGGAATATTTGGGTGAATCTCCCACAATCATGCTTTGAAGATATCCGCTGATTTGAAATGCAACAATGAGGATTGAAATGATGTAGTTATGCATCACGCCGCTAGGAGTAGTGGCAGAGGAAATGGTAACAAGACGTAAAGATCTACAGTAACCTGGAGTCTTGTGGCTGCATTCCTCCAGTGCTACATGATAAATAGTGTGGTGCTAATAAAATCGGTAGCTCTTACCTGAGTCTTCTTATCTTCTTTCTCTCTCTTTTGAAGAAATCGTACAATACTGTTCTTCTTGATCTCATCACTTCTCTTCAAATCATGCTTATGAGGTCCTGCAACACCATCACCCTTGCCATTGCCACCATTCCCATTGACACGCTGAATTGTATAGTATCGTTGGCCTGTTGCGCCTGGATGATTTGGTGGGATATTTATGCTGTTTAAAGGAAGAGCAAATTGTTGTTGGTGAGCTCCAGCTTGAGCAAAATAATTGTTAGCTTGCGATGGATCCGCCGATGGTCCTCCATCTGGTTGAAAGTCTGCCCGCAACATAGCACCTGGAAAGTACTCTGTAATCTTAATCTTGACATCACAAAGATCTCTTTCTCTTGCAGTGCGCTTGCGCTTCTTTTTATTCGGGTCATCGGATTTGGCAGTTCCTGGTGGCCGACCTTTGAGACGACAATCCCAATAATGAGAAACGAAAGGCTTGCGCTTATATTTTTGAGTAGATCGATGAGAATAAACATTATCAACATGAGGAAAATAAGTATTGTACCTGGAATTAATTAGTTAGCATATCTTCACTTTTAAATTCGGATATTATGAACGAACTCTTCTTCACTCAAAGTGATCATCTCATCAACATTAAATAACTTTTCTCTCCATGCTTCCAAATTTGGAGGATTAGGGATGATCTTGTGAGAATGATGTCCAGTACTTTTTTGATCTGATTCATCTGGTGTACCAAATAAATCATCATCTTGCTGCAAACTTTGCTGCAATCTGCCAATCGCATTATGATGAAGAGGAGGACCTGTAGTCAAGATTCCGAATTGACCTTGTCCAGGATGCTGCTGTTGTGGGGTATGTGGACTACCAGTATTTGGAACATGCATCTGTTGGTGAGCATTTCGATCAAAAGGAATGGGAGAAGGATATTGGTGAACGACAGGATGACCAGTATTTGGATCCTGCAAACTTCTCAAGTCTGGGTAGACAGAATTGTTGTCATCTTGAACCAGACCTGACAGATCGAGACCTTGCTGGGATGCGAGAGTGTGGTGACTGAGATGAGGTTGACCATGCTGAAGAGCTTGTTCAGCTTGTGGCTGTAGTTGTCTGTAGGGAGTGGGTATCTGCTGGTGTAGACCTGAATTTACTGACTCCATTTTGAAAAGCAGCACGGAAGCACAATACTCGCTGCTTTACTGTATTATGATGCTTTGGCGCGTCGCCGCTATCCGATCGATGGAGTGGAGTTTTGTAAGCCAGCACTAAAAAGGTAAAGTATTGTTACCAAAATCTGGGTTTGGGGATGCAAGGTTCTAGTTGAAGGTCTTGTCTCGGGCTCGGTTGATTTTCGGGCCGTTCCAGGAGGACTGTGCTCCTGCAGAAGGAAAGTAACCCATCTTCTATGATACAAGTCATTGATAGATACCTTGGTTGATCTATAAAGTAACAGTAAAATTAACTATTAGCACTAGCTTTATACATTGCCCCTCCTTGCTTTTGAAGCGAGGATCAATGCCCCTTGAAGTGAAGAGAAACTAACCACAAAGACTGTATTAAGAGAATATACTGCTCCCATCCTCCCATCCTCATAGAGAAACCAACCCGTCACACCCCTCTATACCCTACATTAACCACAAAACAGAGAGGCTGCAATTATACTATTCACTACCCGCCATCCCCCAATAAATTTCCAGATCAAGTTCCAATGAGGGGACCCGAGAATATTAACATCCATAATTAAACCAATCTGTATTGAGTATTGAGTACTCATCAAGTAAGACTCTATGAAAGTAATCACACGCCAAACGTACACTCTTTTCTTTTCTTTTATATATATATATATAATATCTGAATTTAGAACATGGAAAAGAATTATGCGGTATCTAAGACATGGAGGTCATTAGATTAGATTATCAGATCTGAATTGGATGTTGAAATCTGTGCTAATATGATCTAGATTTTGATAGTACATTGTCATATATAGACTCCATTATTATAGCACCTCTTACCATGCTATTAAGAATGAAAATTTAGAAATTAATCGGATTCTTTTCTTTACATTATAATATATTCCCTAACGCCACGTTTTTATACACATCACATCATAATATTGGTATCATTCATCCCCTCAAACCTCCAAACCCCAAACCCCAACACACGCAATCGACCATACATATCCTGAAATTCTACCACCCAAAACCCTCAGCATGTAAATAAATCCCCTGAGCCCCAGTCCCCTTATGAACCGCTCTATCATTACTACATCTCGCCACCGTAGTCCTCACACTACTACTCAACCCAAGGGGACCACAAACCGCAATCCCAGTTTCGCCCTCGGCTTTCTCTAATAGCTCGCCTAAAAGAGGATGGAAATCAGGTCTTCCGCTTTGGAACACCGCACATGGTAGGATCGATGATCGAGTTCCTGAAGTGATACTAGATGCGCTGGTGGTTTTTAGCTTGGAGGTGACTTTGCTACCTTTCTCATCAACAGATGTAATCTCATCGCCATCGGTATCAGAATCAACGGATATACAGCAACAAGGACCAAGACTTTTATCACAAGCACAGCATTTGGCTTCAATATTGTCGTCTCCCGTTGTGAAATTGTTGTCACAGGTTACGTGGATCCGGATTGTGAGTTCGATACCAACGGCGTCCAGCTTCTCCGCTGCTGAAGTGAGCTCATCTGCAATCCAAGAGGTCCATGATGTATTCTTAATGATCCAAACAAAGACGATTCGTTGGACTGGTAGTCGGGCGCTTTGTGCACGAGAGGCAATATCGAGAAGAATTGGAAGTGTATAAGTTGTACCAGTTGAGCCTGAGATAAGAAGAACAGTGTCGAAAGCAGCATAGTCGACAGTATTACCATATGGCCCATCAATCAGGGCTTTCCATGGTGAGTTTGATGCTGGTGAAAACTCTGCTGCGTATAATAAGCGACCTGTGAATCCTTTGTGTCCTTTAAGTAAGAAGACGAGCTTGCCTTCGTGTGATGAAGGTGTGGAAGCAATTGTTGCCGGATGAGATTGTACAAGTCCAAGTTGAGGTATCGAGAGGAGAACGTGAGAACCAGGCGTCCATTTCTTGACAGCTTTGCTTTCGATGCAAACCCGAGTAACACCACCCTCTAAAACTGTCAATGTTGCTGTTGGCATGTGAATGTTGTTCCAAGCATATCTTCCGGTACGAATCGTCCTATCGATTATGAACAACGCGATTGGGATATAAATGTAAACTCTGGAGTATAGAGCGGTGTCAGGAAGGTGCATCATAACGGCAATAATGAACCCGAAGAAAGTGATGATATGCTGAATCACGAAGAACTCATAAGAGAAATTTCTAATAGGCGCAAAAGTGCTGATGTTCATCCATATCAGAACCGCATATGCTCCCCAACCGGTTGGAATACATGAGTCGGTAGAATATTCCAAATGTCCTAGGTCGTATGCGTTCCAAGCCAAGTGAAGGAAAATCACATGAAGGGCGACAAGAAACAAAAGAACCCTTGAAGTCCATCGATGAATAACATTCAATCTCTCGTATGAGATACCACTGACCAGTCCAATTGGACTATTCTTTCCAGCGAGGAGTATTAATAAAGGAACCTGGGCAACAGCCAACCAGGATGCACGAACACTCAATGAAGTAAAATGTTGGGCTCCGGGAACATTGTTATTGGCGAACTCAAGGACAATAACCCACACTAGATACAAGACCAAGAGGATAATGGTTCCAAGAGGAGGGATCTTGAAGAACTTTGCTGCAATTGAATTTTGTGGTATGAACTGGGGATATGATGCTTCACGGCCAATTGCGGTTATTGTAGCTAACGATGTTGTAAAAAAGTTGGATGGTGATGCGGGCCGGGCTCGATTTGCTGCAGCCGCCCTCAATCTATGAGAAGAAATTAATGATTGTAATCCACCGTGGGGATCATAAGCTTACCTAGTAAATGTAGTAGCTTTCTGTGCGAAGTTGAAGAAAGCAGCTATAGCGATTACCGCACAGACACCATACCAGAAATGTCTCGCAGCAGCATTCCCATCGATCTGGAAAACAGAATCATCCAATATTTCTCCCAAAAAATCGGCAGCTTGCGTCATATTTGAGAAATTGAAGCCAGTAGCATTCAGTGCTGAGCCATCTGATGGTGCACCACCCATAGTCATACTATCTGACATGTCCATTTTGAAACAATTGAGGAATTAATTAGAATTTATAGAAAAGAAATTAAAATAAAGGCGAGTCCTGCTCTTAGAGTTGTCTGACAATGTGATGATGTACCCAGCAAGATGGTACAAAGAGTAATCTTACAAGAACGTTGACACAAGAGGCTTTGGGAAATTCCAAGTGAACATCAAAAGTGCGCAATACAAAGTTTTTAAGGAAGATTCAGAATGATGACTTTTTTGAGAAGGAAAAAAGTGATTGATAATTGAAACGCGCTCAATGATGTGGTGCCGGGATGTCTGTTTAAGAGGGCTTTGATCAAACAATAAGGTTTGAGGAGGGTCAAGATCCACTTCAAACAATGTTTCTGAAGCTTACGACACCTACCTTGATGTCAGACTGGAATTGCTGCAGGTCATTTGGATCGTTACCTGTATTGTACCGATAGTTCAAGCCACCGATAGAGAACAGGAAGCTGCGAACTCCTTCAATCTAAAATAATTTCTCGTGAGTCTGATAATGAAAAGGGTTGTCACTGCTTGCCATGATTCCTAGCTAAATTTGTTATCGACTTATGATTCATCAGTGACCACTTTTGTTGAAATGCTGAAATGTTGAAGTGCTGAAGTGTTGAAGTTTGGGTTGAGCAAGAATGAGGGAGTTGTTTTAGTTCGAGGTTAGCTCGATTAGATGCGGCCGATTACAGTACTAGTCAACTTATATTACCCCACAACCTAATTTCAGTTTTTTTATATATTCAATATCTACCTTTCAACTTAATTATAAAATCAATCATTAATTATTATAATCTAAAATTTGAATATATTGAAGTTCTATATCTATACTATTCCCCAAAAAAAATTCAAATCTTTATCGCTCCATAATTAATCAATATTTTGTATACCAACCCTCTACTACGATACAAATCTTAATTCTATCAAACATACTCACTCCTAATTTATCGAATAATTCTTGATCTAATATATCCCAAATTGTTTGTAAATAACTTTTTAATCTTTATTTAATATATTCTGATTCGTTTTTATCGACTACAATATCAAAAAACATTTTATATAATTTTACTTTTAAAGTCCACCAAATATATGTGACGCACAAGAGCCGTAGTAGAGCTGAATAAACAAGGTCAATTATGTTCTTTAGAATTTACAATTGAAGAACTATAGCTTGTAAAAAGCGATTAGATATATATATACAAATACTCATTTGTAGGCTGCAAAGTTATATATATATATTATTAGGGTTACCATTTTATTATACTAAATTGTATGATTTGTAATATATATATACGGATGATCAGCTCATAAATTGATATAGGAAATAAAAGATATTACATAGTTAGTCTTCTATAATTCACGATTCATAATATTACCCCCCCCTTTGAAAAAGCTTGCCCTTGAGCATTTCAGTTCTCTATTCTATTACTATTTCATCGAAAACCAGATTTTGTAAAGATTTATAAGTTCTAAATCAATTAGATTAATCATTTTGGTTGATTTGGTCAATTTATTGGAAATTGATCAAATTGACCAAATTAATCGACCAAATTGATCAAAATGATGAATGAATTGACTAAATCAATCAAATCGTTCATCAATTGATTAAATTAATATTGATTTATATTCTTCTTGATTTGGAGAACCTCTAAAAGGAAAAAGTTTCAATAGAAAAGGGAAGGAAATTGAATTATAATATAATGATGATAAATGATTAATATGATTAATTCCGAAATCAATCAAGTTAATCGACCAAATTGATCAGATCAATCAAATTGAACGAAATCGACAGGGATGACATCACATTTCGTTCTTATCATATTCAAACTTCCTTTTGCATGATTTATGAAACAATTATAAACATATATTACCTTCATATTGTCTTGGTGATGACAGCTTATCTGTTGTATAGAACTCGGGCCATATACATATACAATCAAATTCCCTTGAATTTATATAGGTTTTTGATTCTTTCATAATCGTATATATATATATTATCATAAAATCATAATATTTAATCTGCTATATTAAAGAACACTTTTCTTTCCCTTGGTTTTATAAGTGAATCGTTATCTATATAATTATAATTATCTTTTTCGCTCTTATAGAGCTTTATTTAATCAATTAATCGATTGGGAGGATCAGGTAATATTGGATTGATCAGGTGAAAATCATACAAAAGGTATAGTAATGTTTTAAGATCGGAAATAGGATACCAAATAAAATCGGTATCATTATTAAATTACAAGATTCTGTATAGTAGAGTTTTTTATACTTTCTTTATTACTAGAACTTTTTTCATTTTCTATTTCGAATCATCAATTATATTAATAAACAAAGGTGATTCAAATATTTAATCAGGAAAAGAATTGTTATATATTTTATATAATCGATCTGGAGGGAAAACAGGATGAATTTTCATTATAATCAGGAGTTCGAATTTGAAAGAGTTTTCAGATCGATTAATGATCTTAAATCTTCCTTGAATTAGGAAGTCCAGTTTCTTGGATGATCTTTGAATAAAATAATTCTTTATATTGAGCTATATATAATTTCCGATATCGAAATCGATTTTATACCAATAAATATTTGTGGATTTCGATATTTTGATTTGGATATACAATAAACCTTTTTTCGTTCATATAAAAGTTAATCTATTGTATTTTATATATATACAAATATCACGTATATTTATATTGTTTGTTGGTTTATTAACATCTTCTTTTCATTTCTATATATATTTCAATGTATACCCGTATAGGGTTTTGTAGAGTATAAACCCTCCTAAGGAATTGTATAAAAGAATAAATTGTATATAATCCATTATAAATAAGAATTCTAATCAATCGTTTTGATAATAATTAATAAACAACCTTAATTGTTACTGAAAGTACTGATTATAGATCTCAATTTGATCATCAATTTGAAAATGATAAACAATGAATAGTTTGAAATTGATTCTTAAGATTTAACTGAATTCCTTCTAGAATTGTGATATGAATTAGGGGTCGCAATCCGATATTATAATATTAAAGGAATTATAATATCGATATATATAGTAAAGATATAATTATACTTGAATTCGAGTATCGATTGATTTGTGATAAAATATAAAAATAATTTGCTTCGTTAATCGATTAATAATGATTAAAATATTATTATATCTATATTTATTCTTATTAAAGCTGTAGTTGTGACGCACAAGAGCCGTAGTAGAGCTGAATAAACAGGGTCAATTATGTTCTTTAGAATCTACAATTGAAGAACTATAGCTCGTAAGGAGCGACTAGATATATATACACAAATATCCATTTGTGGGTTGCAGGGTTGTGTGTAAGCGTTATTAGGGTTATTATTTTATTATACTAAATCGTATGATTTGTAATGTATGCGTATAGATGATCAATTTATAAATTGATATAGGAGATAAAAGGTATTATGTGGTTAACCTTTTATGGTTTACGATTTGTGACACTATTCCTCCCTTTGGAAAAGCTCACCTTCGAGTGTTTCACTTCTTTGTTCCATTGTTATTTCATCGGAAACCAGTTTTTGTGAAGATTCATAAGCTTTAAATCAATTAGATTAATTATTTTGGTTGATTTGGTCAATTTACTGGAAATTGACCAAATTGACCAAATTAATCGACCAAATTGATCAAAATGACGAATGAATTGATCAAATCGATTAAATTGTTTATCAATTGGTTAAATTAATATTGATTCGTATTCTCCTTGATTTAGGGAACCTCTGAAAGGAAAAAGATTCAATAGAAAAGGGAAGGAGGTTGAATTATGGTATAGTGATGATGGATGGTTAATATGGTCAATTCCGAAATCGACCAAGTTAATCGACCAAATTGATCAAATTAACCAAATCGATCAAATTAAACGAAATCGATAGAGGTGATGTTACATTTCGTTCTTACCATATTCAAGCTTCCTTTTGCATGATTTTCTTGAAATGGTTATAGATATATATTGCCTTTGTATTGTTTTGATGATGGTAGCTCGTTTATTATATGGAGTTCGGGTCATATACATATACAATCAAATTCCCTCGAATTTGTATGGGTTTTTGATCCTTTCATAATCGTATATATATACACTATTATAAAATTATAATATCTAATCTGCTATATTGAAGAATACTTTTCTTTCCTTTAATTTTATAAATAAATCGTTATTCATATGATTATAATTATCCTTTTCGCTCTTATAAAACTTTATTCAATCGATTAATCGATTAGAAGGATCAGACAACGTTGGATTGACCAAATGAAAATCGCACAAAAGATGTAGTGATGTTTTAAAATCGGAAACAGGATACCAGGTAAGATCAGTATCGCTATTAAACTACGAGACTCTATATAATAAAGTTTTTCGTGCTTTCTTTACTACTAAGATCTTTTCCATTTTCCATTCTGAATCATTAATTATATTAATAGACAGAGGTGGTTCGAATATTTGACCAGGAAAAGGATTGTTATATATTTTATGTAATCGATCTGGAGGGAAAACAGGATGAATTTTCATTGTAATCAAGAGTTCGAATTTGAAAGAGCTTCCAGATCGATCAATGATCTTGAATCTTCCTTGAATTGGAAAGTTCAGTTTCTTGGATAATCTTTGAATAGGGTAATTCTTTATATTGAGTTATATATAATCTCCGATATCGAAATCGACTTTATATCAATGAGCATTCGTGGATTTCGATATTTTGGCTTGGGTATATAATAAGCCTTCTTTTATTTGTATAAAAGCTAATTTATTATATTCTATGTATATATGGGTATTATATATATTTATATTGTTTATTGGCTTATTAATGTTTTCTTTCTATTCCTATATATATTTCGGTATATATTTGTATAAAGTTTTGTAAAGTATAAGCCCTCCTAAAAAGTCATATGGAAGAGTAAATTGTGTGTAATCCATTATAAATAGGAATTCTGATTAATCGTTTTGATAATAATTAACAAACAATTTCAACCGTTGCTGAAAGTATTGATTATAGATCTCAGTTTGATTATCAGTTTGAGGATGATGAATAGTGGATAATTTGAGATCGATTTCTAGGGTTTGGCTGAATTCCTTCCAGAACTATGATATGAATTGAGGGCCGCAATCTGATATTATAATATCAAAAGGATTATAATATTGATATATATAGTAAAAATATAATTGTATTTGAGTTCGAGCATCGATTGATTTGTGATAAGATATGGAGATAGTTTGCTTTATCAATCGATCAATAATGACTAAAACATTATCATATCCGTATTTATCTTTATTAAAGTTGCAATAGTTCATAATAATATATTGCTATATTCGATTAAGAATCGAAAATGGATGTAATAAACCAGGGGTACGATTGTATAGAATAGAACTATGTTTGCAAACATGATAATTGTATATATATCTGATTACAATATCGTTTATTCTGGGCCAATAGTATTATTGAAATAATAAGAAATAAATTTTGCTTATACCAAAATGAACAGTGGAAACGGAATTATAGGCTTCATAAATCAGGTAAATTCGAAGGTTATCGATATTAGGCATTATCAGGTGGTTATTGTAGAGTAAAAGGTCATTTTGGAGTGATATATATTTGTAACCTTGAATAGCTTGCATTTTGAGTGCTAGCAAATTATCTATAGTTTTATTTACTTCGATAATACAGTTAATTAAATCGAATCAAGGAATGATTTTATTCAAATCGATATTAATAATCGCTGTTTTATTTGGGTAATATTTTTGTAAAGCTTTTTTTATAATTTCGATATCAATTTGGTTATCTTTAATAAACTACTAGAAGCGATTCTTCTTCTTGATATAATTCTAAAGATCCAATTCGTTGATCCGATAGATTAAGATATCGGTGAAAGGGTTATCTTTTCCAGAACAATATATAATAATAAAATTATAATCGATTAGAATTTCTGTTCAACAAACTTATCGAACATTGAGAGTTTTAATAATTATAAAATATTCGAGGGTTTTATAATTAATATAAACCTTGATTTTATATAATGAACCAGCGAATTCCATTCTTTAATAATTAAAAGATCGAATGATTGATAACATTTCCTTATTATAAACTTTGTAGTTCAATTCAGCAGCAATTATAATCTTGAAGAAATAAATTATAGGAAATCAATCTTCGCTATACTATTATAATAATATACTAGCAATTACCCCATCGGATATATCTGTTTCGAGTATATAGGGGAGTCGATGATTATAGTATTGTAGAAACGGAACAAAGATAAGCTTTTTCTTCAAGATATTGAATATGTTTTGGTATACTTCATCGAATACGAACTTAATGTTTGCTTTAATAAATTCGTTGAAAAATTTCGTTATTATATTGTAGTCCTTAATGAATTATCGATAAAAATTGCAAAAACCAAGGAATGATTGGATCCCTTTCATTGTTATCGGAAAGATCTAATTCTCAATTACCTCAATTTTTTCAGGATCCATTTTTACTCCTTTAATAGAAATAATAAAGCCCAAATACTTGGTGTATATAATATTGAATTCATATTTCTTGAAATCCGCTTATAGGCTAACGGCTTTTAATTGTTCGAGAATTAATTTAATATAAGTTTAATACTTTTCTTTGTTTTCGGAATAAATTAGAATATCGTTGAAATATACTATACAAAAGATGTTTAAATAATCGAATAGAATATCATTTATATAACATTGATAGATTACAGGATTATTCGTTAATCCGAATAGTACGATCTTGTATTTGTATAATCTGTATCGGATTCGGAAAGTAGTATACTCTTCCGAAATAGAATCCATTCTTATATAATAGAAAGCTTAATGAATATCGAGTTTGGTAAAGATCTTAGTATTGGAAAGTTGAGAAAATATTTCATCGATCAAAGGGAAGGGATACCGATTCTTATACATCAAAGAATTCAATAATCTGAAGTCTATACAGAACCTTAAACTATTATTGGGTTTCTTAATGAATAAGATGAATACAATATAAAAGACTTAATTAGATTCAATGAAATCTTTACTAAAATTATCTATAATATATTCTTTGACGATTTCCAATTATTCCAGGGATATCTTGTAAAGCAAACTGTAATACAAAACTTGTTCTCCTTCGTCTTCCAATATGATTTTGTAATCATAAGATTAGTTAGAAGACAAGATATTTGATTTATATTTGAAAAAGGCTCAATGATATTATCGATATTCAAATGGTATTTCAGATTCTGAATCGATTTCGGTTAATACTCGATCGAGTTTCTTTCGAACTTTTGTATTCTTGAATTCGGTTAAGGCAACCAGCATTTTCTTTTCTGTATATCGTTTGTTCTATTAGAAGTCTATTATATTATCAAATTCTTTCAGAATAATAATAAAGAGTTCAATTTGTTTATCTTTTTTGCATTCTAATTAGAATTTATCGGATTTGAATACATATAAATCGAGGATTTCGGGCGATATACAAAGGAGGCATTTATAGATCTGCAATAATGATATGATTGATTAGAAAGGAGATAGATTGAACTTGAAAGGAATCAGGATCTTTTCCTTTTCAATAAAAATCTGTATTGCATTTATATTTGAAGATTCTTATTATATATCATCAACTGCAATTGATCTATTCAATTATGAATCTCTTCGATTCCAATATTCTTCGAACTGATTATTTCGTCGATCAATATTTTGTTGGATTAATCGATTGATCTTTTATTTACAAAAAGATGATTAGATAACAAGGAGATTATTCGAATAGGAAATGGTATAGGGTCTCTTTTTAAGCCATTTAAGATGTTTATTGAAGTAATCGAGCTTTGCTCGAATCTCTGATAATCAAAGTCTATTTAAAATAATATTATAATTTCTTAATTCAGTAATAAAAAAAGGGATAAAGGATTGTTCATAGTTATCGACCGTTAAATTAAAGAATATAAAATGGGTAATAATATAGCCTTATACATTATTATACCCTTTAACTTCAATTGAAATTTCAAACAATATAATTCTGAATTTAAATATAGGAAATAAACAAATAAGAAGTATAATATTAATAAAAGCAAATCCATTTACTCCAAAATCAATAAATATTCTTGATCGATAAATATAACCATTTTTCGAAAGATTGCAAAAAAAAATGAGTATTTCTTTTTTTATAAACTTAATTAGATCAAGAAATCTTATATCCCATATAGCGCTTAAAATAAAGATAGAATTTAAATGTTTGATTTTAAATACTTTTCTTCTTCTAAACAGGTATTCTATATAACTTCAATTATAACTTTTAAATTGAAATCTTCTTTAACATCCCGATATTCTTTGAATTCTTTTGTTTCTTTTTGTATTGTTTCGATCTTATTAAGGTTATCGATATAAGACATCGATATATATATTGTTCTAGGAAAAAGAGAAGGTAACGAATATTTGAAGTTCGAATAATTATTAGGTGTAACAGAGCCGATATATCCGGGAGGGGTATTCCAGGGTGGAAATGATTTCGGGAATATAAAGATTCCAAAATTGAAGTTATTAAAACTTTGAAAGAATTGCAAAAAGTTTATAATAACCATTGATTTACAAATAGTTATAAAGGCTTTTCGATCAATACAATATCAATTTCGTTTTTGTAATAAAACTTCATTTTAATCTACTCTAATAAATATATTTACAAATTCTTTTATAATCTTGTAATCTGTTGGAAATGAGGCCATCATAGGATTAGAATTGAGATTACAAGACCACAATGGTGCACAGATCATATTTGGGGATAACTTCAATTCTACTTCTATTAGAATTATATATCCTTAGTTTAATTTATATAATCAATAATACTACTATTTTCTGTATCAAAAGTTAATAGGTTATAAAATCCGGTTGTATAGTAGTGATTAAAAAGCAAAGCAAATCGAGAAAGGATTAGTATAGCTAGTAAGGGTGGAATAAAATGAAAATCAGAGTTTTCATATAGTGCTATTGAAGCAGAGTTGAAATATGATAATATAGTTTATAATTCATAATATTATAGATCAGAGTGGAGAGCAATCTGTATAATGCCGATACAGAATTATAACAAAAGCGAAGAACAAATTCGTATAGTTATAAGAAAATATATTATAATACAATTTTACAAATTCTTTTATTGTTTTATTTTTATATTTCTTTATTATTTTGAATTTATTTGTTGTACATCTTTTTTTTAAGATCGTCTTAAAAATCTGAAGATTATTTTCGATATTCATCAAATAGCAAAAAACCTTTATAATATTGGAATCAAACAATTCTTCGAAGTTTGATCAAAATAATTATGAGTGATGGTTCAGATAAACAAAGATACAATTGAAAGGGAAAGGATGGTTTTATATAATTGATCAAATATTAGATGAATATATATAGATTGTAGGATCCAATATAGCATCTATCTATGAGATCAATGGTTGTATATATTATAATATTGAATTGAAATTGGAATACTTAAAGGATAAAGCGAATATGTTATCGTATATTTGTATAATATTCAATAATAATAATGAAGTTCTTATCAATGAATATTCAATAATATATATATTCTGGAGATACTTTAAATCAAAATATATCAGAATCAATGCAATTATAGTCAATATATATATAATAATGATTCAGAACTTCAAATTTCAATCTAATATTTATTCCGATATAATTATTATCAAAGTTTGGGATAAACTGAAAGAGTACAAAAGGAAATTAGGAGTTGTAGATGAAAGTTATTGATCAGTATATCAAGATATTATTCTATTTTTGGTTTTAATATATAATCTTTCAATTGATTATTAAAGAATAGTGGATATATTGAATATTTAAATCAGTCTTAATATTGATGATAAGATTAAGTATTTATAGATTAAAGAATTTCATTTTAAAGATAGATCAAAGTTAATATAAATTGCAAAAGGATCTAGATATACTTTTCGATATTAAAAATCAGATTTCGAGATCCCAAATAATATTTGCGATCTGTATTAAAGAAAAGATCATTATATATGAGACTGTTTATATTTAATATAAATTAGCAAACTACTTTATAATTACTTTTGTTATCAAAGGAGAAAGGGATTATCGAATTTGAAGAAGATTTATTTCAATAAAAAAGATCAAGTATACTTTGTTAATAATATCTTTGAATTAGATTTCGATATTGAAGATATAATAAAGGAAGATTGTAATTTGATAAAGGAAATTATTAATAAGGCTTTTTTTAGTAAATGGTATGCTGATATAAATATTTCTTTATATATATTTGATCAATCTTTATTATTCAGATTAATAGAATCTATTATTAAATGAAGGATAAAGATTAATAAGAGAATAATATATTATTGTTATTAGGGTTTAATGGATATAATATATAAAAATGGTTTTAAGATATTATTTTCAAATATATTATATATATTAGAGTTAAAAGTAAATTTGTTGTTAGGAAAAAGGATTTGTGAAATAGGGTTATAAAAGGAATTCAACTTTTATTATATATATTTTAAGAAGAACAATAAGAAAATCATTTGTATTAAAATGCAAAACGGAATATATATAGTTTTATATATAATTAAAGGATATAAGGATATAATTCTCTATTTTAATATATATCAAAATAATTAGGAAAAAGATTTCTCTTTAGAGATAATCGATAATATTAAAGGTATCGATAATGAATTAATATTTAAGGAGAAAAAGAGATATCTATTATAATATCAAAGATTCAATTATTTAGGTCCAGACAAAATCAAGAATTTATATAAGATATTTAATATAATTAAATCAATAAAGATCCCAATTAAATTAAATATTTGCAAAATATATATATTTATCAAAATGATTAATCGTATTCCAAAGTAATTGAGTCTGTACAAATCAAAGAGATTCGAATTTATATATTTCGATATTGTAGGATTATTCCCAAAATCGATTCGAGGAAATCGTTATTTCATATTAATCATTGACAATTGTATAAAAGTAAATTGGATTATATTATTTAAACAAAAAGACAATACAATTCAAACATTGAAAACTTGGAAAAAGAAGATAGAATTAACTACTGGAGAAAAGATCATTATAATCAGGACTAATAACACACCGGAATTTCTATAAGTTATTTATAAATGATCATCGGATATACAATCCGAAGTTATAACAATTGCCTTTTTATATCAAAACAGATCTACAAAACAGAATATAAAGATTGCAAAGGTAAATATAAAAGCAATATTAAAAGAAGCTGAATTACCATTAGAATTTTGAAACGAAATTATAAAGTATAATACTTATATCAGGAATTGTATTAGTATTGGTCCTGATATAAATAAAATAAATCGATTCTTTACAAAAGCTTTTATAGATATAATATTTGATATAGAGATATACAAAATCTAAGGGAGTAAATATTATATTTATATCAATTCCAAGATTATTCCGAAAGGGCAAAGATATAACAAATTGCAGGATATTTCGAAAGTCGATATATTCTTAGAATACTCAAAAGTTATAAACAAATATATCAAAATGTATTTTTTAAAATTAGATTATATATTTCGATCAAGTAAAGTAATTATAAATGAATCTCATTAAGAAGGAGATTTGGATTTTAAATTAAGAAATTATAAATCAAGCCTATAAAGAACAAAGAATATAGAATTAGATCGAAAACCTTATAATAGATCGGCAATAAATAAGATATTTTCTTTATCCTCAATACTAAATGCAATACCTATATTACCTTCATTCCAAACGTTTTTTTCAACAGATATTATACCAAGTTCAATGATTATATTAAGTACCCCAATTATCGAATTGAAATCAGATAAATTAGATATATTGATACTAATATACAATGAAAATGAAGATAACAATATCCAGAAAACAAATCAAGAATCTTCTTCCAAAAATACTTCAATTATCGAATCCATCATTTCAAAAAATCCAGTTTAAAAATCAATTTTTATAAATCCTAAATCTATATTAGAAGCAAAATTTAAAATTGTTTTAAATTTTATTGATAAATTTATTTCAATAAGATCAAAAAGCAAAGTAAATCTATAATTATTTGAGATTGAGTAAAAAGATAAAATAGATCTTGAAGACAAATCCTCAAGATATCTAATACGAAAACGGAAAAAAGATATAGAATAAGATTTTGAAGAAGAACAGGAAAATAAGATTATAAGGGTATTGATTATAATATTTATATAGATCAAAATTCAAGAAAATATAGAATATATTATAATTATAATTCCAATTATTTACAAAATAAACCTTTATATCAAAGATAAGATTGTTTCAGATTTCACAATTTCGTTGATAGATATAAACAATATAGAAGGTATAGTATATCCGGCCGAAGAAATTCTGGGAATCAAAATACTAAGAATTTATAAAGAAGCAATATCGGATCAAGAATATTCTGAAAAATAAAAGGAAATTATCTAAAAGGAAATCATATTTTTGATTCAAAATGATATTTGAAAAGAATATATATTCTTTAAAGAAAGTAATTTGATTTTAATAAAATAAATATTTATAATTAAGATTAAGGATAATAAGATAGAACAATTCAAGACAAAATTAATGATTCGAAAGTTCAATTAGATATTAGAAAAGAATTATAATGAAACATTTATATCAATAATAAAGTTAGATATATTTAGATTATTTCTAATTATCATTATAAAGAAAAATTTGGAATGTTTATATTTCGATATCAAAAACGCTTTTATTGAATTGTATTTGAAGGAAGAAATCTATCTTGAATTATCTCAAGGTATCAAAATCAAAAAGGGATATATATTATAAGCTCTATAAAGTTTATATAGATTAAAGCAAATTGGAAGAGATTGAAGTTTACTATTGAAGAAAAAGCTTTTAAGTATAGGTTTTGTATAAAATTTGGCGGACCTATATCTGTATATATTTAAAGATTATAATATAATATTATTAATATATATCGACAATATCGTTATTGCATTGTATATATCATTATAAATCATTTGGTTCAATGAAAAGCTATCGGCTTGTTTTAACACCAAGAATCTAAAGGAGATTAGTAAAATCCTAAATATTAGAATTATTTGCGATAAAAAAGTATATATATTAATTATAAATCAAAAAGAATATCTCGATATTATACTAATTAAATACAATATTATATATAGATAATATCAAACTAAGAAATTGCTAATAATGGATTATACCTATTTCCGGCCAGCAACCGATAACAATGAACTAGTAGATATAAACGAATATTAACAACGAATAGGAAATATGATTTATCCAATAGTATATACCCGATTAGATATAGTATTTTCAATTGGAAGACTTTTATAATTTATAGCAAAACCAGCAAAATATCATATTATAGCTTTGAAGAATCTGATATGATATTTATGATCAATAATCAAACAGAAGTTATAATTCGGGTTAAAGGGAGTATAATCTGATATCTGCAAAGAATATAATATACCTGATAATACAATAAAGGTATATACAAATGTAGATTGGATTAATAATAAATATAATTGGAAAAGTATTTCAAAGGGAGTTGTAATATTCTACAAAGATTTTATATTGTAGACTAACAAAAAACAAGTATTTATAGCTATCTCTAATACAGAATCAGAATATATTACGATAATAATATTCATTAAACAAAGGAGATAGATTATATAAATACTTAAAAATCTATTCAGATCAAGTTATATTGGAAAAAACGGAGATATAGTTCAAATATTTGATAATAATCAAAGTGCTTTAGTTTTAATCAAGAATTTATATTTATATAAACGATTCAAATATATAGATATCAATTATTATTTTATTAAAGATTTAATAAAAAAGGAGAAAATCGTCATTAATTATATCAATATATACGATATAATTGTCGATAGAATAATGAAGTTTTGTACAAGGATTGTTTTCAAAAGATTCAAGAAAATGTTAGGATTAGTAGTTTAGGAGGATTGAATAGAATATTCTTAATGAAGGAGTATTAGAAATGAAGTTATCATAGGATTAGAATTGAGGTTACAAAACCATAATGGTGTATAAACCATATTTGGGGATAACCTCAATTCTACTTCTACTAGAATTATACATCCTTAGTTCAATCTACATAGTCAATAATACTACTACTTCCTGCACCAAAAGTTAACATAATCTTTAATAAATATTATTATTATTTACAAAAGAAAATCGGAAATCTTCTGTTTGAGATCCCTAAATAAGATTTTATCATCGATAATCTCTACTTGAATAACAAATAATCTGAACTTTCTATACCATTCTAAAAAATTACCATATCGAATTGTATTAAATATAACCCATATCTCATATTGAAAACAAACATCATCGACTTCAACCAGATTCCGATAGATCGCTATAAACTGTTCGACCAATTCGAATACTATAAGTTGAGGCACTTATATATAAAAAACATAACAATATACTTATACTTCTGATTCAATTTGATCGATTATATATACACAGCATTGCATTTCATTTTTAAATAATATAACATACAGTTCGAATCGTTCTATAATCAATAATTACTACAAATTAACTTTAAATTCAATACTATCACTAAATTTAATAATAAGATTTGTAGGTTTTGGTATATATATATTTTACTATGAATTATGATTGATACAGGAATACGATTTTGATTGATTAGATTGGCTTCTTGAATAAAGAGACCCCTAATTATTAAATAGATCATCACTTTCTAAAAGGAAAAGAGAATCCTTGAAAGACCCCAAATGATTAGATCGTTTGATCAAAGTTTTCTTTCTTTGATTTCGGGATCTTCGGGTTTGTTTGAATAAAGATCTTTGGATTTCGATTAAAGGAATAAGGGGAGTTTCAAGTATTATTATTGATCTGGATGTTTGTATAGATATCATTTGGAATTTAGAAAAAGATTGTATTGTTACAAAGTTCATTGTTATTATAATTTTCAATTGTCGATTCTTCTTTTTCAAATTCATAACTATTATATAAAGATCTTGTAATTATAATAGTGATTCGGAAAAAGCAATTGAACTATTGGGAATATCAATTTTATATATTGGAATTTTCTCTTTATCAATTTTCTTTCTTTCAATAATAATATTATTCAATCCTATATTCATATTTTCTTCAAAGGGTTATTGAAATAATTGAGGAGAAGAAGAGGGTTCTTTAGAATATACTTTCGAAGATTCGAAGTGTATAGGAGAAGGAGTTCGTTGTATTGTGAAAGTGATGATATATTTCTAAAAAGATTTATTTTCATCGATTAGATTGGAATAAATCTTCTTCCTCTGGATATAACATTCGTAAAAGTTCATTTAAAAAAGTATTATTAAAATAAAGTATTATTTGGGAGGCTATTAGATGATTGGATGTTTGTAAATAAGTTGTAGATAATATAACATATAAGAATTATAATAGAACTGAATAAACAGGGTCAATTATGTTCTTTAGAATCTATAATTGAAGAATTATAACTTGTAAAGAACGATTAGATATATATATACAAATACCCATTTGTGGGTTGTAGGATTGTACATATGCGTTATTAGGGTTACCATTTTACTATATTAAATCGTATAATTCGTAACGCATACGCACGGATGATCAGCTCATAAATTGATATGGGAGATAAGAGGTATCACGTGGTTAGCCTCCTGTGGTTCACGATTCGTGACAATATATTCAATAAGATTGAGATTAAGAGAATAAAAAGGTTAATCCTTCAATATTAGGATCTCTTTCTTTTGAAATCAATCCCATATTTTATAGATATAATAAATAGAAATATTATCCTACATAAATTTATACCCTGGATTCAATCTTTCAAAAGCAAAGCCTACTTCAGTATCGAGGATCTTAAGATATAAATTAGTATTATTGTTAACTTTTGGTGCAGGAAGTAGTAAGGATCTATATTTCTAGTAGGAGTAGAATTAAGGTTATCCCTAAATATAGTCTATATACCATTGTGATCACATAATCTCAATTCTAATTTTATGATGGCCTTATTTCCAATACTCCTTTATTGAGGATATCCTATTCGATCCTTTTAAATTACTAATCCTAACATTTTCTTGAACCTTTCAAAAGCAATCCTTATACAAAGCTTCATTATTCTGTCGACAACTATATTATATATATTAATATAATTAATAGCGATTTTCTCCTTTTCTATCAAATCCCTAATAAAGTGATAATTGATATTTATATATTTAGATTGTTTGTATAAATATAGATTCTTGGTTAAAGCTAAAGCGCCTTGATTATTACCAAACATCTGAATTGTATCTCTGTTCTTTTCAATATAATTTGATTTGAATAAATCTTTGAGTATTTATACAATCCATCTTCTTTATTTGGTAAATATTATTATTACAATATATTCTGATTCTGTATTAAAGGTAGCCATAAATATTTATTTTTTGTTAGTTCATAATATAAAACCTTTATAGAATATTACAATTCCCTCTAAAATACTTTTCCAATCATATTTGTCATTAATCCAATTTGCATTTATATATATCTTTATTGTATTATCAAATATATTATATTCTTTGTAGATATCAAATTGTATTCTCTTTGATCCGAACCATAACTTCTATTTGATTGTTGATTATAAATATTGTATTAGATTCTTTAAAGCTATAATATAATGTTTTGCTGATTTTGTCATAAATTATGAAAATCTTCCAATTAAGAATATTATATCTAATCGAGTATATATCATTAAATAAATCACACTTTCTATTCATTATTGATATTCGTTTACATCTACCAGTTCATTATTATCGGTTATTAGCCAGAGATAAATATAATTCATTATTGGCAGTTTCTTAGTTTGGTATTGTTCATATATAATACTATATTTGATTAATATAACATCGAAATATTCTTCTTAATCCATAATTAATGTATACACTCTTTTATCACAAATGATTCTAATACCTAGGATCTTATTAATTTCCTTTAAATTTTTGATATTAAAACAGATTAATAACTTTTCATCAAACTAAATAATTTGCGATAATATATATAATACAATAACAATATCATCAATATATATCAATAATATTATATCACAATCTTTAGATATATACAGATATAGATCTGCCAAACTTTATATAAAACCTATATCTAAAAGTTCTTTCTTCAATAATAAACTCCAATCCCTTCCAATTTGCTTCAAATTATATAAACTTCATAGGACTTGTAATATATATCCCTTTTCGATTTTGATATTTTGGGGTAATTTGAGGTAGATCTCTTTTTTCAAATATGATTTAATAAAAGTGTTTTTAATATCGAAATATAAGCATTCCAAATTTTCCTTTGCAACAATAACTAGAAATAATCTAAATATATCTAATCTTATTATTAATACAAATATTTTATTATAATCTTTTCCTAATATCTAATTGAACCCTCGAATCATTAATCTTACCTTGAATCATTCTATCTTATTATCTTTAATCTTAACTATAAATATCTATTTCATCGAAATTAGATTACTTCTTTTAAAGAATATATATTCTTCCCAAATATCATTTTGAATTAAAGATATAATTTCCTCTTGAATAATTTCCTTTCATTTTTCAGAATATTCTCGATCCAATATTACTTCCTTATAAATTCTTAATATTTTGATTCCTAGAATTTCTTCAGTCAGATATATTACATTTTCTATATTATCTATATCTATTAACGAAATTATAAAATCTGAAGCGATTTTGTCTTTGATATAAGGGTCCATCTTATAAATGATTAGGATTGTAATTATAGTGTATTCTACACTTTCTTGAGTTTTGACCTGTATAGATATCATAATTAATATCTTTATAATTTTGTTTTCCTATTCTCCTTCAGAATCTTGTTCTATATCTCTTTTCCGTTTTCGTATTAAATACTTTGGGAATTCGTTTTCAAGATCCATTGTATCCTTTTATTCGATCTTAAATAATTATGAATTTACTTCGTTTTCTGATCCTACTAAAATAGACTTTTCAACAAAATTTAAAACAATCTTAAATTTTGCTTCTAATACAGATTCAGGATCTACAAAAATTGACTCTTGGACTGGAACCTCTAAAATGATGGATTCGATATCTAAAGTATCTTTGGAAAAAGATTCTTGATTTGTTTTCTGGATATTGCCATCTTCATCTTCATTGTATATTAATATTAATATATCTAATTTACCTGATTTCAATTCGACAATTAGGGTACTTAATATAATCACTGAACTCGATATAATATTTGCTAAAAAGAACACTTAAAACAAAGATAATATAAATATCGTATTTAATATTAAGAATAAAGAAAATGCTTTATTTATTACCAATCTATTATAAGGTCTTCAATCTAACTTTACATTCTTTATTCCTTATAAATCTGATTCACAATTTCTTAATTTAAAATCCAAATCTCTTTTTCGATGAGATTCATCTATGATTACTCTATTTGATCGAAATATATAATCTAACTTTAGAGAATACATTTTGATATATTTATTCGTAACTTTTGAATATTCTAGAAATACATCGACTCTCGAAGTATTCCACAATTTGTTGTATCTTTGCTTTTTCGGAATAATTTTGGAATTAATATAAATATAATATTTGCTCCCCCGAACTTTATATATCTCTATATTTAATATTATATCTATAAAAGCTTCTATAAAAAATCAATCTATTTTATTTATATCAGAACCAATACTAATACAATTCCTGATATAAACATTGTATTCTACAACTTCATTCCAAAACTCTAATAATAATCCAGCTTCTTTTAACATTACTTTTATATCTGCTTCTGCAATCCTTATATTCCATTTTGTGGGCCCGTTTTGATGTAAAGAAATAATTGTTGTAATTTCAAATTGTATACCTAATAATCATTTATAAATAGCTTATAAAAATTCCAATACATTATCAATCCTAATTACAATAATCTTTTCTTTAATAATCAATTCCATCTCCTTTTTCCAAATTTTCAATATTTGAATTGCATCATCTTTTTATTTAAATAATATAATCCAATTTACTTTTGTATAATTATCGATAATCAATATGAAATAACGATTCCCTTGAATCGATTTTGGGAATGGTCCTGTAATATCGAAATATATAAATTCGAGTCTCTTTGATTTATACAGACTCAATTACTTCAGAATATGATTGATTATCTTAATGAGTATATATACTTTATAGATATCTAATTCAATTAGGATCTTTATTGGTTTGGTTATATTAGATATTTTATATAAATTCTTAATCTTATCTGGACCTAAATGATTGAATCTTCGATACCATAATAGATATTTTTCTTTCTCCTTGAATATTAATTCATTATCGATATCTTTGATATTATTGATTATTTCTAAAGAAAAACCTTTTTCCTGATCATTCTGATATATACTCGAACAGAGAATTGTATCCTCATATCCTTTGATCATATATAAAACCATATATATTCCATCTTGTATTCTAATACAAATGATTTTCTTATTATCCTTCTTGAAATATATATAATAAAAATTGAATTTCCCTTACAACCCTATTTCGCAAATCCTTTTTCCTAACAACAAGTTTACTCCTAACCTTGATATATATAATATATTTGAAAATAACATCTTAAAACCATCTTTATATACTATATCCATTAAATCCCAATAACAACAATATATCACTCCCCCATCAACTTTTATCCTTCATTTAACAATAAAGTTTATTAATCTGAATAATGAAGATTAATCAAATATATATAAAGAAACGCTTATATCGATATATTATTTACTAAAGGAAATCTTATTAATGATCTTCTTTGTTAAATTACAATCTTCCTTTATTATATCTTTAATATCAAAATTTAATTCAGAGATATTATTAATAAAGTATACTTGATCTTTTTTATTGAAATAAACCTTCTTCGGATTCAATAATCCCCTTCTCTTTTGATAATAAAGATAACTATAAAAGAGTTTGCTAATTCATATTAAATACAGATAGTCTTATATATAATGATCTTCCTTTTGACAAAGATCACAAATATTGTTTAAAATCTCGAAATCTGATTCTTAATGTCGAAAAGCATACCTAAATCTTTTTGCAATTTGCATTTACTCTAATCCATTCTTAAAACAAAGTTTCTTAATCTGCAAATACTTGATCTTATTATCGATACTAAAACTGATTTGGATATCCAATATATCCATTACTCCTTAATAATCGATTAAAAGATTATATATTAAAACCAAAAACAAAACAATATCTTGATATACTGATCGATAGTTTTTATCTACAATCCCTAATTTCCTTTTATACTTTTTCAATTTATCCTAAACTTCGATAATAATTATATCGGAATAAATATCAAATTAAAATTTGAAGTTCTGGATTATCGTTATATACATATTAATAATAACTATATTAACTCTAATATATTTCGATTTAAGATATCTCCAAAGTATATATATTATTGAATATTCATCGATGAAGATTTCATCATTATCATTAAATGTTGTACAAATATACGATAACGTATTCACTTCGTTCTTTAAATATTCCAATTTCAATTCGACATTGTAATATATACAATCATTGATCTCATAAGCAGATACTATATTGGGTTCTGTAATCTATATATATTCGTTTAATATTTGATCAATTATATAAAACCATTCTTTCCTTTTCAATTATATTTTCGTTTATTTGAACTATCGCTTATAGTTGTTTTGATTGAACTTCGAAGAATTGTTTGATTCCGATATTATAAAGGTTTTTTGTTATTTGATAAATATCGAAAATAGTTTTCAGGTTTTTAAGATGATTTTAAAAAATGTACAACAAATAGGTTCAGAATAATAAAGAAATATAAAAATAAAACAATAAGAAAATTCGTAAAATTATATTGTAGTGTATTTTTTTGTAATTATACAAACTTGCTTTTTGCTTCTGTTATAATTCTGTATCGATATTATACAGACTGCTTTCCGCTCTGGCCTATAATATTATAAATTATAAACTATATTATCATATTTCAACTCTACTTCAATGATACTATATGAAAACTCTAATTTTCATTTTGTTTCACCCCTACTAGCTATACTAATCCTTTTTCGATTTGCTTTGCTTTTTAATCATTATTATACGACCGGATCTTATAACCTGTTAACTTTTGGTGCAGGAAATAGTAGTATTGTTGATTATATAGATTGAATTAAGGATCTATATTTCTAGTAGGAATAGAATTGAGGTTATCCCCAAATATGGTCTGTGCACCATTGTGATCACGTGACCTCAATTCTAATCCTATGATGGCCTCATTTCCAACAATTATACCTATATTTCTTACTCTCAAAATCTCTATCCATTATATATAGATTGCTTCTTTCAAGATCTCAAAAACCTTTCCAAATTATAACCTTTATATTCTTATTTGTATTATATATTTGAACTATTCTAGGTTTCTATTTCTGAACGGAAATACAAAAGCATTATTCTCCTTTTTTACTCTGCCCCCACTCTATAAAGCATTTGTTGCTCTATACAATTAATCCCTATTCCTTCATTATCAACCCCTTATATATTAGGCATTATACAAGCCACTTGAGCATATATATCTGAATAAGTTCCGGCCGCTTTTTACACTTCTAATTAATGATTCTATAAATCTTCAAAATCTTTTTAATAATAAAGATACTATATTTAAAACCTATAATTGTTTTTGTTTATATATAAATTGATTTTGGATATAATCAAATATATCGAATTAACATACATTCTTTTTTTTCTATATAAGATCTAATTCGAAGAATATAAGATAGATTCATTTTTTCATTGTATAATGTATCTTGTTGTAGAGTATAGTGAACAATTCGCACTTCGAGATTAAGGTCAATTACAATATGATAAGGATTAAAGCCATTAGAAACTTTGCTAATAATTTTGTCACATAAATATAGAATAAGATGCTTAAAAGCTAGCTTCCTTTCAATATTCAAGGTTCTAAGAATACATTGTAATACTATTGATAAATAAATAATAAAGAGAGTTGAAATTCAATTCGCGAAATTTACGCGTTTTTAAGGTTTTGGGGTAATATAAGTGCACGGTTACTGTAGCTACATATGACAAAGTTACAACCGGCCAAGAGTGGGAAATACCTAGTTATTCTACCACTTCATCTCTGACTGCACATCTGGTACCAAAAAAGAGATTGATGGTATCGGATTAAAAGCGACTGGTGAACATGCCCGAATCTTTTATTCATTACCGTGCGTACCGAGATGACAATCCCGAAATGTATCGAAACAGCCTGCACGGATATATCATACCGAGTTTGCGGTTCTGATCTCCCTAGAAGCAGCGGCGACATCGCACATTTTTGACGGTTTATCCGAAGCAGATCCTTGGCCCGCAGTAGTACTATTGCGAGACTTCTTGATTGTCTAAGTCTAGGTCTATTTGATGGAGAGAAGCTCAAGTCAAGTGCTTTTCACAAATGCTTTTTGGATCATACCAGTAACTGTTAGAGATTCGGAGTTTTGATATATTCACTTCTTTGGATTCCACCCTCCACCTCCCGAACGACGGAAGTATTAATTATACTGGCATTCTGGATCGTCTGAAGATCTTCCCGTGTTGGTGAACTACTCGGTCGATTCTGGGGCATTAGTGAATCTTACATTACGCCGGTTCGAAATCCATCACAAATTGTATATTCTGCCCTTACACAGGAGAATAACAATTTGAGGCCAAACTACAAGAGGCGATACTCTTCAGGCTTGGCTCAGAAAAATCATACGTCGTCTCTTACATGAGTGGCTTATCTTTCGTGGCTTCGTACAGGACAAAACAGAACAATGAACTATATTGCTCAAAATTTCACTTTCTGAGCAGGATCAATGCATTTCATGGCTCTCACTAAGGCATGCGATATTCATAACCCTGAAAGTCATTTGATTCACCTTGCAAGAGATGTATTGATCCAACCAAGAGAAGACGCTAGTGGAATATTACACAAGCGTATATATAGGTCGTGGAGAAGCCGATATTTTGTTCGATGAATACGTAGAAGAAGCGTTCAAGTTACAACCCAAGTGTGGTTTGATTCTCTTGGTCCCAAGAATGAATTCCGATAGGAATTCTCGCTGATCTGGGCATGCATCCCTGAAATATGACTACGCTCATTGAGGATCCAGAGTATTTCTCTAGACGACAACGAAAGAGCTCGGATGAGATATTAGCTGTCTTCTCTCAACACTTGTTGGGTTGAGAGCATTTTTAAAAATAATGACGGAGGCCTAGCTCCAGTCGGTCACGACACAAATGAACTTGACCACCACTGGGCGTCTTTTCTGAACATTCTTGCCGGGTTTCCTCGATAGCCCATATTATGCTGCCAAAGCTAGCTAACTACTGCGTGTATTCTCGAGCGGCTTTTAAGCTGTGAGATTCTTCACAGCTGTGTAAAAGCTGAATCTCTTGCCCTCGTGATGAATAAGATTGAGTGGGCCTTTGTGGAATTGTTTAGCTTATTTTGGCATGTATTCACTATATACTTGTGTACCTGGACATGAAGAGTTCGTGAATGATCAAAGTACAGACAGAACAGTACTTTCGATACACGTTATATACTCTATGTCCAGCTCTTCAAGAACCCAAGCTCTAAAGTGGACAACGGAAGAGAACAGGCATGTGCCTGGCCACATTTTCATCCCTTAGCACCAGATAAAGGTGACTTCCACCCTGATGTTTTCGGCTTGCAACAGGAATTTGTTTGGGACAGCAGGCTATTATCTTGGATATCATCATTATAATTGAATTTTCATCGATTGCAATTCAGACGTGTGATCTAACGTCATTATTCTTTTCAGGGTGCACTTCCCGGTTGTTGTTTTTGTTACAGTTATGTTGTCTTTTTCTCTGCGATCAATACTCAGATGGGATTATTCTTTCTTGAAATGCGTCTGGAGGCTCAGAAACATTGAAACTCCTTACGCGTAATCTTGATGTTCGTGCAAGTACGAGTAATATAATCTCCAAACAAGTGTTTCTTACAACGCACTGTCCTATCTTTCTTCCATGCTTCGAACGTTCCTCGTGAAGATAAGCTTAAATAAGCTGCCTTGGGTATTCAAAACGACCTCGCAATTCACTATATGGTGGCCTGTAGAGGCGTTAAGAAATATTCCAAGATAAGTGCGAGGGTACCGGTGTAGATGAGTACCGAAGAGAGAAAGCTTCTGACTCCAATACGAACGGTCTTCTATAAATGAAGGAGTGGGGTGCTGTCTAAACGTTCAAAGGATAATACCATCTTTTTCGAAACTCCATAATCCAAGTACACATTTCAATGTGTCGAGGAAGAACCTTTCTTTTTGCCTTGTTAGTGACGGATGAGCACCGAGTATTCATCCAAGGAATGGAGCGTATAATTTTTATCACTTGGATGATATATTATTGTTGTTTTTTCCCATGTTTATTGTTCTTATTCCAAAGTCGAAAGGGTTCTATCATCTACTTCATTACCCCGTGCATGGCAATCGCGACGAATGCTCCTTACTTCCCGGACCTCCCCAAAGACAAAATTTCGAAATTTTCTGTCATTTTGCGGATGTCGTAGTTCTTTTCCGTACAATAAGTTGCTCCCTTTTATATTTCTCGTAGTAGATTGGGAGATGGAGGAAGGCCATTGCTGTCCCGCTCCTACGTATTCACGGGTTTTCTTTTCGTCGTTAATAAGTATGTGAGCTATGTAATAAGAGGTAATAGATGGTTGAGATAGCTTGGTTGTAGCTGTAGAGATTGGACATAAGAGGATGGGGTCTCTTGTAAAGAATTTTTCCTGCAAGGTAAACTGGCAAGTTGACGGGTGAGGTCTCTTGGGCCTTTTCCTAATCATGTAGAGTAAATATCTGCAGAGAAACTCTCGGACACTTCCAGTATCTCTTGCTGGTGGAAGTTATTACAACTCTCTCATATCTAGATTTGGAATTCAATCTCTATCACTTCACTATCCGCTGTCCTCGAAGCTACACACCATTATCTGTACTCTCGTCCTAATTCTATACAAATTTCATCATCGAACTCCTCTTTCTTATGCGAGTTTTAGAATGAGAGTATGTAAAGACGTACACGTGATGTCCCCCCTTCCCCCGTAAGAAAGCTTCACGAGCTGCCTTGGAACTAACAGCTTTCTCACCTAAAACATCGGTACCTTTGCGATCAGAAGCTCTTTTTCATCAGCCCTCAGCTTCAGAATTACAAACAAGCTTCTCAAGCTCTAAAGGCTCTTTCTTCTCTTAGATAAACATTTTCCCGAACAGCTTTACTTGATGGTTCTTTCGGAAATATATCACTCAATAATGACACAGCGCGTAGTTAATCACATGGAAACGTGAATTCGGAAATTCTCAATCAGCGTGTGAATCCCGTCTCATAAATGAAACGATATGGAAGAGCAGGAGGAATTTGAATCAGCTTCGATGGTTACACATTCACCATCGATCTCTGATCCGTCTATCAATCACATATTTCTTATTGTCCCCTTTTCCGTATATTATTTTATTCTGCAGATTCTCGTCCTCGAGAAAAGCTCATATACAAGCTCAGCTCAGCGAAAAACACATACAGTCCACACGTTCAAAACCACCTCGGCTCTCTTGCTCCCATGCATAAGTGCATTTTTCAAAGTCAATCTTTGATCTATAGCACACAACATAGAAATATCGAGTTCTTTTATGCCCATCCTGGACTGGAAATATCCTGAAACTATTCTGTCATTCACTAATTTTGGAGATAGGGTATATCCTCACCTCTATGGAACACCGAGAGCCACGGATTATCTCTCAGAAGGTTAGTGAATATCAAGAAGCTGATTGAATTAATAGACTAAATGACCGTGTTGTGAATCATAGGAAATAAAGCGTTAGCAGGTACTTATACAACCTAATTGGAGTCTAGGTCATATTTGTAGAGCGTAAATATCCTTTCTTACATCATCTCTCAAGATTGTATTCTTTCTTGTTCTGGTCGCAGAAAAAGGTGACTTTGGGGTGTGTTGAACATCGGTTTTGAGAGTAGAAAGACGAAGTGCATGATACAGAAATGAAGATTTATCATTGTACTTTTTCTTTTTCGGACTTTTTGTTTATTTTTGCTAGTATTATCCTGCAACCATTATACCACTCGAGTTTCGAGAAATTGCTCTAAAAAATATGTGTTGAAAGTTATTGATCACTAGTAGAATCATATAATGTAAACAGGGCTAGTTCCTGAAATAAAAGTTTCATTATCATTAGATTGATTGTATTATTAGAAGTTAGAATGAAATTGAGTTCTTAAATATATACTTCCTGGTTGGATAAACCACGCTGAGTCTAATACGGCTCTAGCTCCAGAATCATATGGCTACTGACTGATTTACTCGAGGAAAACAATCTCTCCGTCACACGGCTCATAACAGAATTTCCATAAATGCATATCCCATAACTATCAGCACAGCCATCACACACCCTCAAAACCCCCAATGCAAATCATCCCACACTTCCGGCGTAACATACATAAACCCATCATCAAACCTCATCCCCAAGCGCACACTCCGAACTCTCTCCTCACAACTCACAGCTCTATTCTCAAAAGCAAGCAAAGCCGCACCTCTCGCCGCCGCAAACCTTCCATCAATATCCACATAATCCTTCGTTTGATTCAACAGCCCATGTAAAACTCTTTCGTAATTCAAAGATGCGTATTCCCATCCATAGTCACGAAGAATACATATAAATGCATTTCTTTCCCTGACAAGTTTATCATGATAAGCTTTTTCCTCCCCTTCAGTAAATGAGATACGTATACCGCGCGGTTGAGCCATTGAAGGTATAAGTTTGCCGAGAGAAGATTGGAGAAGATTGGAGAATATTGAGAAGTGTGGGATCATTTGCGCCGGATCCGCTAAGAAGTAGACGGGCGGTACGGCCAGATATTGTTCGGCCTTTCAATAACTGAGGTCGAAGTTTGGCTTTGATATCCTCCCAAAATGATTCATCAGCTGCAGTTTGACTTTTGTCCTGGTTGGCAAATGATCCCGATGATGGTTCCTTGAGTGCTATAAAGTATTCTGTTTCCCTAATATCCGTAGTCTCATCGACGTATATTGTGAACGCTGTAAGAGTGAAAATTTCCCCAGTATACTCGATACTAAGGACATTTTCTACCCCTTTAGGACCAAATATGCAATTTGAGAATGAGGTTTGATTTGATTGTTGATCAAAGCCAGTATGTCGCCATATCTCGAACATTTTGGTGGGAGTAGAGTGGGACTGAGAATGACGATGGGCGATTGCTGCGGCACTAGCAGAGTTCTCCGTATCGGGACATGTAATTATATTGAGTGATAGGTTGTTCATTGCAGGAACAATAGACTCTTGTCCTAGAAACTAGAGAAATCTTAGGAAGGTTAAGGTAACATTAACTATCGGTTGTCTCAAGATCCTTTCGGTGTCTGCCTTTAGTGTGCCAAGGAGAAGCTGCAAACCTGGTTGTTCCGGATGCATTGATACTACAGTAGGATTTGGAACTTCGACAGCTAAAGCATTAGATGATTGTTTAGTTTTGAAGAAATCTTTCAGCACTTCCACAGATGAAGTAAGTCTTTGAAAGAAACCGGGTGAACCTTCTTCGCTCTTTGGAGGATTAAGAAGATGAGGAGGATATATCCACCGCGGAAGTTTGATCCCCAACAACGCCTCGAAGATTTTCGATTATCCATGCTCGATATTCAGGAGCTGCTTCAATGTACGCGACGTCGAGGATAGTTCCGTTTGGAAATATGATTACAGAGGCACTAAACGTCATTAGCTTCCAGTGATCACAGGCGTTCAGCAGCTGAAGTAACTCACCCATGAGTAAGGCCGATAGAGAACCCAACTACAGGCTCTTGAGATGAGTCTTTATGCCAGCAAGCGCTGGATTGTGCATTTGTACCCAGAAGTAGAAAAAAAAAATACAAATAAAAACCCATAAAAAAGGTCAAATTTGAGAACATTAGCCATGATATGAGGCTTAGGGCTAATGATCAGGATGACTGTTTGAAATCCTTAGTTGTTGAAGTAAAAGCCGATATGATTTTTATTGGTAGTTTATGCACCATGCGAAGATAATGAAATGATGAGATTTTTGAAGGAAGGGATCAATATATATATGCCAAAGTGGCGAAGCTAGGCAAATCTTTAGCGAGCCACATTGAATAAACAAAACAGTACCAATATATATATATTTATTCAATATAAGACAACTTTCTAGGTTTACCTTAAAGCGGCTGTACTATTGTATCATAGAGACTAAAGAAAGAGCACAGCTGCGCCATAAAGACAAAAATGCCTTTTCATCTTGCCAGGAGACGAATCAAACGGCACCTTTGAAAGAATTCCCAACAACACGCAGGAAATATCACGAAGCTCTTGCGATGCTACCTTTCATGATCTGAGGAATAAAAACACGCTTCTGAAACCATGCAAGTGGATGAATTCCTCCATCGTCTCTTCACAAAAAGGCTCTTTTCTAAGCTATTCACTATCCTAACAATTTTGAGGAGCAGGATAGTTTCTCCGTGAGTACTTTTTTTCATTGCCATTTAACTATTTTTGACTTTATATCTATTGAAACCTTTAGAACTGACTATATATATAACTTTTCATTCAAGTACAACAACATTAATAAAAGTAATGTAACTTCGGATGAATGCTACGAACCCCATGCACCCCCCCCGAGACTGTCCACCCCATCCACCAAGCCCCTCCTTTTCCTCCCTCCTACGTCTCTGCCAAAACCTGGCCCTTGGGTTGATTAGCTATAGCCCGCACACAACTCCCTCGCTATCCCCTATAAAAAGAACTCAAGGGGTATAAATATACAATAGCAAAACGATACAATCCATCGATAGTTAGAAGTGTGGGGGCTTGGTGAATAAGCCAAGCTATCTAGCAGGTGATCTTTTGATGCGGGGTATGCAAGGCACAATCTCCGGAGAATAGGTGAATTGAGAAAGTTAGTCTAGTATATCTTCTAGTAAGATTATATATGTAGGATTTGAGGAGATTGGTCTACCGTCAGCAGTGAATACCCAAGTGAAGTTACATAATAGCCATCTAAGTAACCTCCGGATAGAAACAGAAGCTGTAGAATGTACAATTTGGCAGATATAGGGACGTTAATTAGGAGATACGCGGTACAGGCGGCGGATTTGATGATATCTACAAGAAACCGCGGTAGAAATGGATCTCCGATCGGGATTGAGGTGGAAATAGTTCTCCTCTATTTCACACTTGGAGAATATCAATATCCTTGTGACTTATGTCGTCTAAAGATTTGATTTTTCAACAACGGGCAGTGATATCACTCACTACTGTCACTTCCCTCGTACATACCAACCTCACTATCCCTTCAACTCACTTATGCAACATATCAGCTCTCGAAAGAAGGATATAGTTAACCTATTAGACAAATTCATTCGTGCGCAAATACATATCCATAGTTCTCAATTCCAAAACCTTTCCCTTTCCAAACCTGTGAACTTATTTTGTCTACTTGACCCGCAATCCTGCTGGTGTTGACCGTGGCATCTTCCTAGAGCCTCAAGATGAGAAAGGAACATCTATAATAAAGAGCAGCCTTGAAGAGAACCAGGAGGATTCGGTGAATCTGAGAATGAGAAAGACTAAGGTAATAAAAAGTGTGTGCGTATGTTTTAATAAGAGATGGCTCGGGTTATATTGAGGTGCTGATTTCATACAGACACTGACACTTGATTTGAAGAATTTAACCACTGTTCAAGCAAATCCCCTTCGACTTTGGTTCAATAAGAAAGTTTACTTCAACATATAAATGAAAGTCCCCCTTCAAAGATAGATTCCAAACAGAGCAGTGAACAAACATCTCAACACAAAATGAGGCACAATTATGCCAAATCTTGACCAGTAAGCTAGAAATCACGCAAGCAATCCGATACAACTGCAATATGCCAGCATTTATCCGGTCTAAGACAAGTAATATATCATCTCATCATTATCACCGCCATCTCACCAAAATAAATTGAGCTAACCCCCTCATCCCCCGAGAACTTATCGGTGTGTTCTGATCCGAACATAACAATCCATATTAGCCGAGCAAAACGACCCATCAAACTCACCCCCTTTTACTCATGATAGGAGTAAATGTCAAGGTTATGGACATCCCCTCGTTCAGCCAACATGACTTCAAATACATTTATCTTTCATCACTGCAAGACTCAGTAACTTTAATCCTGAAGGGAAGCGGGGTATCCGTATTGCTGGCATACAATAGTGAATACAATAACCTCCCAAGAAAGATTCTCAAGATCTCCAAGCATAAAAATCCATCAAGTCCCACCACAACAATTTTTCGTGAAAAGCTCGCATTTGCAGAAAGAGATGAGGCATGTGCGCAGAAAAAAGCTTTGGGAGTGACCGGAAATCCCATTGGTAAGTCTAGCGCTCGCCCCTCTAATCAATTTGATATTCTGGATCTTAAGTTCATTTGGTTGCTTGCATGTACGCTCGTTTTATCTTAATTGGAGGCTGAATATATCGATTGTTGTCATAATTTGGAGCAGTGTTGCTTTTCTTTAATACCATCGCATCCACTTAGATGAGATAGGCCAAGCTTTACTCTTTTCTGTAACGGTGTACATATAGCTTGTTGTTATTGCTCTGCATATATTTGTACCATATAATTCAGTGAAGCATTAGTTAACACGTAAGGTCAGATGAAAGTAAATAACTTGAATAATGCTTAGGCATAATCATATGGAAGGTATCACATCATGAAAATATCCACTAAAGCCATGGTATCATCGTATCCTTTCCTAGGCCCATAGAACGCCGCATCATCCTTAATATCATCGTAAATCATCATAATAACGCCCATCCTTTCATTTCCTCATAAAGATCATCTCAGTAAAATAGAAAAGAAAATGCAAATCAAAAACATCTACCAATGCTTCATCACTAGAAGCTGCTCCTGATAAGCCAATAGAACATTCCATGTCTCCTTACGCTTCATTCCTTCCTTAGCCCAAATATCCTCCAAAGCGGTTGTTCCATTGAAATACTTTACGAACTTTGGCCATAATGCTTTTGCCTTGGGATCAATCCAGCGCTTGCCAATGGCTGCGATGTACATTGTCTCGACGTGACTAGCTTTGTGGGGATCGACAATGATATAGGAAGACATGTTTCTCAAGTGTTCTGCATGGTTCATAGAAGGATGTTCAGTAGCGTCTGGGACGGGCATATTTTCAAATTCATCTTCGGCTGCCTTAGCTTCTGCGACTGTCTTAGCGGCGAGTCTCTCAAGGCGTGCAGCTTCGGCCGCTTGTTCGGTGGTGAGTGGGGCTGTTGGGTCGAGAGCTAGTGTCGCATTTTCAACATCGTTAGCTTCTTCAGGGGATCCAGGTGCTGTTTGAAGAGATGGGTTCTTTGTTCTCTCTATAGCTTCTGCTTTCAATTGGTAGTCGACCTCGTAGATTATCTCAGGCCAGACCCAGATCCAACAGAAAGTTCGCAGATGAGTAACCCAGCCTCCACGAATAAGCCATGCGAGCATTTCCATATACTTCTCACGATGACTCTTGGAAGGTACGAAAGTCTTGTAAGCGCGTGGAGCATAAGATATTTGTGCGAGGAAGCTTTGTAAAGAGGGAGCAAAAGGAAATGTTTTTTTCCACTGTTGACTTGCTGGAACTAACTTGTGCATGTCGCAATTAGGAGAAACAATAAACATGTCGCGAGCATGAATAGGAGGAATAGCGATTGCTTTGCGCCAATAGATCAAATGTTGTGCGAGAGTAATAACTTCGTCGAGACCAACATTGTTGGCTTGAGCGACTTGGTGGAAAGACAAAGTAGGTTTGGCCCATTTAATAAATTGAATCAAAGGAGCAGAAAGCTCGGTATCTTCAGATGTTATCTCCGCGATGACATCTACCTCATCCTGAAGAAGTAGAAGAGCAAAGTGCTTATCAAGCTGCGTGGGGTCTGGATTACCTTCCTCATCGACAAGAGGGTTGGCACTGGAAAGTAATACACCAGGTTTAGCTCTTTCATTAGGATTCGGGAAGCTCATCAAAAATGTTGGAATTGGGATATGTAGGGAGAGATCGATGGGAGGTTTGGTGTCGAGGCAAACGGTGGTGATGGTATTGTTGACAACAGCATTGTAAACGTCGCGCATCGCGTCTGCCAAAGTAGATTTGATTAAGATTTGGCTCCATAGTTGACTCATTGGGCGTTCTATTCAACAAATTAGATTATGTGGTGGATTCATGTGTAAGGAGTACTTACTATCTTCGCGGGCTCTCTCCTTCATACCTAAAATGGTCTCAGATTCCTTCCAAACATAATTACTCTGAGCTTGAGCATGGTTGAGAGCCTTGTTGAAAGTCTTGATAACATGCTCATATAGTTCCTCAATTCTCTCATCTTGTTCGTGCCTAGGCAAGCTGACAACAAAAACAACGTTAAACATTGTCATTTCTCCACGATCGTCACCGTCATCCGAGCCACTATCTTTTTTTGCCTGAGCGCTGCTAGCCGCCGGACCACCCTTTAATTCATCTCCATCCCTTGCTACCTCTTTACCCTTCTTTGGCTTTCTCGGCTTCTTCCAGAATCCATCCTCGCGGATGTGCAAGGGATAGGAGACGAAGTAGAGGTTGTCAATTGACAACTCAAACTTCTTCTTATGGTATGCGCGTGGTGGGGTTAGAATACTAGCAAGATCGACGGTAGGAAATTCGCCAAATTGTTCCCAAGGAACGATTTGCTCGCCATCTTTGCCTTCAAGGTGATCGTCGCCTTCGATCTCCACGTGACGCGATCTACTGCAGTTTCCACTGTTCACCTTTTTGCCGCCCAAATTCAATTTTCCAAGCTTCGAAGCAATTGAGTCATCTTCTAGATCTGAGAAGTCATCGCTATCATCTTCGTCGCTACCTGCGTGTTCTTCAAGCTCGCTTTGATCAGTTTCCGTACCATATCTGTAATTGCGTGTGGGTGGAGCGAAGGATGGTCGAGGAGGATAGTGAAAAACAAAGTGTGGTCCAGTTTGCGATTTTATGACAAGAGAAACAGCAATCAAGCCAGAGTCAATAAATGGTTCTGATTTATCCATACTGAAGATTCTTCCCTCAAGGTTATATGAATGTGTAGGTTGAGTCTTATTTGGTTTGGATTGTTTGGATTGTTTGCCATGAGATCTTTGTCTTGGAGAAGCCATGTTGAGAGAGGCCCGTGCAGAATGGTTTCTTGGTCCGAGCTTATGATATACACTTGTTAGTAATTTCACCCCTTAATAGTATTTCAGATGTCTGACATCTTGGAAAAAATTACTTACAGATTCTGAATTGGGGTTGTTGAGGGAAACAAATATCAAAGTTGAAGTTCCTGCTGTTATTATCAGGCTATTGTGAGAACCCCTGATCTTGGTGGTCTAACCACTTCGAGGAGTTGCTTAGTGGGCAAGAATCATCATTAAGAATTAATTTTATTATCATTCACAGCACATATATTCCCAAATTGACATTGGTACTTGAGAAGAAACGAAACTTTATGGATATGGTTGATGGTTTTGTTTAAAAGAGACATAAGTATCTAGTTGATAACACTCAGAAGTGGAAGACTTTGTCTCTATTGTTGCATGTTAATCTTGTCCTATCATATACAATATGAGTCTAGTTTTACTTGCGTAGGCAGCAAACCTACAGCAAGCAGCAGTATGAAACCTCCAATTCAAAGAGATTGTGACCTTTATATGTCTTGGCATCATTGCTCTTCCCAAACATGAACTGAAAGGATGTTGAAGTTGAGAAGGATACTTACCGAGGATGTCTACCAAAGGGATCTAACTGAGCAATCAATAATATGGGGGCGTTCTAAATTTACTTAGGCCACCAAGTCTTGTTGAGCACATCGAAAAGGGAAAAGTCAGATATGGATCACCATCTCCGAATCCCCTCTTCTCACCAACCTCCGATTCCCGTAGTTCTTATTCCAAGCTTTAAGTAAATGCAAGCCCACTAATTCATCTCAATTTCGTCACCTGGTGGTTGTGATTCCATAACAATAACTCTTGCCCCTCACCTAGCCTTGGGTACTCCTATAATTCAGCGATTGATCGAAAGCAACCTAAGGAGACCGTGAGCGCAGGCGACAACAAATTATGGCAACAGGTCATTGAAGAGTACCAAGGTGGCAAGATAAGCGTAAGTACATACTCGAAAAACTCCTAAACCTGAAGAGGATTCAGATTCTGAAGTATATATTCTAGAATAACGGCACTGCTAGGACGGTTACATTGAACGGTGGGCACATGTTCATGAACACATATCCGGAGTGAATAGCTTGATTTGTATAAACTTAATGGCCAGCATCTATCATTATTTGATCGTTTTGAAGTCACCAACTATTGCTCATATTCCCACTCCTTAAACTTATCCCTATTCCCAACAATTTCTTCCATCGTCATGGCAAAGAACCAAATAGGAAAAGAGGCGACAGAAATATCAAGCCCCGGTGACAAAAGCACATTCAAAGCTCCATAAAAAGCCACATCTCGGGAAATATGAACCTCTTAACCTGACTTAGCCCCAAATTACAAGAAATTCCATCTATCCCAATACTCAAACATAGCATCAGCAGTTTCACAGTCATACCTGGACTAGCGGAAAATACTACTATTCTCTTATAGAATACATATGATGAGACAAGAGCAACGCATCTCTAGTTGGACATGGAAAGACAGAACATATACAAAAAATCACAGCAGCTCAAAGAATCCCAAGAAATTCATTGGGAGGTTGTAAATATTGTACATGGTCATGCGACAGAACGGAGGGCAGAAGGCTCAGCACAGGAAATAGAGAGGAAAAATGCGTATAACATCGTATTTAAACAAACTTACAAGTGTCACGAGGGACATGATAGAAATCAAGGTTAATTGGGAAAATTGAGGATGACTTAGAATTAGCTCTACATCGATATTGTTGAGTTGTCAAATCGATTGATTGTAACCATGATCAGTACTAAATCAGAAAGGCTGAAAAATCTATTTTGCTGTCGAGGGCGTTGATATAAAACATAAGGGTGTATATACATTTGTTCTTGCAAAATCTGGTTTGCGTAGGCAAAAGCAATCAGCTGTGTGTGGATGATGCGGCTGACCCTATGATTGAGGATGTCACGGAGGATAAGTAACGAGCATGGTAAGTGTTCGTAGACAGATACCGGGTACCAGCATAGGCAAGAGTCAAATCTGGGACAGCTCGTATCCGATAATGACATGCTCGTAGACCATTGTCACGATAAGAGGAGTCAAGGTACGTCTAGGCATTTCTGTGGTGATTCCGTTGATTTAATCTTGCTATTATTGATTCATTTTTGTTATTATGATAGATGGAGCTGAGCTGGGCTAAGGACAACCAGAATCACATCATGCAACGCATTCTGCAGCTTTCTCCAAAGACAGAACTTTTGTAATAGGATTATGGTTGTAGCCGTTTCACAATCGCACATTAACTCCCATGCCACTTAACATTTTACCACCTTCATAAACCTAAATCTACGATAGCAGCATGCACACATACAACAGAAGATCAGGAAAAATAACACTTGTGTCCGGCTGATGAACATGATGCTGAAATACGATTCCCAAGTTCCAACTCAACTGTCAATAAAATTCAGAACGTTAAGATATTAACATAAACCAAACATCGAAGAAACTACTCTTAAAACCTATCCTTCATAATATAAAGACAATCAGAGGTTCTGAAACATATCTCTCCAGGACGTTGTATGCAAAGTAATGAGAATCCTCCGAAAAAGAGAAAGTCTTGAAAGACAGTGGCCCAAAAATCCAGTGTCTAACACATGGAAGGATAGGATACGTCTTTTCTATCTTTTGGCTCTATGAAACGCCGAGCCCCAACAAGAGCAATGCCTTTTGCACTTGCCGATAATCTTATATCTGAAAGTATCGCATTGGTAGCAGGGTACTGACCAAAGGATGATGAGTCGACGGATCGACCTAGCAACCCATATATTGAATCCATAGAGCCTGTTGATTACCCTTCCACAGGAACATACAAGTGATATTGAAGGCAGCAATAGATTTGGTATGTATCGCCAATTCCGAAACTACCAGCACAATTGTAATATAGAATACAATGCCTTTAGAGTTGAAATAATACCCCTTGTATGTGTGAGGATAAATCTCCCTGATATACTATTCTAATAGTCGACTTCCATCCTTTATCTTCGCTCCGAAACGCCAATCCAATGCTGTGTCTGTACAAATGATATAATATACCCGTCTCGCTAGCCCATGGCGCTTCATTTGTTTTGCACCTCTCGCCTTGAATAGCTTTAACAGCCGTCCTCACCATCTTAACTCGTTCTTATGTTTATTTGCATCCGCATCCGCATCCTTCCCTTCATCCTTCTTATCCACACCTTTTGAATCTGGTCCTTCATCAGCGAATCCTAAATTCTTGAATTCATCCTTCGCCATTAGATTCCTGCAGCACATCCAAATCATTAGTCTTCAATCCCAATTATCGGCCCCAGTTATGTATATGGAACCCAATAACCCACCTATCCATCCGACACGACAAATACGATTTTGCCAAATTCCTACATTCCGGATCATTCATGCCTCGAACCTTCTTCATACAATTAAGATAACTTTGCATAACCGATTTGCATTCGCCTGTTATCGCATTGTCGCATTAGTATATCGTTTTGCCATTCCCTCTATCCACATCCCATTTTATCTGCCAATCCTATATCGTTTTGCACACTCATAAATCCGTAGTTGGGACAAAAAGGTAAATCATACCATCATGATCCAGTGGAAAACTTCCTCTTTCTGGTCTACATTCCAATCCATAAATTAGTATTCCTTTCCTCAAATACATTCATAGCTACAAGATTATGGAAACAACTTACGGCGAAGGTTTATTATTGATCATACGCCCACCAGGGCTTCCAAATGTACTCATGGTTGTTGATTTATGTTTAATTCCAACATGATCTGATGTTATCGATAATTTGGATGAACTTCTTGTTGGAGCGGATTTTCTATTGTTCCGATGAATTTTACCCCGGATTCTATGACGTAAGCCTTCGAAGCTCCAAAGAGGGGTCTGTGATTCAAAAAAGTAGGTACTTAATACGAAATGATCCATTAAAAATTATGTTTTTTTCTACTCTACTCTGAAATATTCATCAAATTACCTAGTACATATCGAACACACTACCACTCAAAATGCCAATGTAAACATTTCCCCATCAAAAATTACTCCTCCCTTTCTAAACCCACCCACCCCGCTAACACCGATATCCACCCCAGGAAACTAAAAGGAAGTTGCCAATGCGGCCTCGTAGAATTCTCCTTGGAATCGCAAACACCCGTTCCCTACCAACTCTGCGCATGTTCCATCTGTCGTAAATGTGGTGGATATGGTGGGAGTGTAAATCTAGGCAGTATAGCCTCTACGCTCCAAATCACCAAAGGCAAAGAATACATCAAGTACTCCTCCCTTCTTTCACTCTTTGGGCGTAACTAACTAACCCGGCTAGAAAATACAACGCCATTGCTGATCGCGGTAAACCCACTGCTAAAAAATGCACATCTGAACGCAATTTTTGCACTGAATGTGCGTCCATGCTTTGGCTGTGGGATAAATCATGGCCCGAGTTAATTCATCCGTTTGCTAGTGCAATTGATACGGAACTACCAGTTGCGGAGGAAATGGTTTGTGTGAAGGGGGATAGTAAGCCGGAGTATGTTAGGTGGCCCGAGGGAAAGAAAAAGGTGTATGAGGGATATGGCGAGTTTAGTATTGAGGAATGGCACAAGGAAAAGGGGGTATTTATTGAGTGAAGGGAATGGGATGTTAGAGGTTAGGGGGAGATTTGGACATTCTGAGGGTATCTGATATGTGAAGATGATGGTTTCTTTTTTCCAATTTGACTTTTAAAACATTAACTCGAAGTATGAGGTGTTGGAATGAAGCAGGATACTCTGTATGAAAGCATATAATCACTAAAGATACAAAATCGTATATCTATTTCCTACACCCACCTAACAAATCACAAACTCCACCTCTCCGTACACAACCCATCACTCCATCACTCTACCACTCTACCACTCTACCACTCTATGAAATCCTATATAAACACTCCCCAACCACCTCAACAAAACCAACAGCATCACTCAAGTAGTAAGTTCATCACATATATCACATCATACAAACACAGCACGACCTCCCACCACTCTCATCCCCGACGACAACAACATTAACATTAACATTAACATTAACATTAACAATCGCCACCACATCATCAATCACATTAGCAATCACTAACAATGATGAAAAAATACGAGATTCGATAGCCAAAAAAAAAATCAAATCTCATTCTCACTCACTATCGCCTTGCAAACCCGATCGATCCTGGATATTATTATTATATCTCCATCACTATTCTCTAACTAACCTACACCACAGCCGTGTGCACAGCGCAGAGTATAGCATACTTCATGAGATATTCGAATATATCCTATCTTTTGTATTCAAATCAAATGTGGTAGGCAGGTATCCTTGCATTTTCTTTTGAATTGGAGTAGGTGGATGAATACCGGTAGATGGTGAGATTGATTAATGAGTTAATATATGGGAAAAGTGGAAGCTGATTAATTGGACTGTTGCAAGTATGTATTATAGTATGGTGATTCAGTGTATTAATGACACGGTATTTAGAGCATATAAGTGCTTGGGCTGTGGAGTGCCCTAAGGAAACTTTTGAGTAAAATTCGCGCGAGTGATTCAGTTGAAAAGATGGATTGAAATCGGGTTTGTGATGAAGAAACAAGGACAATCAAGTGATGAGAGTGATTATCAATTTAAAAGGACGGTGTATTGAGTAAGATAGAATACCTCACTTGAATATGAATTGAATACATTTGCAGCCATAACTCCCACCCAACAATAACCACAGAACGGAATCCTCTCCAACAATATATATATCTACACCATCAACACACTTCGCAAACCCAACACCCATCCATACAACCCATCCAAAATTTCTTCTTTACACCCCAGCCACGCCAGGAACGCAATGAAAAAAAAAGTATTAAAAAAACCGATCAGACAACCATCAACACCCACCCAGAGCCAGTCTCCTAAGAGAACCAACAAAGGGTCGAGATCATCACCACTTTCTATACATCCACATCCCCAAAAAGGAGCATGAACGTTATTCTGACGAATAAAACGAAAGCAAAACGGTTTCACTCTAGGGTATCGAGGTTCGACTCATCGTCTCGGTTGGAGTCTGTGGCTCTTGTAGAGAACACAGAAGAAGGACGTTTACTAAAGAAATGATTCTTTGACTGTGGGAGGAATGTATGTTAGTAATTATTCAATGTGTGAGAATAAAATTCGTATGAGATATTGCTCCGAGGGAAAGGTAAAGTGTAGGGGGTAGATTGTACTTACAGTATTGTCGATGAAGAAGAAAGAAAAATTGGGAGGGGAGTGCGGTTGATATAGATTTTTTGGATGGTCTGTGCACGGAAGAAATTTTCAAAAAGCTAGTAAGCGAAGAGATGGTTTGGAAAAATTTTGAAGGGCTAGTGATTGGAGGAAGTTATTAGTGTGCATGTGAAAGTAGGAACCGGAGATAACGGAAATCAAGAGTCTGAGATAGAATTTGGAGTCGAACTCAGAGAAGAGCTAACGAAGGCTTGATATTTCTACGATAACATAATGATTCCGATTCCACTCTTCCTTTTGCACCTAATGAATCACGAAAAAGAAGAACACCCAACTCCTAAAGTCCTGATTCACAGCTTTTGCAGCACCCAGCCGCATTTATCATCCATTATTTCATAACCTTCGATTCCCATTATACCTAGCTACTGTATATATACCCAAAAATACCATTCATAAACAATAAACACTCTCTGTATTCCATATTCCATATTCCATATTCCATATTCCAAATCCTCCATCCATCCATCTATCTATCCAGCACCCAACAAATTAGTCAATATCGAACCACATATACCATCCATTCCAACCCCAATCAATCAATCAACCAACCCTTCAAACAACATAACATCTCAAACCATACATACTATTGATAACATATCTTAGATATCTCAACCATCTAGTAATTAACTTTTTAACTTTATATCAATTCATATAATTTCCATCTATATATAAATACATACCACTCACCTACCTACTATGCCATTCATTCATATCATCAACACTACAAAACACCATCAAACGCCAGTCCAACTCCCAACCCAACTCCCTTCCCATCCCCTCATTCCCAATCTCTCTCCATTTCCCAACTCCCTCCCCTCCCCTTCCAATCCCTAATTTCAATCCTCAATCCTTAATCCTCAATCTCATCTCCCTTCCAATTCCAATTCCAATCCCTCTCCCACCCCTCTCCGCTTTTAAATTCCAATTCCAACTTAAATCAACCACAACCACAGCAAAAAGCAAATACCATTCATTCATCCACCACATCCTTCTATCATATAATCATCCATCTAACCATCCATCTGCATCTACCCCATCACCTCCACCTCCACCTCCACCTGCCCATCTAGAATTCCAGTATCCAATCCCCAATACCCAAACTGACGACATCATATATATCACATCCCACATCCCACATCAAACATCAAACATCACGCACGATTCGTAACCAACACCATTCATTCCACTACACTTTATTCATCCACATTCCATATCCACTCCAAAGGAATACGTAGATGAGATCGATATTTACCAGTTGCTTTTTGATTTACTATACTACATAGGGATTCTCATATTCTTATATAATCATTTTTCATACACACATACATATATTATCAATTCGCATACTAGTTCTAGTTATTCATCTATATCTACTACCTACCTAGTATTCACATTCACATATATATAGTATATGAAAATTATAAGCAAAGAAAATATGGTACGAAGATTCATTTGATTCGAGTAGTAGCTTATCATATCCTATCTTAACCTATGCTAACCAATCCTATTTCACTCAATCTACCCGATTCCCCATCCTGAATCCAACATCAAAATCAAAATCAAAAACGAAAAAAGAAAAAAAAGAAAGCAAAACATCAAAAAACGGATTTAAAGAAAAAAGATAGAAGAAAATCCATCCGTTCCACATTCCACATCCCACCCCCAACCCCACCCCTCTTCTCTTCCTCACCGCCTACCTACCCACCAAACGCATAATCCATCATCAACACCCGCATCTGCATCTGCATATGCATTTGCATCCTTCCCTATCCAAATCCCGCATCCCCCAACTAACAACCAACAACCAACCAAAGGATCATCATCCCTCAAAACTGCATAAAAAAAATTCCCCATCCATAACCAGCGAAAAAGATGTAAAAAGTAAGGCTGAAGCTAGTCATCAATTCATAAGATTGCCGTGTCATATCGCATGGCCCAATTTCATTCATTTGTATATTTTGTCCGTCGTTTCGTAAATCGTGTGCAAATTTTCGTAAATCCCGCACTAATGTACCCATCCGATCCATCGTCATCCTTCCGTTCCACTTCGTTGTCCGCGCGTTACTTGTACGTTATCACACTTTAATTCGCGGGGGCAATAAGCTTCTTGAACTAGCTTTCTTAATGGCGATGGGAGCGAGCTATTATGGAGAAATATACCAATCAGTTATGGTTCTCATTTAAATTTGGGAAATATAAAATGTGAACTCGGAATTGCTTTGGGTAAGATCGTTGTAACATTTCTTCATCTATCTCCTATAGCGTGAAATGAAGAATAGTAGATAACGACAAAAAAATGAAAATGCAAAAATCAAAAAACAACGTCTGGGTGTTATGTAAAACAAATGAAACAAATATATGAAAAATCGTCAAGGCATGGAGAAACTCTGTGATGGTCGTGAACTCATTATATCATCTTTGCGCCGAAGAAAGACCCCAAAGGTGCACCCTCATTGTATAACTCCTCTCTGTAGATCTTTTGCTGTTTCCAAATCTGCGATTGGAATGATATTTTAGGCGAAGCTGGAACAAAGGCATTGTATTGCGTGAAAGCCAGAAAAAACGAATGTGGATGACGAACTTGTCGATGTGCGATGAAGGATATGAATTATCTTTCATATCCAACAGGCGGAGCTGGTAAACCTGTAGAATATGGATTTCCATCATAGTAACGAGGGCCAGAATTGTAACGGCGGTCATCATATCGATCATCGTAGCGACTATCATAAGGAGAACAAGTGCTGCGAGAATCATCTCTTTGTCTTCTTCCACCATTCTCTGCAAGCTTCTTTTGTCTTTCGAGACGTTTCTTATGACGTTCACCTTTCTTCTCTCGAAATTCTTTACATTCGTGTCGTATCTCATTTGCTTCCTTGATTTCTGAGATGGCTCCTTTGATACCGAGTGCAGCAATTCCAACAGATGCTGCATCTTGTAATGCAGCCTTTGCTCTAAGCTTCCTTGCCTCCTCTGGGGTCATTTCTCCCTCCTGAACAGCCTTGTGTCGCGCATCACGTTTCTCCATGCTTGAGTATACATTATGCGCTGCATGTATTGTGGCAACAGTTGCTAAACCAGCCGTAATAAATTGCTTACCTTTCATCTTTTTAACCCTCCTCTCATCCTCTGACGAAGATATCAAAGAATCATCGCTATTATATCCATTCTTTCCTTCAGCAACCTTCTTGTTTCTCTGTCCATCCCTTGCCCTAGCACCTCCACGACTGTCTACACTTCCACGAGACTCAGAATAACGTGGGTTACCGTACACATCCCCTCTTTGACCTCGAGTTCGTCTTGAGCGATCATCATAATCACTGTAGTCATCATAGTCATCACGATTACGACTGCGACTACGATCACGGCTACGACCGACTTCATTGGCAGCAGCTCCAGCTCCAGCTCCAATACCAAGAGCAGCCAAACCCTTTCTTGCCATTGCACTAACACTCTTGCTTCTGCTACGCTTGTTGCGATCTGGTGATGGACTGCGGCTATAACTATCTCTGCGTCCGCGTGAATGGGAGCGAGCTCTGGAATGGGAACGGGCTCTCGAACGGGATCTGGAACGATCAAGTAATTTCTTACCAGCAATAGCTCCAAGACCTGCAGTTGCAAGAGCAGCAAGACCGGTTCCACCACCTCCTCCTCCACCTCGGGATGAAGAACGTGCTCGAGATCTGGATCGAGAACGTCCAGTAACAGGATCTTCTTCGACATCCTTTCGCGATCCATTAATGGCACGATTTCCAACGAGACCTCCAACAACTGCTTCAAGGATATGACGCTTGCTCTTCTTATCGGAATCTTTGTCAATAGCGGCATCAATACCACCAGCTCCAATAGCTGCAGTGAGGATACGTTTTCCCTTCTCACCACCCCAAGCTCCTGGCTCATTTCGAACTCGGAATGCTTCCGCAGCACCAGCTAAGAGAGCTGCCTTGGCGGCTTGTTGATATTTAGCGGTTCCCTCCCCTGATCTTGACTTGGATCTGCTTCTTCTTGAGGTTGATTCCTCGTAATAGCTATCACCGCTACCTCGGCGTCCTCGATGACGTTCTTCTCGATGATGTTCAACACCCTTTGCGGCAGCACCTAGCCCTGCAAGAGCCATGGCACTATCAACAATTGACTTGCGGCGACCCTTTTTCTTTTCAGGTTTAATCTCCTCTTCTTCAGAGTAATAGGTTTCTTGAACTTCACCATTTCGGCCTCTGTGAACAGCATACTTCTTGACTTTCTTTTCTTTGTTTCCATGTTTATCGTAAAGTTCTGTTCCTTCATATGCAGCCAAAGCCCCGGCAGCTCCGACCATAGCAGAAGTTAATGGGTTTCGCTCGACTGGTCTACCTTCAGCAGATCTTCGATCCCATAATTCCTTTGCACCAACTGCTAAAGCAGCTCCTCCAACAGCGGCAGCAATTTTTTGATTTCGTGAAAGTGATCGTTTATCTTCGGGGTTTGTATCTTCGTAATGATCACTTCGTCGATCGATTTCTTGGAAAGAGCGTCGTGGGTCGCCTCTGCTATCATCAAGGTATTCTCCGTATCGGCCATCACGCCCTACGGACCGAGAGCGACGGGCTGGCGGGCCGTACCTAGCCTCACGCACCGTCGTACGTTGGTCAATATAGGCACCACCCGCTGGTGGTGGAAAATCTCTTCTAACTTCCTCGACTGACAAATCGCTATCTTCACGACGAGGTTGACGTACGAGGTCTCTTGTTTGAGTGATTTCTCTCTCTCTTTCTCTGACGGGTGCGTCGGGTGCATAGGCTACAGGAGATTTGGTAGCGGCCGAGCGAACATAAGTTTCTTGAGTTTCGACGTAACGTGGCTCATCAGCATATCTTGGTTCGCGATCATCTTTTCGATGACGATGAGATCGATGTCGACGTGGTTCTTCGACCGTCTCATACTCATAGTCGTAAGTCATGATTGATGGCGGGGTATTCCCGATTTGCGACAGGAAAATACTTCGCTGACTATTCCCTTCCGAGATTTGTGATAGTTAGCACTAATAAATAATTAGGCTCTTGATTTTGGTTCTAAACTTGTTGTCTGGACTTCTGTAGAATATTTAACGATGTAAATAATTGTTTTGTGTTTTGTTGTGAAGGTTTTGATGGAATAAATCGAATCAAATCACCACAAGTCATACCCCAAGGTAATGTCGTAATATGACGAGTGAGGGGAAAGAAACAGACAGAAGCAGAAGTGAATGTCGGTGAGATATGAAAATTTACAGGGTCAGGTTGGTACTAAAAAGCGAAAAGTTGACAAGTTACAACAGCGCTTGATTTCGAGGGAGGTGGCTTGAGAATCTAAGTAGCAACAACCCTTGGGAAACAGAAGCTAATGAACCTGCTTCGGGCGGTTCTATCGGATATGCGTGATTATGTACAGAATAATAAATTATCCACAAATCCAGGAATATCTCATCCTTTATTTGGCGCGCGGTTGAACTTTTTCTAAATACTTTTATGACCTTTTTACCTTTTTAAGGGATTTTCCGGGGATTTGCCTAATTGAAGATTTTCCAAGTTTGATGCGAGATGATGCTACGAAATTGATGGAAAATTACCCCACTAGTTTAATCTTCCTTAATTTTCCTTAATCTTCTAGAATCTATATCAAATATATCAACTTATACATAAGACAACCCGATAAATCCCAATACTCCACGGCAATTATAATTAATAGTAATTTCTTTTTCATCGATATAAGGTTACCTAGTGATCTTACTTTAGAAGTTGGGAATGGCTTATCATCTATCTTACTGGCGGGGTCCTTTTAAACGTCATTGGGTATCTTCGGGCTCAGCGTGCCCAATCACTTAGTAAGGAGGGATCCATCTCTTTTACTTTCCGAGACAATGCCATAACACTATTACTGTATTAAACTGATGACCATTTACAGCCTCAAGTATCATACCGGTATGTCATTAACCCGATGTACTCCAGAGTCACTTAACTGCGCCCGTGGGATGAGATAGAGCGGCTGAGGTCTAGTTAGTGTGCGTTGCGGTAAAACTTGTACCACGAGAACAAATTATATGTAATTAATAAATCTTCTACTTTTCCCAACAAAATAAACATCAGCAAAGGATTTCTCTTTGTGGCGAAAATAATAAGATAAAGTTGCCTCCCTTGTCACACTTTACAAAAATTTCATAAGGCTGTTGTTTCCAGGGATATCCTTCATTGTGGGTGGCGATGAGCTGTTCGATGAAAGTTTTGACCCGTACAAACTTTGAGAATATGATGTCATCATACTCTGTTCGTAAACTCACTCCAATTTGTGCACTGTTCGGTGCTCGGAAATTCCTTCATTATTGTCTTTTGGTCTGAGTATACTATGTAGACAATACGCACGGCACGGATAAAGTATTCGTATCAATTTTGCCCCCCCCCCCCTTATTTGACCTTGGGGAAATTTGCTACCTACTAACCTTAAGGTAAGGCTCGGGAAAGGCCCGGATCATAAGATCAAACCACGTTGGGTGACAGTCCAAGTCAAGTGATGCTTGTCTCGACCTTCCCGAATCATTCTCTTTCCTCGCTGTGTTACTTGTGGCAGTGAGGCTTATGTATGATTCTCGTAATCCATGTAAGGAAATCGTAGATCGCTGCAGATATCACCATACGGAGGTTGATGAAGAAAGTTATTGTAAAACACCAAAAAAATGACCGTGCTTGCCCCACCTATAGAGGCCTTAACCAATCATATCGTTACGCTGGTTGAAAATTTATACGATGAAAACGAAACGGATAAAGTATTATAAATTTTTAATTTTCTAATAGAAATCATCTAAAATCATTAAAATTATTAATATTTTATTTCGAAATCTATTTACAAATTATTTAAAATCTATTAAAAGTTTCCAAATCTTCAAATTTTATCAAAACCTCGAAATTTCATTGAGATTCAAAATTTGGGGGGGGGGGATAGTTCAATATCTATTCAAGTTGTTTAAAGCAGTTATCAAAAGACAGGAAAAACAGCGATATGTGGGTAAAAGAATGTCTTACATTACTTACCCTTTCAACCTCCGTACAGTCCTCAAAAGCAGTCTCGATGTTTCTATCCAAATACAGTCAAGTCGCTGATATTTCATAATACTTAAGAGATGAAAGATACTGTAATACGCCAAGTTTTGTGAAGAAAAAACTCATTCGGACGAAGAAATTGAAACCTCATACTAAAGTTTCCCGAGACTCTTTGAAGCTTGGAAATGCTTCCTACAGCTGAATGATACGGCGATGCTCCTTTCGAAAACATGTCTCTAGAAGTTTGCTAGGTACATTTTGAGCCTAGGCGAGATTGAGACGCAGCTGTTGAAGTGTTGATGTATGGATTCGTCATTAAGAAAATCTATTTGAAACTTCACATTGTTTTGATCAATGGTGACACACTATTGCTACTCATAACCACTAAATGTCATGAACAGAGAACAATCTAAAAATCCAGCCTAAGCCTTTATCTGGCAAGATAACATCCAGCAACCTGCAAGGTCGAATAACAATGTCCCTATCGTGTGATTCCGGCACAAGAGTTGCATCTGGAAGGAAAGCGGTCAACCTGTAAATGACGCTGGGAAGTATCACACGAGAGGCGGATGAACATTAAAGGAAGCTTGCATCGTTTGTTTTCTTCCCAGAACCGAAAAGTGTTAAAGCATACTGAGATCTAATAGATCCCTCAACTCGCAAGCATATGAGTTCAATCGGTGGTAAATAACCCATGTGAATGGAAGAGAAAGCACCATTGACAAGGACACACACCGCACAACCCAACCATCCAATACCCCCCTCATCACCTGCCCATCACGTGGCAATCCCAATATCAAAAAGTTTTGTTGCACATCTGAGAGCTCTTTCAACTTTTGCAATTTTGGGAAATTTTGCATTTTGAAAACAGATTCTGAATCCTGCATGTTGGGAGATCTCAAATACAAGGTTTCGGGCGTTTTGAAAGAGGAATGGAAGAGTGTATTTTAGAAGTTTAGCTAGTTTTTGTCTTTGTTTACTTTGTTTTTTGAAAAGATGCCGAGGCTATCTTGGGATGAGAAGTAATCCACTCTTGAAAGCTCCCGTCGCATGTGGGAAGTGAAGTTCTAGGGTTTGGACGGTAGCGGAACAGTTTGTGGCGTGGGAGGATAGGAATCATGAGTACTAAGGAACTTTCGTTGCATGTCTGGATTTTCCAATGCCATGCATGCGCTTGTTTATCTATTGCTCAATTTACATGTGAGGAGTGATGGTGAGTGAGGGACGAAAATTAAGTATTTTGGGTTGCATGTTTGAGGGTTTTGAAATGTTGCGATCATTCGTTTATTGGTCAATTTCTTGGTTTTGAAGATGGGTGTTTTACGTGAGGTGAGGTGAGGTAGGTATAAGAATGCTCCATATCTACCCAGTATCTCATAGCTAATGGTCCCATGTAGGTAGTTGACGGAAGTTGAATGAATCTGTAGCCGCGCTGCCGATAGCTCCCGCTTTGTCGCTACATTCACGCTTGTAGCCATGTTGGCTCATTGGTTCTAGACTTCTCATCCCATCTCACTCCATCCAATCCCCCCAATCACCATCCCAACCCCTTTTTGTTGCATATCTGAAATTCTCATTACAGCACTATCACCCAGCTATGGGTCAATATTCACTTTCAACCCATTGCGCATGGACTAGCTTCCCGCAGGCTTCCCGCAATGGCACACTAGCTCACGATCCATCATCCTTATCAGATTTCCCCAGATTTCCCCAGATTTCAAACAACCAGTAAACTTCCGATCGCAAAGCTCAGGCCCCTTTGCGCTCGTTCGCAACCTTTTGCGCTCTTCCAGAGCCAACCATCCTTAGCGTGTTTTTCCTCTTCTGGACATCAAAACAGGGATCTTTTTTGCGATGTGCAACAAAAGATCTGGAGATATTTTGCATGGCGGAGATTGGCCGATCGTCCAGCCTAGTGGCGCCACTCCCGTGTATTCACTCAGTTGATAAGTGGGTAGGAAGCTGAGAAACTTCACTTTTCATCCCATGTTCACTGTCTCGTATCTCGTTATCTTAATTTTGCTGTTTTGTTGCATATCTGCAAATATGGATAACCTCAATCTCGATCCTAAAGAGAGAATCCAAGTCTGGGATCTTATAATGAAGTATAAAGAAGGATCTCAGTCTTATAAAGTCTTAATCAAAGGCCAGAGTTGAACTGTATACTATCACTAACCTCTATATCGTCTCATGTTCTCTCCCATACTCGTCCCTGTTCCCCACCCAATCACCTGTCCCCTTGTTTCTTGTTGCATATCTACAAATCTGGACAACATCATTCTTTATCATCAAAAGGGAAAATGAAGCTTTGGATTTCATGACGGTAATATATTGGGCAGTGTCTATTTTGAATAAGTATGGAACTTGGGATCCTAGCACATATTGTTTGTTGTATTATTGTATGTTCTCATCTCATCTACCAATTTCTGTTCTGGTCTCTCAATTTGGCAGATACATAATAACAGCTTCACTTCATATCTTCCTTTCCTGTTCTCCTTCCACCATTGGCTACTAAGTAACAGAAAAGAAGCAAAACTTCATTATTACTCAACACTTGAAGAGCAATACTGAAAGCTACAAGTAACATTCTACTTCAAACACAAAATATGTGTTTTTTGCACTCAAACAAGAAAAAGCTAGTCAAAGTCAAGAATAGTTTTGTTGCATATCGCAATTTTCAGGAGGTTTGACTTACACCTCTTTTTCAACCTCCTGTTACAGTATCTTCAAGTACTACAAACTCCCGCAAACTCGTTGAGCATATACAGAGGAAGCAAGATTTTAGCATTCTCCAATAATCGGATAGAATCAGCAAGTGGTTGTTGTGATATTTTATTCCAAACGTAGAATTGTGGTTTTCATGGTCGAAAAACTTCAATTTTGGTTCAGATAGGTTTTGTTGCATGTCTGAGTTTTCGGAGATGCCTTTTGCGATAGGGGGAAATGGCTATTGGGCAAGTTCCTAACCGCTTGAAATTTTTGTGAGGGGTTTGGAAGAAGCAGAGCTTCGGTTTTTGTTTGGAATTTGAATGAAGATATTATGAGGTTGATTATACACCCTATTTCGAATGCAAGATTACAGTTTTGATGGTATTGGATGGGGATTTTAAGGTTACAGGGATGATAAATAACCCTACGAACATCTCAGTTCCACTAAATTCTACCCCTTAACATTCATCCTGCCGCCTGCCGCCAACCTATTCCAGTAGCCCTCGAATCAACAACAAATTTGGCCTCTTCCCAATCATATAAAATCACCATAAAGCTTTAACAGTATTATTCTCACCAGAAGGATAACCCGACAAATCACCTAACACAACCGCCAACAACCAATCCGAATACAGCGCGCCAAATATTACAACAATCAACGTAGGAAGCCAAACAAAGGCTCCATTGCCCAGAGCATCCATTTCCAATTTCTATTCATGCGTTCAGCAAAAAATGACCAAATGATCACTGATCCGAGAACAACAATAACATAAGCTCCGCAAAATGATCCAGTTACAATAGCCATTCCGTCCGTTTGATCGGGTTTTGCGAGTGAGATGGAGCCGGCAAAGCCGGCGATGGCGCCGGGGAAATAGAGCAGTGCCCAGTATTTCTTGTGGGATTTGGACACTATGCCTATGATGCCGGATGTGAGGAATAGGGAAAGTTTCATCGTTGCTATGGTTTCGAATTGTCTGGGAGTAGATCAAAGATGATTAGAAAAAAGCAAACACAAAACCAGAGAGAACTGGAAAGCAGAAAACTTACCAAGCGTGGCTACATCGGATCATACTTACCAACGGCGATATAAGCGTAAGTAGTAATTTTGCAATCGAAAGTGCTTTATTTCATGCAGCTCCTTTTCCCTCGGAATGTAGTCTCGCTCCAGGGTGCGTAGGGTTTTCGTCCTAGATTTAGGATTATGAGGGTGTAGTATGTGAGGATGTGGGAGAAAAATCCCCAGCCGCCGTAGGGGAGAGAATAACAGTGCGCTTCTTCTGTAATGATGTTTTTTTGACTGCAGGATAGGGTTCCCCATTCTGTTTTTGCGTCTGCTACGGTGCAGTTGCCTGCGAGAGTTGGGGTTAAGTGGAAGAGGAGGATTGTGAGGGGGAGAAGTTGCGTGGGTGGCATTGATGGTTAGTGATTTTGCGGAATCGTTGTGATTGTTGATTATTGTTGTTTGACAACGTTTGTTGTTATTATTGGTATACTTGTAGATACCTCTGAGCTCAATTCCAACATCATATATGTTCCTAACTTTCTATTTCGAGATATCATACCAAGTGCTGAAACTAAAGAGCTTCAAATACATGGCTGTAATCTCATCATCTCAATTTCACTCAATCATGTACTCGTAAACTTCCTCTCGAGTTAAAATTAAAACTACACAGTTACGAGAAAATTTACAAAACAACACCACACATGGAACAGACAGAGCCTCAAAGTCCAATAATCATGAAACAAACAGACATCTGTAAGTGCATCCTCTGGTACATCTCTTGCAGATCTCGCTTATTGGCGCTAGTCCTGGCACCGTCGAGGGGGTGTTACATCAACGAAATGCATGCTGACGGTGGGGTTGTAAGCGCGCCGGACGCTGAATAGCTAGCTATTAATTCGTTATTGGGGACGAATTGGGTTTGGAACTCAACTTTTGTGAGCCTTGCTTACATATTACATGATAAGGTTATGTACGGGTCTTGTATTGAACCCGTTTTGGTGAATTTAAGAATCCCTATAGTTCTAGGGTTTCTTGTCGGGAATATGGTCAAAGTCTGAAAAGCATGCAAGAAGAGTTGACATAGTATTACATAAGATGTGAGTGGGTGGATGAATCGGCAAAGTATATCTATAGCATTGTCTTAATTTCGTGAGGCTAGGAAGTTAAGCGTGAAAATGCCGCACCCGTAGAAGAGAACATTGGCACCCTACGATTCGCTTACCACGAGAAGTTCTTGAAAAGATATTGAAGCTCATGTAAAAAGCTTATTGGTTTAATGGTTCGAGTGAATGAATGCATTGTTGGTATCTGCATAAAGGCTCTTGCTTAGCTTATAATTGTAAGCTTAGAATTATCCTTAACACCATCACCATGATAGTGAGCGTGGTAGCTCGGCTTGATGGCAAACTCACGCTATTGAGCTTGACCAACCCTTGATATATCTACCTAAGATGACGTTGGTGAGAAATGGATAGAGGACAACAGGAGGAAGAGAAAGAAAGGTAAAAGTGAATCCAATGCGTAATTTTGTGTTTAAACCGCTCTATAAAAAGTCTTGGTTAGAATGAAGATTGAAATTCAACATGTTGGATCTCGAACAACTCCCAGCAATAGGTGGATGAAATGGACCGAGATCAAGACAAGATTTAGCCGGTCCTGTAGCGCTAGTACGGCTTCTTCTAGAGGCGTTCCTCTTCATTAATGTACGAATGAAAATTAGAGATATGGTAAGGATAATGGAAAACGGATAGTGGAAGAGCGACGCATTGCTGTTATCGATTTGCTTTCCATATGTATTGTCGTCTAATTTGATTGCCGAGACCAGACCCCATCGAAACGCACACCTTCTTCCATCCCTCTATTCGTTTAGTTGAATGTGTGTTTGCGTACCAAATGTGAGATATTCGGATGGGGGTTAGATCCGGTCGGGTTTCTCACTCCTAACCACAGAGGTGTTCTGAAGCTATGATATCCATACTGATCTTCTCTTTCTAGCAAGAGTGCTGTTTTATATCCCCTTCTCTACTTATTTGCTTCTTTTGATATTATCGATTGCTGTAAGCACATACTAAATTGACTCAATACCCATTACAAGGGACTGGAGACATGAGAAATAAGTTGTAGGTGGATATAGACAGTGAATAATGATGAAGATGAAGTGGAACATAAGATCTTGATATAAAATCCACAGTTCCATATTACGGTTCCTCCCCCAAATGGTTCCCAGATCTCGTAGTTGAATCTCAGGCATTAAGCTCTGTTTTGGAGGATAATCACTTACTATGAGTGAGCTGCTGGGGATGGTGTATGTTGCGTGTTAGTCATGGAATCTGCTGAAGCGACTGCTAAATGATTTTGCTGTTTCACTGTGTAGTTATTATCACATAGTCTTTCTTTATCGTTATTGATGTGATGTTCATTTTATATCTGGTGTTTCAATATTTACATATATTTCACCCCATAAACAGCATTTAACAACAATCCTTCATGACTTCTGACGGGTTTAAATCTTCGAGTTCTACCTCCTCGTAAGATAGCTTTTAATTTACCAGACCATAGACTGTTCATACGTTTGATGCTAAAATCTATTTGGGAATTTGGCACTATTGAGGGGAGAATATATATACGAAGTTTCCAGATTCCTCAGATATGTGGGATTGTCCAAAGGGTGGCCAGGGGTGGAGATCTGTGATGAAGGGATTCAGAGCAGTATTTTACCATGTGATGCCATTACTCTGTGACTTTGTGTACTAAGAGATAAGGATAAACATCGAGAATAAACACCGCAGTTTCAACCATACGAGTGATATAATAGTTGGCAATTTCCGCCATTAAGGAGGGAGATCGCGATGCTGGCATGTTAGTGATACTCATACTACTCTAAAAGCTAACCGAGACCTCGCATTTCTGTAAAGTTTAGAGGAAGTTTTACGTTGTCATGTTCGTAAAGTACCTTCTTATTGCCAGCCCAATTTCTCAGAACTTTTGCTGTCAGTGGGTTTGGGCACTATAAATTACTCTCTGTTCATCATTGTTTTGGAGTATGTAGCAAGCAATACATCATTTTCAACCTCATGGGTTACGGGATCTTTCATATTGCGTATAGGAAGTAGGCAGGGGCTGTGGTACACACACAATTCCTTGATAATATCCACTCCTCTGCCCAGATGAATCTCATTTTCGAAGTATACGCCCACGAATGTCTTTATATACCAAGAACAATTGACTAAGATTTCCACAAGCCATCGTGCATGCTTCTTAATTTGACATTCAGCTGAGGTAATACGAGTAATGTGTCAACTCACTAAAGAAGGATAGCTATTCAGGTACCTCACCGAAATAGTACTCCACAATATATAAAGAAAGTCCTTCTCAAAGTATCAGATAATCATGAATAATTACAACAATCATGCTTTCTCTAAGGAGAAAGAGCCTTGAAGAAAGAGAGTCACGATTTGGGTTACTTCTTCGGGAGGTGAGGTCGTCATCATATGACTAAAAATAATTTTGTAGGAATTCTGTGGCCTTCGTATTGCACACCCACACAACGATGCCTCTACCTTTTCCATCGTTCGAACATCACAATCACCACCTCTTCATTTTCGCTGTTGGAGTTCTCTCACGCCATCATCTTTCGATTCATCCTCACACAAGAATCTCCAACTCACCCCCTTCTAACCGTCTTGCGATTGTCAGACATGTAATCTCGACCTCCCGTAGCTTAGACTCCGGAGACGAATCGATTGATTTCACCCTTATGATGTGGCCAAATACATAGTCTGCAGCTTAGTATCTCAAACTAATGAGATTGTATGAGATTTTATAGCTAGCACTGACGATTTTAATCATTCATCAATGTTGAGTCGTAACATTAGCACCAAAACTCAATGGATACGTAGTTTCCGAAGTAAGGAAATGGATATGCTAGGCCAAGTATTGTGATTCTCCGTGAGTCCCACGGACTGGACTTAATCTCATGTCTGAAACCTCCCGAGGTATAAAGGCACCACCAAAAAACCTCTATTTTTCCAAAATTAAACAGAAATATACAAATTCTGTGAACAGGAAACCGTATGATTCCTTTGATTTGAAGCCTAATGATAAACTTGATCGACGATGCCTCCTTATACACAGACCAAAAGCCTCGAGGGTATATGTAAAGTTCAAACTGCTGATCCATTCACCAATAAAACAACAGCGCTATTTTTCAGTCACTGCCGTCACTACATCTTCCTTATCATTTCCCGTATCCATTCATCTCTTCCCTCTAGACTCCGCTCTTTCCCATGACACATCTTCACATCTTCACGCCCATAATACCAAGCATCTCAATTCGAGACCTGCAACTGCCAATCAATTCAGCCCTTAATGGCTCGGATGGTTCTGTTCACATCTCATGTTGTACTTCCAAAGTATCAAATCAACATAGCCGTTTATACTGCAGCTCTTCTGCTGTGGAAGATGAAAGGATCATGGGGGTAAGAATGTAGCATACCTCGATCCATACTTAAGGATCGTCGGCTATGAGGGCAACACTAGGTGCCCTGGAAAGTATATAAATACCACAATATCCTTCCATTCCTCAGACATTATACTCTTCAAGACTCGGTGCGTTGGTTGTTCATGGAGTGTTGAATACATACCCATAGATTCTGTCGCCTTTTTCCAAACATGAAACATATGGATTAAGGTAGGTGGCTTGCCGGAAATGGGTTGATTACAGCTGATGAGTCAAAGTATTCTCGTTGCATTGTTGCTGTGGATACAATTCTCTTGTCCTCGAGGAATAATAATCATTTGAATGACAACAATTATTTATTCATTGTCAGGTTTCAATTTTCGCTAAAGAAAGGGACATTGGTTTTGGGGAGAGAAGCAGAAATTTCGGCTCCTTTTCTAGATCGGAGATTAGATGTGTGTTTCTCCCGAGGTGATGTCGTAGAACCGTTAAGGCATTAAAAACAAATTTTGGCCTGCTTAGATGTCAAAAGTAGGAAGGATGTGAAAGGTTATATAGTGGTAAAACTTAGGACATTGAGCATTGTGGACCTCTGCCATCTTCTCTGCAATCAATATAAAATTAATGCGCGCAAAATGAACAAATCTCCCAGCCATTTCCAAACTCCTGCTCCCAATAAATCACCGTAAAACGTACATATAAGGGTATTTCCGGTTCCATTTATCCTATCCCTTTACTCCAGCTTTTTGACCAGCCTTACAATCCACTCGCCGGGCCACCGCGACTTCTCCTCCTACTAACTCGTCCTATTCTTCCAGCACCACCTTCACTGAAACTTGTACCCAAACCAGAGTCACTTCTTCTACCGGCTTGCCAACTTCCTTCCGCCTCTTCATCCTCATCATCCGCATCCCCTCCAAGCGGCAAAATAACCGTCTCTTCCAATATCTTATTTTCTCCATCCTCTTCGCTTTTGATGCCCACCGGTGGATATACTAAGGCTGTATGACTCCTCACAGTCGGAAATGTTCTCGGGGTATCTGAGAGGTCCGGTTCATCATCCGTTGCCTCTTGCTTAATTGCATCTTCACTCTTTTCGATTTCTTTTCCCTTGGCCACTCCTTTCTCTTTTCTCCCCCCAAAACACAACTTCAGGATTGCCCATCCGACGATGCAGCCCAACATCTCCGCTGCCCAAAAAGCGCCCACCCCGACAATTGCACTACTGATCCTCCAATTCCACATCCACCATCTCAAGCCACTTAATTTCGCCCTCATAACTATTCTGCATCCATATATTTGTACTTCTTCCGAATCTTTCTCAATGACCACTTCTACTGCACTGGGCACATTCTTATTTCCTCTCGGAAATCTGACGCTTTCCGCCATCTCCACCGTAATTTTCTCATCTTCTCTTTTCCAACCAAGCACATACAGCGGTGCATTTACCAGCTTCCCCAATCCAGATATCAACTCACTTTCATACGTCAAAATTGTAGGCCGCCGAGATGAGAAGAGAACATCTTCATTTTTAGTAATTCTTGATAAAGGTAGTAGATGTTCGACGACTGGTATCGAGCTGGGGGTTTTATAATTAGGTCCGAGGAAATTCACGTGGACCATGAAATTTCCGGCTTTTAGGTTTGATGGAGAACGGGGCATGTGTAGTTCGAGCTGAATATCGTATTCTTGACGCGTTACGACGGAATTGTGGAGGGGAACTATGCCGTGGGGATGCTGTCCTGGTCTGCGTTTGCGGATTTGTTAGCACATCTATTCTCAATTCCTTCTTTCCTCTCCTAGGAACCAGCGTGCCGTAGCCCCACTACCCATGAGAAACCCTTAAATAGGATGATATACGCACGCAAACTGCAACCAAACCCTCCTCTCCACTCCCAACGCCGGCACCCAGCTCCAATAAAAGCCCGCATAAGCCACCACGGCAAACCCAAACAATACAAGTGACGCTGACAGGAATAATATAGTATTTAGATAGGTTTTGCGCGCGGGCTTTGATGTCGCGATCGCAATTGGCTTGCGGATTATGGTGTCCTGATCGCAGATGTTTGGTCAGCTGTCTCTGAGAATGAAGAGGAATGTATGAAGTATTCAGGACGGAAACTGGTGTGTGGTGATGGGATTTGGAGCAATTACCATTGTAATTAATGTGTGAGTCTATTATTGTATTACATTGTTTTGTGAAGATAAGTAATATGAGGGAATAAAAGTCTTTAGAGTTGAAGCGCGAAGAGAATGTGCGTTCCGTTGTGAGGTTGTGGTTGATAATGTTTATTTGAGAATGCTGGGGTGATGAAATGACGTCGGCTCTTGGTGATCCATGCAATGCCCCGGGTCTGACTCCCGGTGAGCTCAGATTCTCTTGAAAATAGTTCATATCAGAATTCAGCGGCGCAAATATCAACTCATAGAACAACCCGCAGGATTAATGAGTATTTACAAAATTAGGTTTTTATCTACGAAAATATTAGAAACTACAATCTTTCTCTGGATAAACCCTCATCCTGTCACAAACAAGTAGCTCACAATCTCCAAATCTCCGCCATATAATACAACACCGCCCACCATGGCTTCTCAAACCGACATGCAAGACCTTCTACGCCTCTTCACAACCGGTCGTAACAAAATCCCCATACTCACAGCAATGCAACGCGTCAAAGCCCTCCAAACTGCGTCTATAATTCCATCCATCTCAACCGTCGCATCGACACCTCTTGATACTCTCCAATCCGCACTTTCTATGGACGAGAAAGCTGCGAAATCTCTAATTACTGCTTGTAAGAATGCCTCTAAAACAGCAGGCAAACGGTCCGCCAGCGAAATTGATACTGCCAGTAAACCAGAAGCCAAGCGTGTTAAAACATTCGAGTCCGCGTATTCTTTACCAGTTGAGCAAACCGAGGAGGAATTAGAGAAGAGTTTGGAGTTACCAGAGAGTGTTAGAGATGAAGAGAGGATTGAAAAGACCACGATTTATACAAATAGAGCGCCGTTGGTATTGGTATGGGCATTGCAGCTGTTAAAGTATACGATGCCGGGACAAAAGTTAAGTGGGAGATTAAGTTTGGCGCAGGCGCTGGTTAGTGCGAATAGTAAGAGTAAGGCGGAGAGCTTGGGATTGAAGGGCAAGGGGAAGGATGAGGATGAAAGCAAGGGATGGCCGAAGGTAAAGATTATGGGGAGGGAGATTGGTGTTTTGAAGAGAGGGAGATATGGCAGTGGGTCAGGGGAAGGAAACGAGGAGAGTGGAGTGAAGAGAGAAGAAGATGACGTTGCGATTGGGAACGATTCGAATAACGAATGGGCTGTCTCCATTCCGGTAGTATCCAAGGGCTCAAAGTTCATTGCCCGCTCAATATCCGTATCCTCACCCAGTCAAGCTCGTACCTATCTCCAAACTCTCCTCAAGGATCCAAGCGTTTCGGATGCAAGCCATAATATTACAGCTTTCCGCATCCAAGGCGATCATGGAATCATCGAAGATTGTAAGGACGATGGTGAATCAGGCGGCGGCAAGCATATACTGGGGATACTTCAAAGTAATAACATAGTTGGTGTTTTACTTGTTGTCTCCAGATGGTATGGAGGTGTTATGTTAGGACCTGACCGTTGGCGAATTATGACACAAGTGTGTAACGATGCATTATCACAACGCTTGAGAGTAGCGGGGAACATCGGAGGAGGAGAACAATTATGGGGGTTAGATATCGAAGCGATGAATTCTTCGAGTGCTGGAAGTAGTATGCCGATCCATAGACCGGAGGGTGCGAGAAGATATATTTTAAATGCTTTTGCTTCACCTCCCGATGATGAAGTGGAGGAGAGGGGGAGGGGCAAAAGGAAGAAAAGTGCGAAAGTGATAGCTGAAGAGAAAGAGGAGAATCTAGGATTGCTGATGGGAGCACTAGATTTTTTGTTTGAGAGTTGGGTGGACCATATTGGGAGGGACGAGTTAGATAGGAGGGCTTGGGGATGGTATGTGCAGATTAGACCGGAAGTGGAGAGTGGGGTTGCGGGGTGGGGTGGAAAAGGAGTGGTGAGGTTGAGCGAGATATTGGCTTTAAGGAGAAGGGTGTGAAGCAGGTGAACTGGTGAGTAAATCTATTCTGCTTTGATGAATTTACCGTCCGAAAACTGTAAAAATGACAATGTGAACAAAACTTATTAACGTCAACGCTTTATTGGTTCTCCACCAGCCTAAACGATTTGTGTGAATTTACAGAGATTTCTTACTAGACAAGGTGAACCGTGTATAACCAGTCCACGAGGTCTTGGAATGTCGTACACTGGGAGCCCTCAGTACGATGTTGCATTACAAAAGGGTGACGAGGGCTCATTATATTCGCGACATAAACAGTACCCATTGTAGATACTTCAATATCTTCTCAGATACCAGAAAAGTTGTGTGTCACGGTTGTCTCCATATTTCCAATGGCAAGGTGTTGCATCAATAATCAGGTGTAAATCCATGAACTTCATGCCGCTCCAATATTTCTCAATGGGATAATCACTGATATCATTCTTATTGAGGAGAAACGACAAATAAAAGTTCTATACCAATACAAAGCTCAACCAATACATAAAACAGTGTTGTACAAAAAGGCAATACAATACTGTTACTCCCTTTTCCTGTCTCTAACGCTGCCCCTATTCCTCCTACTCACGAAATTCTCTCCAATCTTCATCTAATCATCGTCACTTTCTTGTTCGCCGTCTTCATCCTCATCATCTTCATCATCAAGGCGCTTGCGTGGACTGCAAGCCTTCTCCACCAGCCACGTGACACCAACTTCCTCTCCTGGTATTGTATGGTCCAGGGGAAGATCGTGACCGGTGTGCTTTACCAGCCCTCTTATCAGTTCCTCCCGCACCCATCTCCCTGGTGTTCCCCAAAACTTCTCGTACAATTTTCTTTCCTCTTTGATTCGATCCTGGTTGACGGCCTTTGAACTGGCCACAGCCATGCATACCAATGGAAGTATAAATACCTTTTCCTAGGCCTATTTTCGTTCAGGAACTTGAGCCTTCTGCCATGCAAATCGTAGAAAGTACATTTGGACTCAACATGCTTCATTTTAAGCAATCCTCAATCCAATACTCGTAGTTCAAACTCGTTGACATTGTCCTTATATGGCACGATAGCCAGTTGAAGCAGATGGAAGTGTTTCTCAATCTTGCTCTCTAAAATCAGCTCATTCCTGGCTGAATACATTTCATTCGGGACCGATTTTCCGAAAGTGATATCCATACCTTCTGTCGAAATCGTTGAGGGACTATGTGTGCTGCTTTATGGTGACCAGGTGCCCAGACTTGGGTGACAGGACACTAATATTTCGGATTGTCCTCATCACAAGGAATCTCATGGTGCTACGATAATTTTTGATTCTTTCTCGAAAATATGATCTTTGAGATTTCAGCTCTTGACACAATGCAGTAACAATAGTTGAACAAATGCTTTTTCTGCTTGTTCTGAATTTGTACATTTTGCCACATTTTCGAGCCCCATTTCCAACTAATTCTCCTTCTTCAATGCATTTATAACCAACCCTTCGAGGATATCTCGTCTTTTGACAAACTTTTGATTGTGGCTGTGTAGGTTCTCTTCTGACAAAACACCATATTCTTGGTTTGCTTGTCTGCAGGCTTCTCCCACCCACCCCCCACCCAAACAAATTTCTTCAAGCTCAAGTTTGAACATTTCTGCCTTAGTAGCCCAATAACTCGAAGAAGCTTAATTCATACTTGATAAGGAGGTTTTCAACCTCATCCTCTTGTTGCTTTTAAATGACGTCCGATCTGGTGTTTCTGGCATCCTCGGCCTAGTTATGATGTTTATTGATTGATGTGTGTAAGATTGATTATGTTTTGTACAATTCAACAGTAACACTTTATTGAATTATACAGCAAAGTTTTGTAACAAGGAGATAAGATGACTCATTCTTTCATGATTATGATTTCACCACCACGATGTTGTGGAGAACGATGAAAATTCTAGTTGTAGGTATGAAGAGGATTGATTGATCATTATATATATCCTCACTAGCATCGCACCTGCCATATTATACCCTAACAACGAGAAGGAGCGAGGCCGTAGTACTGGGCTAGAGCAAAGACTAAAGTCTAGTACTTCGCTTAACTACCTCAGCTTCCAGCTATAGAGTTAAATTACCGTGAAATTTACAACTAACGCCAAAAGCCGTAATAGATTAGGATTAATAAAGCTAGATACCATTATCTCTAGCTTTCCAGTACTTCTCTTTCTCTCTTCCTTAGTATCATATCTTTATATATCTAAATCTAAATTCCTCATCTCAAGATCTTTCAAAGCGAGTTACGCTCTTTAAGAACTTTGAACTATGACGCAAAAGCCATAAAGAGCTGAGTAAACAGGGTTCAAATGTATCCTTAGAATCAACAATTAGAGTCCGAGAACTTGAAGCCCGAAAGGCTCTTATATACTAGTGATGTACACATGATTGGTTACGAGCGCATGTGATTGGTCGATGGCAATTGGCAGACGATTGAACCGATTTGTAACATGAAATTCAACAACCTAACTTTCATTCTCTAATTCAATCCATATCCCCTTCTTCTTATATCATTCTTTAATATTAAATTTTCTATAGTCCCTTTGTATCTTCTCCTTTTCCTTCAATCATCCAATATACTTTCATTTATTATTTCTTTTTTATATAAATTATTTCCTTATAAAAGGGAGAAAAGTATCCACGGATCTATCGTATTGCCACCAGATCATTCCTCACACTCTTATTTATCCCCATGGAGCGAGCGATATGGAAAATGTAATTGTCGTACCATCATCATTAACACCCAATGTCGTGGAACCTTGACCGGTATAATACCGCAAGAGGTGTCTTCATACTGATTGTATGTGTTTTGTACTTCCCATTGCATTTCAGATTGGGGCTCGACGTCAAATTTCATATCTGAACTACAAGTAAAGCCTTGCGATTCTCGTTTTGAAGGACCGACTTGTGGTGGTTTCTCTGGTAAGCTAGGTTCCATGATTTGGCTAGATTGTTGAATGGTGCTATAAAGTGTTACGGTTGTATTTAAAACAAGTATATAACGGTGTTAATTATTGTATACAAGTTCCTTCCGGTTAAAAATGCGAGTCGAAAAAAACAGGAATAGAGGTTAAAAATCAGGGAGAAAGAAAAGATATAACTTTTGTAGGCACTCTTCTACAATACACAACCGACAGACCTCAACACAGCCATACATGATATTACTTAGATTGGTAGTGCGCAATGTCTAGTACTTGGTAGAGGAACGATGAGTAAAGGTTCATGCAATATGGAGAAACATTCTTCAAAGCTGCATCTATCACTCTGATAACATCGGCAATTGTAATTCCCTTCCCATCATGAGGGATAAATATATGATTGGTAAGGGGGCTCAGCGCAGGACATGGAGAATGAACACCAAGACCAGGGAGTGACCAAGTAGTGAAGTTCCCTTGAGCATATACATGTAAGATAGATTGGACATGCTGCCATGAACAGAAATATGTTACCAAAAATTGTGAAGGAGGTAGACTAATACTGGTAACAAATAATGAAAATGGACATGGGAGCCGGGGTGGAAAGACCTGGGGATATCGATATTATATGCGTAATATAAAAACACCCCCCTCACCACCCTTGATCATCTACCTGGTAACATTAATCATCCCCTTTCCTTTCTTAGTATGTACATTAAGCAAAACAAACATCAAGTATTTGCATATTTCAGACCTCGGCCACGCTTGCAGATCCCCAACTTGCCGCTACGGAGCAGATCCAAGATATTCGCGCGACTAGAAAATCCGCAACACATCCACATTCTGGTTCAATTTGGCAGGAAAAACCCTCAATATAACCAACCAATCGAATCAATGATTTCTTTGCATTCCATTTTATCAATTGAAGGATTCACATAGAAAAACAAGTTGAATATTCGCTTATATATAATCTATTGCAAAAACCTCGCTGTATCTAGTATAGATTTGCATAATACTTCAAATAACCATATATACAAAACCTAAACCAGATCAAGAATGTGTTGTAGATTTTTCTGGTTGTACGAGTATGTAGACCTAAGCCACAATCAACTCTCATCAACCCAGAAACCCTGAGCTTCAATAACAATGGGAATTTCTGCGCCAACTAAAGCGAAGGTTTCTCCACGATGTGACTTTGAGAAAAAGCTGAAAAGGGCACTTTGAACGCATCGTCATAATAATGATTACCCATAGGAAAATGTCAGTAGCAAACCTCCATACGATACGGAATGGAGAACGATCATCACAAACAAACAAAATTGTTTCCAGAAGAATATAGTGAACTCCATTGTATGATACATAAAAGGTTTGCCGTCTTCCCACATAAAGCAAGTAAGCCAAACCATTCCCACGCCATATGTCTCTTTTTCCCCACGCCACCAGAACTTTTGCCCACCGTCAATTGTCTGTCATACAGAAGGTAGGCAAGGAAACATTAATCATGTAAGATGCATTAAATAGAAGTTTTTATCGTTCCCTGTTCCCACCATAAGTATAGCAGATCTTGCAAAAATCCCAATTCCCTTCACTCGCTATGCAGTAGACAAACCGGAAAGATCTGTAACATGAACGCCGAATGTGACCTAAGAGGTTATGTAACAATGAGGAGACAGATCTTGGATATTTCAATGTCTGGTGTGACACATCTATATGTTTTGTGCCGGAACCAAACTATCCAGATCTTTGATGGTGTGCAATCCTATCTTGAAAGAGATCGCTGCACGATAACAGCAATTCGATCAGCGACCTGGTGTTTGTTAGTCATTTGAGTAGCGCGAGAGAACGACGGGTCTTACATCTGGTGTCGACTTGATATATGGCAAGTCAAAGAATGTGTATTTCTCGTTTTTAACGAGTTCGATTACCATGTTAAGCACGCCCCAAGGGATTGGCAGGGAGATGAATGCTCTTTCCAATAAAACTCGAAGGATTTGTTGACTAATATCTGACTCCTCCTGATCATTGACATCATTTCCAAATACTTCCAGAAGTGCTTGCACAAAATAATGTGTGTGCGCGTTGGGGAAACGAAGTTGATTGACCATGCTAGTTAGAAGATAGTGTCGAGCTTCTGGATTTAGTTCATGAACAAGCATCGAGATCAAAGCAGCGTCAGTAGAATTGCGAGCAAAACTATTGAGTTCTCCCTTTTGTCTTGCCCTTGTCACAGCATACATACAGATGTGCAAGACAAGAGACTCGATCAGCTGCAAGTCAACATTGACAGGTACAAATCCTGGACCGGTCACATCGGCTTGCTTACGTTGGATAGTATGTGTGATGTGGGCTACCGCATCCTCTGAAGGGCCATTTTGTAAGGCTTGTTCAACGATTTCGAATAGACCAGTTGATTGTAAAGTACGCTCAATGTCGGCATTGTTGACGATCTCTGGTGATATGCGAATCTCTTCGATGCGTTCAATTTTCAATCCTGGCTGTAATGGATCTGGTAACGTAGGCATGGTTGGGTGAGCGCTAAGAATGAGATTCAACAATTGCACACAATGACTCGGTATCTTGGCGCATAACTTTGAGGAGTGTGCGACTACGAAGTCAGGACAATCGTGTTGTAACACAACAAACAACTTCAGAACCCCTTGGTAAATATCCCGTGCCGCTGAGGATAATTGTAATGGCTTCAGTAGCTCACCCATGTAAGATAGTAAACATTCCGCAAGTTTCGCAAATGGCTGCCACCCCATGTCATCTGGAAGACCCATCAATGGAACAAGGAAGAAACGGTGAGAGACCAAGGTCATCCAACCGTATACAAAGCCTGGGAAATAAGCTGGCTGAAGTTTGATGAGCTTTTCAGCAAATGTCAGGATGATTTGATGGTTCTCGGTTTCAGATAAATCGGTTGAGTAGGTGTTCAAGTGACAGAGTATCGAAGAGAAAAGCCGTGTGAAGACCTTCTGGTTGAAACCTTCACCGCGCATGACATGGTGATGATTCAAAACCAATGTTATGACGGACAGAATTGATTCCAGGAATGCAGCCTTGTCACCTTTCACTTCCTCTTCGCGTTCATAGCCCCTAATTAATAAAGATATAAGCTTTGCCAATGCATCGATAGGGACGTAGGCATCGTTGAGGAAGCCATGCATTTGGAATTGCTGCTCGAAACGTTCGACTGATGTGTCAATTGAGAGACGTAAAAACAGGCACAGGTCTTCTTTGTCGTTGATAAGCTGCCTGTTATACATATGAGATATAAAAACCAGAGCGGCCCTTTCCGGAGCAATGGGGTTGCTGAACAAGTGAATCCATTCCTCGAAGACATATTCCATTTGGTCTTGACGGAATGCAAGACGATCATCTTGACTGCGACCGACACTTTTTGGAAGGGCAGAAGCTGCGAGCCTCTCCTTGAGTTCTTGGCCAACTTCCAAAGTAGGCTCTTTTGAAATCCATTCGAAAGCGACTTCCAAACTTTTCGCGACATCAGTATACAATGCTAGTGGTCGATCGTTTAAGAAAACCTGCTCCAATAGAGAGAGGAAGAATTCTAGTGTTCCTTCTTTGCGCTCAGCCAAAGCTGTAGAGGTGGCGAAGTCGACACGTGCCCAATCGATCATTTCAGCCTTGACCAATGCAATGATCAATGGCACATGGAGAAGTGCTTCTCCAACTTGCTGCCCAATGATCATAGAAACGCGAACAGCACAACGACCACCAATCCTGATAATGTTCTCGAGGACGTGTACTAAGCACTCAATCACCAAAGTGTTCTCACTGCCACTAAACACTATTCCACAGATTTGCTCTGCAATCCAGATGTCATAAGGTTCCTGCCCTTGCTGGCTCCTGATAATCAAACTGTACAAAGCATCCAGAATCTCAATGACGGGATGTGGTCGAGGGAGATCCATATAGTGCTGCTCGGGAATATCGGCAGTGGTTTGTTGTAAGTCAGCCAATAGCCTTTGTACCTTTTCTGGTAGCCCTTGGGGGTTCATAGCCATATTTGGCATTCTTCCATTTGACAAAGCAGCTGAAGGTTGGCTGTAAGGAGCTTGCTGATTGTTGATAAGTGGCATCGTAGGAGTCTCAGCAGGCGTTGGAAGGTTCGGAACGGCTGGAAATTGATCCCGTAAGAGATCATTGGTGATTGATGTTGTTGCATCTGAAGCTGTAGCAACATGAGTGGTACCGGCTAGGGAGCCTGCTGCTGAGCCCCTATCGGCTATCGGTAGTAATCGTGGCTGACGAGCGAACTCATCGTATATGGCCATTTGCTCCTGATTGAGGCCAGTCATTGACGGCTGCAACTTATATGGGCTCGGAATTGTCCACGCCCAACGGCTTAGTTGTGGATCAATATATGGATCATCTGGTCGTCTCATATGGTGAACGCGGCGGGCTTCCAACTCTGGCTCGAGTATCTCTTCGATTTCAGGAACAGCACGCTCCTCGGCCTTCTTTTCAACTTGGCTGCAGGCCAAGTCGAGGTTAGAATTTACACACATGATTATGGTTCCCTCAGGTAACTGATGCTCGACAGACAATGTTCTAATGTAATTTGTCATGCTTGCGCGCAATGGCTCTTTAGAAGTAACCAAGGCAAGGCTACCAGCAGTCTTCTTAACCATGTTGATAGCCGCAGAGCGTACACGAGCTTCGTTCGGCTCGGTTGCGAAGTCCTTGTGTATCATCTGAGCGGTCGAGATAGCAGCAATAGTCACAGAGCGTTCCACGACAGGCGAAATGATTTCATGAACTGCTCGAGTAATGGCGGTTTTGAGGATATCATGCAATTGGCGTGTGTTCACCATGTCGTTGCTGGGCGGGTAAGTAAGAAGAGGCCCAAGATCAGGCATGGTAGCAAGAATTTCTTGTGGAGAAAATCTGCCACTGGCGATTCCACCTCCTAGGCCATTCACAGAAAGGTTTTCAAACCTGTCCAGGCCATCGGGTACTGCCATTGTCTCGGTGGCCTCCTCAACAGGAGGAATGCGACTCTGGAACTCTGTGGAGGGCTTGATGCTCTTATGATCCAGATTCAGGCCTTTACAAAGAACTTCTATTTCAAACTTGAGGTTCAGCTTAAGCTCCGCATTGTGATATAACTCAATCAGAAGATGAATGATATCCATAAGCCACGGGTTCGGAGGTTTGAAGACAACCGACTTTCTACCTTCGATGAGAACTTTGCAAACGAATGGAATGACAATAATGAGTCGTTGTGTGTCACAAGCTTCGAGCAATAGTTGTTTGAAAGCGATATTCCTGTGTTTGATAGGCTTATCATTAGCGAGTGTCATCGAGCCCAACCAGCCACCGAGATTCTTCAAATGCGTGCGCTCTATTGACGACTGCAGAGTGCTTTCAGCATTAAGCAGCCTCGAAACACTGATAAAAGTCTCTCTGAGCAACTGCTTCCACAAAACCTTGTCTTCGAAAAGTTTGACAAGCCCAAGATATAGATCGTGGTAGTTGGGCATAATTTTAGCTCGTTCCTCAACTAGATGACCAGCGAACCATTTTTGATGTGTCTCACCAAGGGCGTTTTTTAACTCGACAAACTTCGATTCTATGTTGAGCTCGGTGATGTTGTTTAACAAGAATTGGACTTTGCCTTGTGCATCGTCGTCCGGGTCTTTGAAGTCTGCATTGGAAGGAAGCGGATCCACGTTGACAGAGGTAAACGGAGGTGCAGCAGGCTCAGCGGCCAGCATTTCGTCGATATTGCCATTTGTGATTCCGCCCCCATTCATCAAGTCGTTGTGTCCGTTGCGCAACATATCCTCTTGTTGGTCATGGATGACATTTTGTGCCCTTTTCCAAGGTTCCGTACCTTCGAGACCAGGTACTTGCAGTAACTGATGACAGAATCCAGGCCATTCCGATAAACGAGGAGTGAATTGTAGCAAAGCTTGCAATCCAAATTTGTACATAGATTCCTCTGGAAGGTGATCTCGAACGGCTTCAAGAATCATGCCTAGACCAATCTCAAGAGGTAAGTCCGCGATGAGCTTATCCTGAATAATGCCGCCAAACAAGACAGCGGTGGTTGCAAGAGCCTCCAGTGGATAGGTTGAATAGAGAGTGTATTCGTCAAAAAGACCATGGATCATACAGGCAAACACATCTTGTTGATAGGGATCACGGGCAGATTTGTAACCGGCTAATGCATCAACAATCTGCCGAACCTTAAGCTCTTGGCTATACATTTGCTTATAATGCTGTTCCATCATGTGCTGTGCGTCCTCGCTAAGCATGTTGGTTACCAAACCATTATTATCGATAATTCGGTCTAGCTCGTCGTCCTGGCCATAGTTAATCAGACGAGGGTAGGCAGTGATACAAGTTCGCTGTACTGCGATCAATTGTGCGGAAGGCTCTTTTGGCAAGATTTCCTCCAAGACATTTAACATTGCGAATACAGTTTTGACAGGTAACATTATACTGTGTTCTCGCTGGGTGCGTTGATATGCAAGCTCGTGTTGAGCTTTGATACTCAGGAATGTCAACAAAGCCGAGCCGAGTTCTTCCTCCCGTGGCGAGTTCGTGGCTTTCCAGTCTTTGAGATCTAGTAAGCTACGGGAATGTGCTAGGGCAGCAAGGTCGAGCCCGAAGCCATTGAGCATCGAGGCCAATTCATGGAGCCATTCATGCTTTATTGCATGCTCTAGTATAAGAGGAAGCTCGAGAGGCGCTTTAACATGTGCGTCCATTAAGCGTTGTGCCACCCAGGTCTTATCTTTTCGCCACAAGCTTGCTAAGACGAAATCATAGTTGCCATCAACCCTGAACAGAAAGCGTTCGAAAAGATTGTTGATTGTCTCTACTGCTAGATCAGGCCACGGCCGCGGTACGCCGAATGCTGAGACCAGGAATATGTCTAAATTTGGCACGACCACTTCTTGGAACAATCGTTTAGCTTCAACAGTTTCCGAGCACTGGGGCTCTCTGAGGGCAACGATAAAAACTGATGTTAGCGTGATAACGGATACGAGCGGATGCCTTATTGCCCATTCAGCACGTTCTCGAATCTCTGGCTTCGCATCGACATAGTCTTCTAGTGTGAATGATGGCCTAAGCTTTGGAATGGTGGAGGCATCAAGCTCGTTCGGGCTCAATGACGCGTATGCACTGATAAAGGAAAGCTGGGTTTCAGTATTTTGCCAGGCACCACCGAGCAGTTGTGGGATAATTGCAGGATCTTCAAGCGCAATCGGTCGAATAGCCTCGTACACTGCTAAGAATTGTTGTGGAGATATTCTCAGATCTGGTGTATCGAAATGTCGCACAACTTGACACCAACTGAGCCCTGGAGGCACTTCCTTACGAAGACTGTTAACCAATACTTGCGAAGAGAATGTGGGGGTTCGACTGATGGCAGTATAGAGTAAGGCAGCAGCGACTTGTGCTTCGTCGAGGTTGATGTCACCGGCGTTTCGAATGTAATTTCTACATGCATCCTCATCCGATGTGAACGCAACCCCAGTCTTTTGTATGTATAATACCAGCGGGTTGCCTTCTGTGATTATCGACATTAGGAAAAGCGCTGCGAGAACCTCTGTGGGTGCGGGAATATCTTGTTCTGGATGGTCGCGAAAGCGGTAGTTGATTGCTCGAAAGAGTAGAATTTGTGCTTGATGATCGAAATTCGGTGGATGGCCTTGGATAAATCGATCGACTATCGTGGCGAGGAAGGAGGGGGTAAGATCTTCTTGACCTTGATTCACCTGAGATAGAGCTTCTACAAAACCTTGATAATTTGCCGATAGGATAGCATCGGCTACGGAACTGTTAGCTTTTGATGGAAAGGGAGGCATGATTAACAAGAAAGAAATTAGTAACCTTTGGTTTTGAGATCTGGTCTTGATCCGGTTTTGAAGGCAAGTGCTAGAATAGTCTTCTCGAGCGCATCTAGCTTAAAATGATCCATAAAGGTCGAAAGGTCAAAATCACGAAAGATATCTTCATTCCCCGTCTCTATGGACTCCGCAATCTTTCCAGCCTGGTCGACATCATGGGCTATCTTGTGTACTTCATTCACTAAGATCTGGTAGTTGCCTGAATTAAGAACGGGTCGATTAATGCCGGGAAATATCTGCGGTGCGTTGCCAACCACAAGCCGGCTGAAGTATTTTGAGAATACTTCCATGCCGTGCTCATCAACCAGCTACCACAAGCTTTATGTTAGATGGAACTAGGAGGTTGAAATAAAGAGGGTACTCAATTTACACACCTTTCTGAGCTGTTCAGCTTGCTGTTCCCACTTTGTGCGATCTTTATCTTCTTTAATGGTACCGAGTAATAGGTAAACCTGAGCGACGACAATTTTATTGACTCCGCTGGCACCGATTGGACTGTTTGTAGATGGACTTGCGCCAGCACTGAATGTACTATGATGCGAGCCGTGAGGTGAATGACTAACTCCTGTCACAATTGTTTGCGCCGGTGAAGGTGTGAAAGTCCCCCCTCTTGAATTGACCATCGAAGATAGTTGTATTTTGGCGCAGACCCACTCCCGCAGAGCTACCTCTCAATCTTGTTCAAGATGAAAGGTGATCTATCTGGGAGGAGTGGACATGGATGAATCGTGTTTTAAGTATGCGCGACAATATTAAAAGGTTTGAAATTCGAATTGGAAAGTACTAGGTAGGTAAAAGATTTGTTGTTGAGGAATGAATTTGTGAAGGCTATGTGTTCGTTGTGGGGGCGGGCAGTTCTACACAAGAATTGAAGTTGGAGGTTCTAACTCTCATCGCGATGTTCGGTTAAACGTAACTGGTAAGGCTGTTATAAGGCATCTAAGGAACATACAAATCACGACGGCGACCAGTGAATATATATATGGATATCAACAGTAATGCTATTTATTATATTTGATCACAAATTCCTAGGCAAGAACTACCTAAAAATATCAATCTTCAATCCAAAAAGTTTTATGATCATATTAACACTCTATTCAGACGATGGGATGATACCTATTAGGTACTAGGTTTGTACTTATGAAAGGAAGTATTGTTACTTACAAGATAATGGAACATTTTCAAGCTACCGACATCGTTATGAACAAATTCAGATAATCTGCCTCCACGGCAGTGGCTCCCAGGGGGCCAGCGGATCGTCATTCAACCCAATTGATGGATCAGATATTCAGTGATTCTGTCTTCTTTTGGTTGTATTTGATGGGGGCAAACCCCCAAGCCCCTATTGCTCGTCGCGCATGAAAGTTGTGTTGTCTTATCCTTCAATTGTATGCCGCAGCTTTAATATACACCACCAGCTTGGCATTGATTACAATTAGAAGACTTAACGATGAGAAGGCGGGGTTACAATGCAGCCAGCACTGAGTACCACTGGGTAGGTATCTGATTTATAACGTGACTCTACTCTGATAACCGGCACCGTGAGTAGCAATACCGAACACTTGCATATTCGATATGTAAGATGGTCCGTGATGAATATGAGTGCCATTTACATATCAGTACGTATCATACTAATAATTACCTGAATACATACCTATCAAGTATATCGATTTATTAAAGGCGGGTATCAACACAAAATACCATAGCTTTTCAAAGCTCTATAAGAATAGCAAGCGTTTCTGTCCTTTCTACTTCCCTTGGTCGTCACTTCATGGTTGATGCTTAGATTAAACCACTCCGTGCTCTCTTCCACATCCCGCCGCTGCACCCAAGCTCTCCGCTGTGCTTATATAATCAACCATCATCGGAAAAGTATGGAGTACCCGTCCGATAACCCCATATCACCATGACAACGATTTTTGGGCTGGTTGAATCAACAAAGTCAAAGAGTTAATGATACGGTCTGTAACTCCGCAATTAATCCACCTTTTTGCATACCGATCATTCTGTAGGTTGTCAGATAACTCCCCGGAGTACAACTTTATCTTAAATTCATCAATTTCTTATCCTCATATTTTCAATACATCTAATTAACTCTTTGCCCTTCAAAGGGCCGGGCGTGAAAGTTACTACACGGCAAACTCACTTACCTGTTAATATTAGGCAAGATGCCTGGAACAATATCAGATGGACCCTCCGTCACCATGAGTTTCGCAAATAACTTTTGGGGAAAGGATGACGCTGGTGTTGAGCCATTGATACAGCGTATGGTTCATGCTAAACAAACTTGTGATGAATTGAAATCTTTCTATAATGGTATGTGTACATTTGACGCGTATGGTTACACAACTGATATATCGCGAAGCTCGTGCCGCTCTCGAGGAGGAATATGCTCGCAAATTACTCCAATTATCACGAAAACCATTGGGATCCCAAGAGTCAGGAACTCTACGCAAATCATTAGATGTTTTGAAGGCTGAGGTTGAGGCAATGGGAAAAGCACATCAAACAATTGCTGGACAAATGAAAACCGAGTTGGAGGAGCCGCTGGCGGCCTTTGCTGGTGCAATGAAGGAGAGAAGAAAGATTGTTCAGCATGGCACAGAAAAACTACTGAAGATCAAGGTACAACAGACAAATCAGGTCAATAAGGTAAGAAGCCCAAACTTTAATCTTGAATATTAATTAAGTCAATGTCAGACACGAGACAAATATGAACAAGAATGCCTCAAGATTAAGGGATACCTCGCTCAAGGACATATGGTAATGGGGCAGGAAGAACGAAAAAATAAAGCCAAGCTCGAGAAAACCCAAGTGAACTTAGCGACGTCGAATGCCGAATACGAAAATGCAGTCAAGATCCTCGAGGAAACAACAGGCCGCTGGAACAGAGACTGGAAATCCGCCGCCGACAAGTTTCAAGATCTTGAGGAGGAGAGACTTGATTTTATGAAGAGTAGCTTATGGAGTTTTGCGAATATTGCTTCCACGGTTTGTGTAAGCGACGATGCTTCTTGCGAGAAGGTTCGCCTCGCGCTTGAAGATTGCGAGGTAGAGAAAGATATCATGTCTTTCATAGCTGAGTGTGGAACTGGACAGGAAATTCCGGACCCCCCAAAGTACATTAATTTCTGTCGCGGTGATGCTGATTCACAATCCGAGGCTTCCGAGGACGACGCTTACTCAGTAGCACAATTTCAACGCACTATTAACCCGGCCTACAGAAGTTCTTCACCACAACCATCCACCTACGAGTCTCACCATGATCCTCAATCGGCTCTTGCTAAGGACTTGGCTCATGAGGTTGAAACGCCAAAGAGTCGAGAGACAACCGTCACTCCTCAGAAACTTACAGCATCAAATTCAACCCCGGATAGATCACGACATGCCCAAGTCGAGGATTACGAACCAGAACCTCCTGTACAGGCCCCACCTCCCCAAGTGGAGTACCAACAACCGGCCAGGCCTAGAGCCCAATCTCAGGCCAGTTATTCACAACCGGGCCGAGCTCGTGCCCAGCCTCAAATCGATTATCAGCAGTCTGGGAGGCAAAGACAGCAACCTCCACAAGACTATCAGCAGGCCGAAAGGCAAAGGCAGCAAGTGCACACCAACCATCAACAGGCAGAGAGGCAAAGAAAACAATCCGTTGATTATCAACAAATTGACAGACAACAACAGAGCGAAAGACAGAAGCAGGCACAAGCTCAAGCTCAAGCACACGCTCAGGCTCAAGCTAGTTACCGTCAACAAGAACGCCCGAAACAAGCTCAGCTTGAATACAACCCTCAAATTTTGCAACAGCCCCAACTTGATTATCAACGTCCTGAAAGCTCCAGGTTGCCGAAGATGGATTGGTCAAAACCAATTCAAATGCCATACGAACAGCAACAAGGCCAGTTGGTTCAAAAACAAGGCCAAATTGCTCAAGTGCCTCACAACCCTCATCCTGTGGATGGAATGACAATGTTGTGTCGAACAGGGCCTCCCTCAGCACCGTCAGATATGAGCTCCGCCGCGAATAGCCCAGTAAGACCATCCAGTCGGGATTCTCAAAGCGATTATTCAAACCCTACATCATTCTCAAGCCAGGAGCCTCCAAGTGGCAAAACATCACCGGTAAAGCAAAGCGCCCCGATCATTGAGAAGCCGATCCAGAAGAGAAAGAGTGGGATCTTTCATAGTCCATTCCGACGAAAGAGCACCAAGGGTGGGGAAGAAGTAGTTGCTGTCGCTAAACCATCCGCGTCAAATCGCAGTACTTGGTCCGGTCGAAACACCAATGTTCAGAGTACTTCATCTAGACGGCCTAATTCAAGAATGATACAGCCAGCACCACAAACTATGATGCTAACCGATCGACCCAGCAATAGCCCAGAGCCCGTCGATCCACGGGCCAACTTTCAACTGAATATTGGAAATAACGTTTTTGATGTCGCAGCACCCGAGAAGAAGAACAATTTCGCTCAAAGTGCCCCTGCTGCAAGTCAAGCAGCCAAGGAATCTGACCCCATAGCTCAAGCTCTTGCTGATATCGAAGTTGTCACCAAGGCATCGTCTACTAGGGTGTCTGCTGATAAATATCACGGAGTGGCTACTCCCGCTCCCGATGCGGCACCCACTTCAAGACCTATAGGATCTCAAATGGTCAATGGAGCTTTGATGGCCGGTATGCGCGGTACCCCCCCACCATCTTACGATCCAACTCCTGTTGAGAGACTTGGCCTTCCATCGCCCGCCTTCACTTCGAAGTCAATGCAGCAAACTCGTCAAAAATATGTAGACCAAACGGCAAACATGTTTAGTCCTCCCCAGCCAAGACCAGATTCACAGCAAGCTGGGTACGGCTCACGCCCCGGAACAAGGGGATCAGATATGCCTCGCGCAACATCACCAGCACCTACTCGAAGTGTTTCACCTCGACCTGGAACGCAAGCTGAAGTTAGACAAGCCCACAGATCTGCTTCCCCCAAATACGCTGGAAGCACACACTCTCGTACCGGATCCGCTCCTCAGCAAAAACGTGGCTCTGACACTTATTATCAACGCAATTCTCCAAGCATTTCTACTCGTGGTGTCTCGCCGGCCCCATATGCACAGCAGGAAAGGCCCAGTAGTAGCCACGTAAAAGCTCCCTTCCAGCAACAAGAGAGACCTAGCAGCAGTCATGTCAAGGCTCCATTTGCACAACAAGATAGGCCTGCCAGTAGTCATTCACACAATAGTATGGCAATACAATTAGCACCTGGTCCTGATGATAGTTATGGCTCTCAAGCACGAAGCGGTAGTAGAGCCAGTGCCGGTTCCAGAGCCATGAGCTATTATGGCGGTGGAAACGATCAACAACTGGCGGCTCGAAGCAGAAGTAAGAGTGTTGCAGATGTTCGCCAGTTCAATAGTCAAGGTCGACCTATTCTACATTTTGGTAAGTTCTCAGCTTCTTGATAGCTCAACTTATACTAATAATTCACCAGCTCGCGCACTTTATACGTATCAAGCAGTTATTCCCGAAGAACTAAGTTTTGCAAAGGGAGATATCCTTGCTGTTATGACGCATCAAGATGATGGATGGTGGGAGGCAGAAGTAGCTGGAAAGAATGGTCGACCGGGCTTAGTACCAAGTAATTATCTACAAAATTGTTGACCTCCTTAATAAGTCGGAGAAGCCCGGGGTGGTGTGATTGGACACGGGGTTGGGATACGACATGAGATGATGACTCATCTTAAGCATTCGCACGATGGAATTTTTCCTCTTTTTTCCCCCTTTCTCTCTAATCTTCTTTCAGTTGACACTTGATATGATATCTTTTTTTTACTTCTACTTGGGAAATGGAGAAGGGGAGGAGGATTCAGGAATTTTGTTTCAGCTAGCGAGAGCGTTATGCGGATGGATGGATTTGTAGTTATACCTTTTTGAGATATGAGCTGTTTGGTTCTTTTGCTTTTATTTTTCGACGTTTGCGGATTGGGGAGCTAGTTAGTAAGGAGAGCAATATTGGAGAGCGAGGATTGGAGACTATACGCAAGCAAGCACATAAGCTAATAGAAGTATGATATTTGGTAGTAGGGGATATTAAACATATACTTTCTCTTTCGGAGTTTTGCTTAGTATTTATTACTCGTGAAATGTCGAAAATCTCCAAGTCCATAAATGGATATGCTGGTGCGCTACTTAACGAAGGTTTGCGATTTTATCCTCTTCACTCTGGCTTTGTACATATATAGAAATGGAATACCCAGAAATTCTTATACCTCCGTAGACCACCCATCGGGTAATTTGCTCAAGGTCCGTGCGTAGGGCTCTTTAGGGCTTATCATCTGTCAATGAACATTAGAGCGTATTCTGCAGGGCGATATAGTCCTGGTGATACCATGCCGGTCTGGTCTTCAACTCCGATATATGTCCATGATGTCATTGTCGTTATTTACTTATATTTCCGATCAGGCATTTGTTACTAGTGGTAAAATTGCCCTCTAATACAGCGAGTTTCGGATCAAGAACCTGACCTTGGGTTAACACCGTCGTGCTAGCCAGTTTGTTGTTTAACCTCAGTCGTTTGATATTTTAACTGTTTACAATGCTTGGAGACTTCGCTGTTTTGATTCTGATTTTGATTTTTTTGCTCCTTCCGGTAGTATGGACGAGCGAACGGGAAGTTCTTCAGGATAATGTTCTTAGTCCTTTCATAGAGGAATTTGAGAAATTGGCATATGAGACTTTAATCGGGGTTGTTGATGGTGAGAATGAGTGGTCAGCTGTAAGTTTTTGTTCTCGAATTGCTAGCATGTAGTAACATCGTATGCAAGCATGACTCTTTCTTTACTTTTTACATGTTCTTTCGTTCCATACAAATATCATGAGTGCAATCTCACCCACACCTAGGGCTACCGGAATCTCCTACTTTCTATCCAGAAAAGCTACCCCCTCAACCCTCTTTTGTACGGGGAGTACAACCAAAGCTTCAGTAGTGAGTTCTCATCTCCCTTTTCGTAGATAATGGGACCTTTAAGTGGAATACACCCATTTCATCTACGAATATCATCCTGAATGATTTCGTATTATCCGAAGATTATTCTATTTACCACATAACAATTGGGATGCCTTGTCCCATCGAACTGGATAACCAAGACATGAATGGAGTTACGTAGGTAGCTATGAGGGAAGAGAGGGGAGTTTGAAAGATATTGTCAGGAGTATAAGATGGTTGTCTTTAACGGAGGATTTGAGAACGAAGTTCCAATACTGTAATCTCATATACCTGTAAAAATCTCCAGATAAATAAAACGAAACAACAATCATTGAAAGTTGCATTGGAATTGAAACACATCATTGGAGATTATTTTTTATGGTGATTATGGATTCTAAGACGGCGCCGGGGATGGTATTCAAGGATGCTGTGCCCGCGCAGCTCAGATTTGGTGCAGATGGGGTTGTGGAAGCCTTTGGGATAAGAGCAGAGGAGGGTACTTGGTTTAAGAGGGTATGAGTTTGGGAGATTGACTTGGTGTGTGCTATATGGAGGGGTTTTTATTGATAAACTCTAGGACCGAGATGCATTCCTGGAAATCGCTAGTGGGTTCCATGAAAGCTGGTGTCTGGCACATACATTGCAAACAAGACACCTCCTTGTCCATCCCCATCCCCATTTGAATTGAGAAGATAATTTAGGATAACCTTGACGCCAGAACAACATCACCCACTCACGAGGTCGAGATCTTCATTGATAGACCGGTAGAGAAAAGCTTTCATACGCATGATATGGTCGCCATACTAGCCATTGTGTACTTTTAACGCTTGATTGAGTGTTTCATCCCTTTTCTTCAATATGAACTTGTCTAACTATGACCTTTTAAGGTATTTAACAAGCTCATCAAGACCTCGTTTTGCCGACACGATCCCATCCTAGGACCACACATTAGACTTGCAACAAAAGTCAAAAGAAAGACTTACCAGAATGAATGACGGTGACCAACTAAGAATATGTGTCACGGTTGCCCAATTACCCCTGTACACGAGCCCATCTCTCTCCTTCAACACGTCAGCTACTACCTTCGATGCATAATTATCAGTTTCCATCATTTCCGGATTCGTTTTCCCCTCGGCGACGTCTGAAATTTTAAATGCGATGGGTGTGTATATGGAATCAGGAGGTAGGTTAAATTCTCCTGGTTTCTTATAGATATCGGCTTTGACAGCGCCCGATACGATAGTTAATACCTTGACATCGAACGGTGCCAATTCCAGACGAAGAGTTTCACTCATTGTATTGAGTGCCGCTTCTGATGCCGCGTAGAGACCTCCAAAAAGAATTAATTTATCAGCTGCAGTATTGGGAAGTAGAAACACTGACCAAGCCAAGGACTATGAATAAACCCAGCAATCGAGCTCATATTAACCACCATCCCTTTGTTCTCAATAAGCTGCGGGCTAAAAGCCTTAATCATAGCCAAAGTACCCCAAACATTAATATCAAACAACCTCTTGCTTTCACTTAAATCATAATCAAGTAAAGGCATGACAAATTCCACTCGAGCGCTATTCATCAAAATATCCAAACCCTTTCCCGATGTACGATCTCTCACGAATTCCACAGCAGAAGAAATAGATTCGGCTGATGTGACATCGAGGACAAGAATGTGCATATTGGGAATCTCTGCAAGATCGGCTGCTGATTCCAAGTTGCGCACACAGGCAAATACGAGGAATCCTTTTTGTTGGAAGGCGAGGATGAGGGCGCGACCGATTTTGCCGACGCTGGCTCCGGTTACGAGAACGGATTTTTGGGTCATGGTTTTGGTTATTGTGGAGTGCTGAATGGAGGTAATGATCGTCACGTAGCCTGGGACGAAGTTCAATTCGAATTCTTCGCGGTTGTCGTTGAAGCTTATTAATATTTGATTGTGACGTGACATTGCAGCTGCGGAGATGTGGCACATGGTATGGCGTGAGAAAGTGGCTTGTCGCGTTTCTGTGTAACTGCTATCTTGTTATGATTATATATTTTAATAGGTCATATCAGATATGTAGTAAATTCACTCATTCAGAAATGCCTAGTAGCTGAGTTAAAAAAAGAGTTGTTTAAACAATCTGTTATTGTTCTCCGTAGAGAAAGGCGAAGGAAACATAAGGAAGAGAAGAATAGCAAGGAAAGTATATTAAATTTTCCATATCCTCAAAAGATTAGCAACCCCAAGTCTACATAAATTCAGTACTATGAATGAAGTAATCAATCGGACTTCATTATTTAATCTATCTGGCTTTGAGAATTCCATATTTCTCAATAGAATAGTGGTTGTTGTTTCATAATACGAGCCGAGTCCCCTATATCATACTACCTCAGTCCTGATATTAGCTAAACCAAGGCCCTCATCCTCGTTTTGCATTTCATCGATACCGAATTTTCCCAGCAGCCATTCTGTTCAAGCTCTCTATTGATGTATTACCTAACAGCATGAATATTGTAATATCCGCACCCACTTCCTTCGCCAGCCAGTTCTTCAAGTCAATCGCAACTAGCAAGTCGATACCGTAGGTGTAAATAGGTTTGGTTGTATCAATCTCCGAGACCGTCAGTCCTAGTGTTTGGCAATCTTCCCCGAGAACCACTCGGCGACCAAAGTCACTGCGTCTTCATGCGACGCTGCCTTTCTCAATAATCATTCGCGATTGAGAATTGCCACAGTTCCATTTTGTGAATTTCCTTTTTCCTTTGAGTCTTTTGGGACAACTCGAAACAAGTGGCGGAATATTGGCCGGAAGATGGAGTGATACAGATCAATGCCTTTAGCCAGAACTGCCGAGGCATTTCAATGCCTACTAAGATTTGAGAATCAGTTGCCGATAAAAGAGGCAATTTGGGATCACAGTAGTAGTCCAACAATCCGATCAGCTCCTCCTCCTGAATGTCCATCAAATGGCCAATGCGACGCATGAAATTGAGCATAGAATCGTTCTCAGCGACTACCCCCTCATTAACCATTATTCCTAGATCAATCGATATCGATTCCTGTCCAAGCGCCACTCTCTAATGAGCGAGAGCATCTTTGAAGGTATTGCCCGCAGCATAGTTTGCCTATGCTCGGCCACCAAAAATGCCGTTGATAGAAGAGAATAGCACGAAGAAGTCGAGGTCTGAAGGGAGTACTTCATGGAGATTCCAGGACGCTGCTACCTTCGAGCTTATACTTCCAAATCTTCTTTCAGGAGATTCCTGCCTCTGAGTGGTATTTGTCATGATGAGCTGGAAATATCTTCGCGAATTAGTCAATTTTTGACCTACAGTACTTGTTCGACTATTACCCGGATGATAATAACCTCGTATATTCATACGGATAGAGGGGAAATAAGTGGCTGCTGCTCTTCTTTCGTAAATCATTTGCCAAAAGCTGTCAATTGAAGTAGCTTCTCCTGGGAATTCAAACAATAAGCCCACAATTGCGAGAGGTATATGGTTCCATCTTTGCTGATTACCAAGTCCTTAGCTTCTGGATCGTTGAAGTTCATAATTATACGCGAATTGCTATTGTATAGCTTTCTTGATCATATCAGAACAAAACTTCAGCGTCTCTTACCATGTTCTCTTACTATGTACACGGAGCAGCGACTACTCATGCATATCTATACATGGTGATTGGGCAATTTGGATTGATTTAAGAAACTCCAATAAGCTGGCTTGTCACACCACCCACTTCGTGATCACAGTAAATCCAGAAACATATTTCGGGGCTGCAACCGATCCTGTTGTATTTTGGACGTCACAGGTAAGGTAGCCACAAATATCTGACAAGTCCTGTTGAGGTTAGACTACACCTTTTATGATTCTGTTCCTCTGCAAACTTGGAACGTCAAATCATTTACAATGAAAGTCGCCGTTATTACTAGCAAACACCCCTTCTAACCCATCTTACATCAGCCTAGATTATATCGGATTCAGCGCGCGGTCGGGTCATGACACAGCATTTACAATTTAATGGTTTCAGGGCATTTCCGTTTGATCAAAAAAAAAAAAACGGCAGAACCAGACTGCTGGGATTTATTAATTGCGCAACAAAAAGCTTCAGCATGTACAAAAATCTTGATTTCTTGATATTTGTGATGTTTTCCTATAAAGCTCTAACGAGCGTATATATAGCAGCCACAGCCGTTCCAAATTATATGCAGCGTTGCGATTTTAGTGCATCAAATAGTGATCTACACTCAGTTCGAATACCCCGCCATCTCACCGCAGAAGAACTACTGCACGAATATGAAAATGTTGTAATCTCGGTTCTATTTTGGTGATGAGTTTGTTACCTCCGAGCGGCACAGCCAACCGCGAGGTACAAGTCGATCACTGACAATCTGACAAGCATACCCTACGCCGCTGAGATTGGCATTGATATCATGCAAGCCAGCTTTCGCTGGGTGTCATGTCACAATGACAACTGCAGCAGATCAAAGGAAGGTCAAGCTAAACCGAACCTGATAGGCTTTGGCCCAATTCTGTGAACCACATATGCTGGCTTCAAAGGCTTTGATTTCTTCGACCAAAAATTTCATGGTCTAGAATATCCCTGAAACACCTACGCATAAATACGCACAATTGTGGCAACACACCCCAGCGCAAGTGCCGCAAGAGCACTTCTCTGAGCCTTCTCAATTTTGGCTGAACGCTGCAACGTTACCATGAATTTCGTTGAGAATTCTTATGAGCGAAAGAAGGTTAAGGTATTATGCCTTCGTGGAATTGGAACTAATTCTGAGGTATGCACTATAAGTTCTTGTTTATTTCATTGGTGATGCGCTAACCTACTGCAAGTTATGGAAGCACAAACAGGTGGGCCTCATTAGTTCAGTACAGACAAGGCAAATAACGAACCGATCAAAAACAGCTGCTCTAAGGTATGAACTAGGCGATGATTATGAATACGATTTTCCCGAGGGGCCCTATCTATAGCCTGTAGCTTCTGAGATCAGCAGGGTATTTCAGGAGCAGCAAAATATATCGCTCTTACTTTGACGAATCAGGAGACAGCCTCAAGCGTGCTCTTGACAATTTCGATCAGTACGTTACGGAAATGGGATTCTCACTTGGGGCTGCATTTGCTGCTACAATTCTCCTCAGGAATGAGATGCGACGATCCAAATCCGAGCCTCACTACCCTAACCTTGCCAAAACGGAGCCTCGCCTCAAATGTGCAATATTCCTATGTGAGACTCTACCATCTGATCTAAATTCGCTCGAATATGGTGATATCCGAGCTTTACAAGCTAAGGATGTTCAGTCGGTGATCACTATCCCTACGGTACATTAATAGAGCACAAATATGTAGATCACACGAAGCAGAGTAGAGACCTGGTTCAGATGTGTGAAGAGAGAAACGGATTGAACTCTTACATGAAGGAGGACATAGTGCCACATCAGGGTAACGAGTTAAGGGCTACTACAGCTGCTGTCCCCGAAATCATCAATAGAACTACCTGAAATTGGGTTTTAGCTTTTGAAAAAATTCGATGCGCAGCTAGCTCGCTTTCACAGAATATGTCAGCCCATGGCCAAGGGTAGGATAGTGTGCCACACTGGTAATGTTGTGGACATCTAGGTATGGGATCCTCCGGAGGAAATCGTTCTTTTTGCTCATTCCTCCTGCATGATATGGTATGTAGATCCCCAATTCGAGCCCGGGGTAAGATTAGACGGGCTACCAATATGCTGAGTCAGGCCAAGTCTGGTTAAGCCGGTTGGCGAGTGATAATTGCTAGGCGCCATGGCGGTTGCATTGATGTCAAGGACTGCATTTGTTTCTACTCCAGGAGGACGACTCTCATCATCTCAAGCAAGAGCATTAGCACGCGATGATAAATTCGGTGTAGAATGAGCCGCTCGGGAAATCCGCACCAATTCTAGAGCGGGTTGAACGTACTGATGACACTGCGCCACTGCTAGAGAAAGTTGGACAGTCCAAAATGATACAAACGATCAAAGGCAGCCGACATGGAGAAGCCGCACGTGGAGTACTCAATTCACCTAGATCTAGTGATGGCAAAAGTGGAGAAAACAAAGCGTTCGATTTAAAGTTACACTCACTTCAACTTTTCCATCAAGTAAGAATTCATGCTCAAGGATTCCATCGTCTAAACAACAGCACGAGAGATATTGACAGCAACGAGATATTGGTTCGCGCTGATGTAACGCAAGAGATGGAAAGCACACCTGGGTTTGTGACCCATAATTCCTTTAAAGTCTGAGAAACCTCTGAAACATTATATTTTGGAAAGAAGTGAAGTTCTAGATAATGATATGCCACTGGCCGGTTCTTAGCCATGATATCAAATACTTCCTTGGCCATCATCCATATATCGCACCCAATAGTAGAATGATAACTCCAAACAGAAAGATACTCCAAACATTTCATCATGATTTAAGAACGCACGCGGAGTATGAGATTTCGTATAGCTTTAGACTTGCGACAGCTTGAAAACCGGCCTTGTATATATAATATATGGCACTTGCCACGCTTCCGTGCGAGTAGCTTTAGTATATTGCAAACATCATTACTATCTCAGAATGCAGCACCGTCGTCCCCTGCTACATGTAATTCCAATGCGCTCAAATTCACATGATACATTCACACAACTCATGCAACCAACAATATAATTTATTTATTGATATTATTCTTCCTATCTGTTTTCTGTCCGATCGCAAGCATACCTACTATCCCCATCCGAAGAAGTAATAACCATCACCCTAGCCTCCGTCCGCCGTGAAGCAGTCTGTGAAGCAGTTACCAATGTAGCCACCAAATGACCCATCTTTAAAGGCAACCATGGAACCATAGTGTAGGCACGCGGGGTATTAAGAGAAATCTTTACAAGACGCGCTGTGCCGTAGCAAACAATCAATCAATCCATAGAAACAAGTATCGTATGTGAAGGCTCAGGCTAACAGATATGAAATCATACTGTTTATAAGATATGATAATATTTGAAGCCTGCCTTCCGTTCCACAAACCAAATATCGCTCGCTGCGTGTCATGCCATGTTTGTTTTCGCTTTCCAATCTATCAGATAGATTAATAGGTAGATGAGACACTCATGAGCGTAGGGATCATCATGCCATGATGTCTATATCAAAATCCTTTGTGTTCCTTCCTTCCTATCTGGCCCCTAGCCATCATAATTCCTCTTCATCAACATCATTCATTGCTGGTTCGGGAAGGGGAGTTTGTGCAGCTTCAGCAGCTGCTACAACGTCAAGACCACTCGAGAATCCTGCTAGTCGTTTCTCTAGAGACTCGTCACTAAGGAGGCTCGCTCTGTGTTTCTTCATAGGGCTACCCATAAAGTTGTCGCCTGTAAGACCCCCCAAAAATACATTGTTTGGTAAAGCTAAACTGTTGTTGTCTCCATTGGTAGCAGGAGTAGCATTGCCAGACGTATTGCTGACCGAGTTAGGAGATCTGCCCAAGTTGGTATTCAAATTTCCACCGGAATGTTGGCGTTTCAACTAGAATCGATGTTAGCATACCCAACTCACAAAAACAATAAGATGACCGTACCTTGATTCGTCCGACTCCATCTGCTAATTCTCCTTGGAACTTTGCATCTTCTGTACTCAAAGTCTTATGTGGGTCATCCTTATCATCCACTTCTTCCATCTTTACTCCCCTATTATCATCATCGTCATCATCATCGCTGTCTTCCATCATGCCAGCACTGCCATTGCTCTTCTTTCTAGATTTGTTGCGCTTTGTGGAGGTATCATTATCTCTAAAGGCGGAGAATCCAACAGTTCCAGTAGACTTCAAAGGGGCCAGATTTCCAAAGTCCAACTGTCTTGATCGTCGTTTCGTAGCACTGCTGCTCATCTTTTCCTGCTTTGAATTTGGTAAAATGCCCATCTTTTGCAATTGGCCTGTAGTAAAATGTTAGAAAGTGGGATCGTGATAAAAATCAGTGATAAAACTTACGTTCGCCTCGATAGAAGAATGTAAATACCGCGAAAGGTTTGTCTGGCCCGTCTATGCCAGTGACAGTCTGTGTGCTAATAGATTTTGGATCCAAAGTCTTTGGTTTTGCAAAACTTGTGGTGTGATCAACATCTGCTCCATCTCCCCCCTCTGCATTGCCCTTCTCTCCTTCCTCGTCATCATCATGGGCATCAAATTGTGGAGAGTATTCACCGCGTTTGATTTCTCCAGATGCGAGTACTCGAAACATAGCAACTTTGATTTGTCCTGCAGCTTCTGGTAAGGCATCATCGCCGTCCGAGTCAGAGCTGAAGCTGTCGTCATCTGAAACTTTTTCGACTGGCGATTGCTCATCTGCTCCATATCGTAAAACCTCTCGTGCGGTTGATCTCTTTCTTGGTGTCATCATATCTGCGAGCTCATCATCGCTGCCATTCTCCTCCTTTCTGCGCCTGCGACGCTTCTCGAACTTTTGTCGACGTTTTTCGATTCTTGCAGCTGCATCTTGTCCATCGAGATCAAGTCCGTTCAACCATCGCTCTAACCCAACCTCACGGAACAAGAATTCCCGCTCAGCTAATCCCCCTCCTTCAGAATCGGGAACCTGCACCCATCGAGAATTTACCCATGTCTCTTCGCTTGGTCGTAAAAGTGTTGCCACTTCTTCCTTTGCTCTGCCATCGAAATAGATGTATGCAGCAATTGTTTCATTTTCTGATTTGGTGATTGGTATGTAGGGGCCGACTTGACCATTGAAATTTGTCTTCTCTCCAAAGCCAGGCAAGCCAGCAACAGTTTGAGGCTGGGGATAAGGGTTTGAGGGAGTTGCTTTCGGCGTGCTATAAGGAATCGGAAGACCTGGGGTTAACAGCGTAATTGAGATAGCAAATTTGGCGGCTTCAGGCTTGTTCGTAGTCGAATCGCGGGGAATCTTTGGTTGGGGGACGGGGATGAATGTGTTAATACGACTGAATTTTGATTGTTTAATTACGCCATATTCAGGAAGTGGTGATCCTTCAGCATGAACACTGACAGCAATACCTTTGAAGCAAGGCATTTTCCCTCACCGATATACTGTAGCAGGCAAAGCTGCACAGCCTGATATGTAAAAGTATTGTAATTTGTTGATTGAACGTGGGGAATGGTTGAAAGTTGAAGAAGCCGAGCTTTTGGAAGCTCCGATTGTAAAAAGGCTGAAGTACGGGAAGTTGTTGGATGCTTCTTAGCGTGGCGGACCTCGTTGCTGGAAGCCTTGCGTGCGCGTTTGAGTGTTGAATGGTAGTACAAGTAAAACAGTACCTTCAGTAGATGAAATTGTCTTGACTCTTTGGAAATCTACTTTACCAACTAGAAAGAAAGTACTTGAGTTTTCTTGAGTTGCAAATTGTTGTTCGAGTAGAGTAGACTGGAGTAGAGTACTACGCAAGAGGTTCTAGTTCAACAATGAATGGATGAATTCCTTAATAGGTTGATAAGTTTCGCTAGGCTGACGAACAACTGCACAACAATACAGACCATACCAGCAAGTCAAGAGTACTTATCGAAGAACGAAAGAGGGGCGTAAATATGAACTACCAACAGTACCATGCAAAACCAAAAAAGTCACAAGTTGTCATCACGAAAGTGTTGATGTGTGTGTTGGAACATGGAAGAAAGAATCAATCACACCGCTAAATTGTATTCGAAAAGTCTTCAAGCGGGAAATCATTTTTCAAAAAGGTGGTCTGGCTGGTGGTCGGTCATAGTGAATCAATCACTCATTCATTTCAACCCCGTGAAACATTATGATGGAAGTATCCCCAGGTTCATTCAGATAAAACTTGAGATAAATATGCTATGTACAGCATCGAAAAATTCCGAAGATTCTATGGTACATCCAGACGAAAATAGAATTGCCTTCATATCCCATCGATGCAATATCCCAAATGAATTGGCTATCTACTTTGTCTGCCAACTTCGACCAACCCATGTTTTCATGTCATGTGTCAAATGTGCTGCTATGTGTGGCAATCATATTTGTTTGGATGTTAAATTCCTACAGAGACTCGAAGATTGTTAGCTAAGTCTTTTTGAAGATTTCCGCAACAATAAAAATAAAGAATTTGATAATAGAGTCAGACTGTTGAGCTTGATATATTGATTGAATCGACATGGTTATTCAGAAGGCCGTTCTTAATGGAAGGTTTTGTCATCATACAAAAGATGCTATGGAATGTGCGGGGTGCTGTAAAGCAAAGGAAGACTGAGAATTAAACATACCATTGAGCTTAAGTTCTGGAGGCGGCGATCATGAGTAAATAAAAGAAATAGATAGAAATAGAACTAGGAAAGCAAACAACTACATTTTGAAATCCCGATAGCAAGAACAATGCTCAAGTAGTGATGACAAAGATTTTGTTTGAATTGAAGAAGAATACCTAGGAGTATGCAGGTAGAAAAACAAATTGAAAAGAATGATTTTTAAATGGAAGGATAAACTTTTCGAGCTTATTTGGCGACAAAGCTAAGCTATGTTAGGTAAGGCGCATAACGGCCCAATGATTTGCTGTGTGCCTGTAGAAACCCCTCTATAATTTCCCCTCCAAAACAAGCAAATCATCATCACAAAATATCCTTTCTTATAAGTTATCTCAGAAAAGTAGAAAAGTCTCATAACCTTAGAGCAAGATGGCCAGTAAGTATATCGATTCACATCTTATTTTAAAGGTCTTACAGATACAGTCTATACCGTTTTCATTTGTGCTTGTCGTCATTCATTTACCTATGTAACTCTGATTCGAGGCTGACTCCTTTTCTATAGACTTCCATGATGTCGCAAGTAAGTTATAGCATATTCCATCGCGGATGCGAACTAGCAGATGTTATTGAACCGTCATGAGTGTTCTGTGCGACGATGCATGACTATTCGTAACTTCTAGCATCATGCTAATCAGGCCATCTGCTACTAGAGCAATTCACCGAATTCTATTACAACCAGTTCGATGCGGACAGGAAGCAGTTGGCTCCTCTTTACGTCAGTACCCTCATTACCTGGGAAATAATTATTACTGATAAATTCCCAGCGTGACACCTCCATGTTGACTTTTGAGTCCGCTTCTGTCCTTGGAGCCCCCGCCATCGTAGAGAAGCTCGGAGTACGTTCAATATCCTTCTTATCGTAGATCAATACTAAAATAGGCTGCCACAGTCTCTTCCTTTCGAGAAAGTAAAGCACCAAGTCTCGACACTCGATGCGCAACCAACTGGAGAACACGGTGGAATTTTGATTTTGATCACAGGAGCCTTGTTGGTAAGTCAAAAACTTTCATGCGCTGGCGCAAACATAATCTTTTGTTGTGGCATGATTCATTCCAGAGACTGACGAAGAATCTCCCAGGTCGATGAGGAGCAAAGACCCATGAACTACAGCCAAGCTTTCCAGCTCATGCCAGATGGAGCTGGAAGCTATTTCATTTTCAACGATATCTTCAAGTTGGTTTTCGGATAAGTTTGCAGCAAGGAATGTTGGGTAAATAGGAGGTCGGTGGTCGACAAGAGGAGAAGTTGGTCCATTTTGCAAAACTTTATACCAGCTTTCTATTGAGAAGGGGATGTAGCGAAGATATCAAATATGAAATGACATAAAAACGGCATAAGTCAATGATCCTCATATTTCCCCTCCATCAATTATGCATTTGCCGATCAAGATATATGTGGAGAGATAATCGTAGTCCCCTCATGGTGCTGCACGAGCTTCACTGTTACCTAAGTACGATGAGGCGGAAAATGATAATATGAAGTTTTGAGGACGTATGAATTTGCCATGTCTTCGTAATCGTTTTCTAGGCAGCTTTGAATGCTTGCATTTTCTTTTGTTCTTTTTCACCTAAATAACACCCTCTTATATGACTCAGCCTCATTCAGTCATTTCAGCCTTTGTTTTCTTCATGGGGGCTAGCGCCATACGCAGCTTCTCGAACATAGAACACGAAACCACTAACTGTAGGATTCACAGTAATTTTCAAATTCCGAGGCCCATACAACACTTTAAAACTGTTTTTCTATCAAAGCTCAAGCGAAATAACTTCGGCGTCCTCTTACAAGTGAGTGTACTGGATTTTGAAACGATTTATGTGTTCTATGTGTTCGCAAAGAAACAACAACAAACATTGAAGAATTTACAAACTACGGCTCTCCACATCAACTTGATCTCTAATACACATCAACCCATTCGAACATTTATCAACTAAACCCCAAATAACGCAATCATGACTATCGCAGAAGAGTTCGCAACGCGCAATTTCAGTATGTATTTCTTTTGCGGAGCTTGTATAACTGTGGCTAATTGCGATTGTAGGTATTTATGGTCAATGGTAAGAAAATGCGACTCTTCCGAGCTCTCCATCCATCCCACTCAAGCCATTACATCATGAAGCATTGTCGAAGATACATGTCAAATATTTTATCTCTGCATACACATTCAGTATATACTGGAAGTTGAACAATGGACATTTAAGGCTCGTGGAACACATCTTTGGAATCATGTCTGACAAAAGGATACAGGACCGGAGTAGTGTGCATATTTCTATGTTTTGCCTTGGGCATTGCGAATCTCTTCCACGTAAGCTTGCTTATCATCTTCAGTGCGCTATGCCTGTGAGTTTTGCCTTTCCCTCTCTAATTGATGACAAAATTAACAACTTCATTCCAGTGTGAGCTCTTTCCTCATCATCTTCATCGAAATCCCGTTGCTTCTCCGAATCTGCCCCACTTCTTCGACATTCGATACCTTCATGCGCCGATTCACAACTAATTATATGCGCGCCGCTATCTACATGGGAATGGCTATTGTCCAATGGCTCAGCATCATCATTGCAGCATCAAGTCTCATTGCAGCTGCGGTCCTCCTTACTATCGCAGCTGGTTTCTACGCATTGGCTGGTCTTAAAGGACAGGGATTTGTGGGAAGCAAAACGCTTGGAGGTCAAGGCGTCGCGCAAATGATTCTCTAAATTTGGGACGTTTTGAGAGAAGCTGGATGGAACAAGTAGTGCAATTCGAAGAGGCGCGCGGAACTTGGTTCGTGGAGATGGAGGATAAAGCGCAACTTTCTAGTTGATTTACGAATGAGAAAATGGGAGAGCATGTGGGATTGGTGCAAGGCGTCAAGGATTGGCAGCACATTAACTTTGGCTGTTTGTGTGCTTTCATGGTTGATTTCTCCAGCCGAGAAAAACCTGGAGTTTCTTGCGGCTTCAACTTTCTTCCTCTTGCGTGTGTACTTTTATGCCTTCCATTTTCTTTTCAAAACAATACCATCTCAGTGCATCTGGATGGAATCCTGTTCGTATATGTTGATTTTTTTTTCCCCAATGGAGTTGATAGGGAGGGAGATAATTAGCTACAGAATTAAATGGAAAATGAGTTATGAGGCTTTTTCACGGCTTGTGTTACATGGATAGTATGGTGACTAAAATGAGTTTGTGAGAGCGAATGTGAAATTGGTTTTATGAATTACGCACTCACAGAGGTTTGAGAATTGTGTCACAAATAAGGAATGTCATGTGTAGTAGATGTAGGTCACGAGCTATTGTGAAGACCTGGGTATGTGGAAGTGGTATGCTTGTGATACTATCATTATCATAGTTTGCGGTGGCTCTGTTTGTCGCTTCGACGGATGAGCCAATGCCTTTTGGCCCCGATCAGCACTTTCTGATCTGTACTACAAAGAGATCGTGTTTTTGCAGTTGATGAACCTCCATCCCTACCGTTAAACGTCAAATTGAACTAACACTGACCCGATCGAGCCGAGCCCCTCATATCTTCGGACAATCATTCTTCCCTCAATTTCACCATTTATCCAATCAGAGCATTGAGGACGATCAATGAAGCCCTTAATTAAATCGGTTTGTTACAAATGGAAAGCCGACGATTGGACACAAGGTGGTAGGCAGGGTGATAGTGGGATGTAGCAACGGTGAAGTGGTGAAATACAGTGAGATGTTCAAGATTGGAATAACTGCACTTCCATTTGGAGGGAATAAAATATGTATACAAAAATGATATTTAATACTGATGTAGAATCTAAGGTTTTCTGGAATATAAATAGAAAATTCTGAAAGAATTATTTTTGCAATAACCTTACATCTTTTCTTGAATCTCATTGCTCTAACGATGACGATTCTTGGAAGTACTACTTGCTTGGGGTAACATTTCCCCCAAGAATCCTTGCTTTAGCGTTCAAGCGGACAATATCAAAGAACGCAAATAAACCCAACTTCATGCCGACTTGTAAATCTTGATACTTGACACCCCTCATTTTTACAGATATCAGCTTCGATGATTGAACTTTAACATATTATTATTCTCAATTTCACCTTGGTAAGTCTGTTTGTCTTTAACTACCCCTTATCGACTCGTTCACTCGCAGATGTACAGAGACTCTCACTCTACAGCCTTCAAGTCTACCACCGTCTTATATCGGGTTTGATCCTACGGCGACGAGTTTGAGTTTTAATTGGAAATATTATTGTACTGTACAACATGCCACTTGAATTCTTGCATACTCCACAACAAGAGTCTATTGCTTTGCATTCACAGCCTATCAAAATCAACAATCTTGTTGACGGATTGGCATTGGCTATTTATTACCTTGACATCCACTATTTTTTGCATGGCATATAACGAGTACTGATATAAATTCAGAAATCTAGGCCGTTACATTTCCACAAACTCTACATCTCCAACAAATATGTCGGCGGCAATTCCACAAGTACCTCCCAGACCTAATAAGTCTCAGGAGCAGGGGAACACCCCTTCTGGTGCCCCCTCTCTTGGTGATAATATACCACAAATCCCTCCAAGGCCAGCCAATCGACGTGCTGATCGTTCCGTTTCCCCTGCTCGTGAGAGTTTCGCACGATCGCCTCTCAACGATATGCCTCCTTCCCACAACCATGGAAAGTCCTCCTTGTACGCTATGAGCAGTGCCAATAGCTCAACCTCAGAGCTCGAGGTTCCACGCCGTCCAGCAAGTGTAGCTCTTCCTTCCATCGGCCAGGAGGGTAACGAATATGCGGAGGCTTTCGGAGCCTCGGAAGATCTTAGCTCATCGCCAACACAAACAAGGAATATCGCCAATGATTTGAAGCTTCATGCTCCTAGGCCTTCCCATCCCGAATCCAGTGCTAAGGCCAGGGTATCTGCGGTCACTCGTACCGATTCTAGCCAAGCTGCCGCATATGGCATAGGCAGAGCTGGAGATGATAAAGATGCTGCTTCTCGATCTTTGAAGAACAAATCAAGCTTTGCTAGCAATGCTTCTGGTATCGAGCGTCCCCCATCGAGTATCGGTCATGAAGATGAGCATGGCATTCCTGAAATTGGTCAACGTGTTCCCATGTATCCAAACGCAGGAGATGTGCAAGCTCCATCGCCATCGCCATACTCAACCCCTTACGCTCCCGGTATTGGTTTCCACAACGATGGATCAAAGCGTCATCATGAGCGTAAAATAAGTGGTCGTGGAGCGGATATTCCACCGGGAAGTTATGGTCTTCATGGACATGGCATTATCCCTCACGATCGCTTTGAAAAGGCCTATTATGAAAAACATCCTGAGGTAAGTTTTATGAGTGAATTAAGTTTGATTGCTTGAGGTCTAGCTTTACAGGCGACCCAAACATCGCACAAACATAATACATTACTTAAGTGATAGGGTATCATAAATGGTACTTACTATTCCAAGTTACATTCTAATAATATTTAACAGCTTTACAAGAAAGAAACTGCTTCTTACCACGGACCTCTCGGCGAAGGCAGAGCGGATTGGGCTATGAGCAGTGACGACTTGAATAAGATTGTTAGAGATACTGCCAGCCGAGGTGCTGGTCTTGGTAAGGTGTACGATTGTGCTATCCAGATATGATTCTAATTGTGATTAGGCACATCTCCAGCAGTGATGAGCACTCCTACCGAGCAGATTGGATTTCAAGCTTCTGAAGAGTATGCGTCTCGCATGTCTTCCCCTCGTCCACAATCTAGTGGTCATCAATCCTCTGGTTATAACGCCGCGCATTCTAATGCATCTCAAATCCACGTCGACTCACCTTTGAAAAAGGAAAGCGTTCCTCTCGACGGTTCGCAGAAAGAGGAATTTGAGGGTGCTCTATCAAAAAGTCTCGGTGATAAATCCGAACGTGCTTACGAGAGCGAAGCGAATGCTGACGACATCATCCACGTTGATACTCCGAGTCGTCGGTCTAGTAGAATATACTATCCGGCGAATGAATCAAGACCATATTCTGCAGCTGGCGGGGAAGATGATGATCTTCGTGAGGAACATGGATATAGTGCTCCAATCCTCGCTTCTGATGAAGTGTCAAAAGAATCATTTGGATATGAGCTGCAGCCTGCTGTTTCCCCATCATTTGAACGCAGAAACCTCTATGACGATGTAACATATGGCAGCACACCCGGAAGCAGACACACTAGCCGACCTGCAAGCATACATACACCAGCAGTGCGAGCAACGGAATCAGCGCCGTTGGAGGAAGTACAGGAATACGAACCATTGTTCCCTGAGGATGAAAAGCCAGGTGCTGTGGAAAAACCTGAAACTACAACTGATCGTCTGAAGCGTCCAGAGATCCAAAATCGTAAATTTCCAAGTCAAGACGTGTGGGAAGATACGCCCAACAGTCTTCAGTACACCGCGACAGTTTCAACACCGCAACTTCCCGATCCGGATGAAGGTAGTGAGGACGCCCACAGGAAATCAAGAGAGACCCCGGAACAAGCTTTTGCCAGGCGACAGGAGGAGCTGGCTGCGAGAGAATCAGCAAGTACAGATAGTTTCTTGCATCCCCAAAAGAAAGCGTGGTCTCATAAACCACACCTTGCAGCAGAAACGCGACCAAATTTGCAACAGCGATTCCCAAGCAGAGATGTTTGGGAAGATACTCCAGACAGTCTTCAATTGCAGACGACTGTATCGACACCCCAAACTCCAGAGGTAGATACTGTTACAAGCCCATTGGACGAAAGACCTACCACTGGTGCTGTCGTATTTCATCAGGAGAAGGCAGCCGCTGGCTTGGGACTTGCACAAGATGAAGGTCGAGCTACGACTGGTATCCCAATGACCAAACCAAGTATTCCCGCTCGTCCTGTGAGATCTAATTCGCCTGACAAAGCTCAACCAGTCATTCCTGATCGTCCCGCACAGAAATCCAAGCAAGTGCCAACTGCGGATGATGCAGCCCCTCCTCTGCCATTGAAGTCCAAGCCACAAATTCCTACTCGTCCAGCAAAACCTTCTGCACGTGAATCATCGGAGAATATCCCATTGACGACCGTCCAATCTAATTCTTCAGCTAAGTCAATCGAATCCGATACCAGCAATCCTGCCGCGGTCAAAGCAAAGCCACCCGTTCCTACAAGGCCGCTTGGTGGTAAAATCGCTGCTCTACAGGGTGGTTTCTTGGCGGACCTCAATTCACGCTTGAAACTTGGACCACAAGCTCCAAAGAAAGAAGAACCTAAGCCAGAGGAGAAAGTTGAGGAAAAAGAAAAGGTTCCTCTGTCAGATGCGAGAAAGGGTAGAGCTCGAGGTCCTGCCCGTAGAGCACCTGCTAAAAGTCCCGCCCCTGTCTCATCGACCGCTCAAGAGTCGGCCCCTGCAACTTTAGCAACTTCAACACCATCTACATTGTGGTATATTGACTCCGATGAGGTCTTGCACGTGGATTCCAAGACGGATCCCAAGCCAGAGGAAGCCACTCCGCCTAGCACAAAGGCAACCGAATCACCAACCCCAACTCTTGCAACAAACACCGCCGGAGAAAGTGTACATGATGCTACAGAAATCGCAAGTGGTGCTGAAAATAGTGCATCTCCTTCATCGGCAGAAAAGGATATCCAATCGGAACAAAGAGAGGATATTCAAAAGGAAGCGGTCATTGCTGATGCTCACAGTAATGATGTCGAGCCGGAAAAGCCAAGTGATTCCCCTCCTGTTGTTAGTGACAGTGCCATGGAGAGCACAACTGAACCTGAAGCTGTGGCCGAGAATTAAGATCTTGCGGTTATAGAGAATGTGGTATGTAGAGTAAATTGAGTAGTTGAGTTATCGGTGAGCTATGAGTCATAGGTTTTATGGTATGGAAGTACTATTGAAAAATGGTATTTTACATAAGTATTTTAACATCTTATGATTTTGTGACCGTATGACTATGTGATTGTTTCCTAGCGTGGAAGCTAGAGATAATGGTTGGGTGTGATTCATAGACTTGTAAGTGAGTGCATGTATCGAATCTCCACAGCTCTGAAATATGGTGGTGGTGAGTAGTGATTAGACTCGTTAATTCGAAATCATAAGCTAGCTCCCTTGTGTTTCTAACTTTCAAATGTTTGATCTGGTTTACTTGTAAGTGATTCCCTAAGGGTATTATTGCATATTAGTGGTTTATAGGTAGGGGGTAGATAGGTAGGTGGTATATTTAATGAGTTGAATTGAGAATGATGGGATGCTATTATATGGGTAAAGTAGGTGTATGTATTTATTTGTATGTTTATGGTTAAAGTGAGGGGTGATGAGTGGTTGTAGAGTGATCAATACTAAGAGGTATTGAAAAGTGAGGAAGAGTGTAGGAGAGATGGATATGTTTTTGTGTTGGGATTCGGGTTCGGGTTTGTGTGGGTGTTAGGGTGAGGGAGTGGAAATCGAGGAGTTGATGTTGAGGGTTTGATGTTTTGGGGAGGGGAAGAACTGGAGAGGGGGGAAGGGGGGAGAGAGGAGAGGGTGAAGTGTAGTGGTGGGTGAGTGGTGGGTGAGTGGTGGGTGAGTAATAGTGTGAGAGTGTGAGTGGATAATGGAGAGTGGGTTATGAAGATTTGGGGGTATATTAGTTAGAGGAATAAAAGGAACCAAAGTTTAGAAGGTAGAATGGGACAGATTTCAGATTTTGTTTTGGTGGTAGATATTAGGAGTTAAAAAGGAAATTCGAAGAAGATTGAAAGGAGGTTGAGAAGTTGAGAAGAGGTGTGCCAAGTGTAAATAATGTGAGAGATGAGTACGTGGTATTGGCATATTGGGGTGGGTGTGGAGAAATGGGAAGGATTTGGGGAAATAGAGTTGGGTTGGAGTTTGGTTGGTGGGATGGGATGGGATGGAATAGATTATAACTAGGCGAAGTAGGTTTGGTAATACGGTATAGAATAAGATTTAAAATATTAAAGAATCAGAAATATCAAAAAAATAAACTGTCTCCTCCACATACCGCAGAATCAGAGAGGGAAATGGGAGAAAGAGAAATATATATATGTATATATATATATACGTACACCCCACCAGATACGCAACAAGCAAAAGGAACTCCCAAGACTAAACCACGGGATATTACGTCGGATATATAATGGATTGCAAGATAGATGGATCGGAAGAGACAAAATAGAGGGGTGGTTCATAGTATGGAGTTTAAAACTGTGAGGAGGTGGCGCACCTAATTGAGAGATGGATGGGCGATAGGTGAAAGTTTTCTGACTAGGTGGGTCAAGGAGTACTAGTATATATAAGTTTAGAGATCAGTCGGAAAAAGAGGGTTATCGGTGGAAGAGACTGAAAGTTTGGGGCGGTGTCGCATTTTATGGAGGTGTGCGACAAATGGCACTTTTTCTGAAAAGATTTTGTAGTTTAATAACGTTATGATGTGATGATGTGATGATGTAATGATGAGAGGTAGGATGTGTGGTGGTGTATGGTATGTGTAGAGAGATATAAAGAGGGGGCTCTAGAGATTGAGGTTAGTGTAGGTAGTAGATGATAGATGAGGAGGTTAGAGCTTTTAAGCAGGATAGAATGTTAGCTTTGTTAAATGTGCGATAAATTATGGACTTCAAAAGACTAATTTTTAGGACGGAAGCGGGGTAGGATGTTGGGATATGAGGGTGTATTTGGTATGCGTACTGCGGTATAGATGGGTGATATAGATGATGAATGTGATGGATAGAATCTAGAAGTTGGAAGGGCAGGGAATATTTATATACCGAGAGACTTTCAACGGATTTGTGATGACCAAGGGAGTTCAAGACTAAATTATAAATCATAGGGCATTCTTTTGCTAATTTGAATATACTGAAGTATGGACGCATCGGCATATCGATGGTTACGGGTTGGTGTGTAGATGACTGATGAAGATGTGAGTGGAATTTGAAATGTTGGCAAGTCTTATAACCGATGCATTTATTAAAAAAACATCTCAACAGATATGCGACAAACGAAAAACATTTGAAGACTATATCACGGCATTGATATCGGTTATAGATGACCTGGTATAAAGGAAAGCTAAGATTAGTATGGATGAAGGGGCGATTGATGGTTATATAGTAAAGCAAGGCTGAAAATATGCAAAAAATGTTCGAATTTCAAGAAGCTAATCTTTAGTGCTCGATCACGGGGTACGATGTATTAAAAACTCCTCGGCTGTATCGGTGGGGAGTTTTATTAGATGTGCAGCAAGCAAATGTTCTCAAGGAAAATTCACGGGGTATGATGAGTATGCGTTTGGCTATGATGTCAATTATACCAGCATATGAATGTAGATATATGGAAGGGCCTGGTATATGGAACCACTGATTAATAGCTAGAGATACTGTGAAAGAGGTAGATCGAGATACGTGCGTCCCGATAGCACGCTGCGAGGGGAGATGGGGATTGGAATTGATCAGATTACATTGTAAAGGTTTCAAGTAGTAGAACTAGTAGGTTAAATAATGATTTGGATTGTATACAAATGGTATACAAAAAGACTAATAGAAAAATGATTGAATTCTTTAAGGAAAAGAGAACAAAGCTGGTACAGAGTTGTATTATGTAAAAAGAATAAAGATTAGAAGCAATAGGGTAAATCTTATCTAAGGTAAGATTTTTTGTTTAGTAAACTAAGTTAATGATTAATTGGTAACAAATGCTACTAATAAATAATGCTTTGTTTTAAAGTATAACAAAAAATAAAGCGAAAGTTACTTTTTCTTGATTATTCTCTTTTTGGATTTGTTTGCTAAAATATATTTATAATTCTATTCCTCAAATGTTTTAACGATTTCTATTGGAATCTATTTATCTAACTTTCATTTATTCTATTCCATTATTTTTTCTTTGAATTGAATTAAATATTCTGTTAAAACTCTTTTTTTTCTTTTATATTGTTTTTGTTTGTATAAAATGTATTTAGAAATTAATTCAGGATTCTGTAAGATTCTTTGTATAAAAAAGTATCGATAAGGATCTTGAGTTAGATTTGGGGCTGGTTTGAGGTATACAATATTGATGATTGGGTGAACCTTTATTATATTAGATAATTCGATTCTATATATGAGATGTTTAACCTTTTTCAGTACTTTAAAGGATCCTGCGAATTGCTGTTCGATCTTTGTATTTCATTTTGTGATTTTTGATATATTATAATTTTGGTGTAATCTTAATAATATATAATCTTCAATATTGAAAAATATAGATTTATATTATTAATTATAATATTGTTTTATAAATATAATTGTGAATTTGATTATATTTATCGCTTCAATTTTTGCTAAATTGTATTTTCTATTATTCGTTAATTCTATTAAATATATTTGTATACTATTTAAAATAACAGGATCCTAGTATTTTTCTAATGAATCCTTGTAGATTAAATTCATTAATACATTTGTAGTAATATCTATCAATTCTTTGATCCTAATATTATATATCATTATTATAGATATTATATCTATCTCTTATAAAATAGAATTCGATAAAGCTATAATTATAAATAATAAAATCTTTAATTACAAAAATATATCATTTATTGTTGATAAATAATACTTCAAAACAATCTTTATTGTTTGATTTGTATATTCGCTTATATTATCATTTTATAAATATCAAATAGTATTGAATAATAATTTTATATCCAATAAATCTATTATTCCTTTTTAAACTTTTGATATAAATTTCCTATCTCGATCCAAAATAATGATCTACAAAATATTCTAAAGAATTCCTAATAGATATAAGATTAATATATTTTCTTATTGTATTGTATTCTATATAGATTTTCCTGGGATGATTATAATTGCTTTTAATAACTTATCGATTATAAGTAATATATAATCGAATAAGTCTAATACAGATCTTAATAATACCAAAATGAAATCGATTGAGATAATATGAAAAATATATAATAACATTAGAATCGATTATAAAGATTTATATAATTAATATCTTGATATTAATGATATTTTATATTAATAGTAATAATATAGATATACTTATAGTTTTTTTGAAATATTAAAAATATAAAAGTTAGTAGAAATCCTTTCATAAATATAATTATAATCCAAATAACTGATTTGATTGTATATATATTCGAATATTTCGTCCTTTATATCTTTAAATATTATTAATCTTTTTTTAATATATATACTATTTAGTTTAATATAGAATATACCTTACTTAAATTCGAATAACAAATCCGCAATATTGATTTCAAAATTTGAATTTTCTTCGATCTTGTTGATCAGTTTTGCTATTCTAGGATCCAATATATACGATATTTTAAATTTCTACAACTATACTTTTCCGATTTACAAAACTATAATAAAATATACCAATTCTGAATATATATTATATATTTGTTTAATTATATTCACAATTTGTTTTTGAACTACTATATCAATGATATACAATTTCAATAATATATCAGGGATTATATTGAGTTTTCTTAGTTTATATCGAATATCGAACCTAAATCTAGATAAATATTTGGAATTATACAAATAGTATAAATTTAATTGTATTAATAATAATATATTCATAAATATTTGAATTATTATTTAAATATTGATTGAATAATCTATATAAATAATAATCAGAAGCTTGAATAATTCCATTAAATATTTGATCTTTGAGATTACCCAATATAAACCTACAATCTTTAATTCTATCGATTAATAATTCTTTTCAACAATAATGATTAATTTAAACAAGAATATAATGAATTATATCGCTTTTTGAATTGGAAAATCGATATCAGAATAATAGATTATATTTTCGATATCATTTTTGGATATATCAATATCGATATAAAATCTTCGATCTGGATTGAAATGATATAAGATCGAAGATTTTCGGAAGGTTTATTGAAGATTTGTAAATGATTTCTGCTTTCTTTTTGTAATATCCTTAAATCGAGTTTAAACAATTTTATATTTTTTTTTCGTTTTCGATAATTTATTTCTTTTATAATTCTATAGTATCTTGTTTAATTTATATTTTTTGTTTTACAGATTTATGGATAATTTAATATAATATAGAATATATTGTTATAAATACTTAATCAATTTTAGATAATATTCAAATTGCTTTAATATGTATAGGAATATTAAAGCTTATATAATCTTCAGTTTGTTTTTTGTAGAAACCAGTTTCAATATATTCATCTTTTAACCAAATAGTATAATTGAAGAATAAAACAAAAAACATTTTTTAGGATTCAATATTATATTAGCAATTTTAAATTTGATAAATACTTGTTTGAAATATACTGTATATTTAGGAAATGATTTGTTGAAAATGATTATATTATCAATATAAGCATATACGAATTCTTATTCTAATTGAAGAATGTTATTGATTCGTTTTTGAATATATATTAATGAATTTCTAAAGCCCATTATAGTATAAATAAATATTTCTTGATCATAATATAATGATATAATAAGGTATTTTTGATGTTCCGATTTGATTTTCTATTAATAGAAAAAGTTTGTATAATCAATAATTGAAATGAAAGGATAATTTGTTATAATTATAATTATATCTATTTAAATGGGAATAGAATATATATCTGGATTTATAATACAATTAAAGGCACAAATATCGATGATAATTCTATCTTTTTTTTTTATAATACCCTTAGAATTTATAATATATTTTTATATAATAAATATTAAGAAACTAAAAGGATTCGGTTTTTTGATCTATTTTAATCAATATTGATAATATAATTTATTAAAAATCTAATCGATTAGAATTTAGTTTTCTCGATCTATTAAATAAACCTTTGTTTTATCGAACCAAAATTTTGATTCCTAATTTTTATAAAGCTTTATTTCTAATTCTTCGTTTTTTGATATAAATATAAATCCCTGATATTTTTTCTATAATATTGATTTGTTTTATATTATTTCCTGAAATTGAAATTGTTGAATAATATCCTCAAATATCATTATTCTATTTAATAAAATAATTTCTTATTTTAAATCGATATTATTTATATTCAAATTTCTTTATTATATTTCTATATTTGTAAATATCTATAAGATTATAATTACTATTATTACCAATAATCCCTTAATTAAGAGATATTTTACAGAAAATTGATTTCTAATTGAGATTCTTATAAGATAATAAATATTGATTTCATTTATTGTTATTATAATTTGAATATCAAAGTTTAATATATTTCTTAATTTCAAATTCTATTATATAATTATTTTCTTATCGATAAAGTTTTCCATTATAACGGTTTTATATAAATTTATAATAATATATATAAAAATTATAAAATTGTTTTATTGAATTGATTTATATAATATATTATAATTTGATAATAAAATATCATCATTTTTTCTATTAATCATTATTATAAATACTTTAAAATAAAATAGAATTATTATTTTTTCTTGAATATAAACAATAATCTTTCTTTCGATATTCTTGATTTTGATTATAATCTTAATATATATATTTATACAATATAAAAGAATTAATTATTGATTTCCGAAATCTATAATCCAATCTTCCGAATCGATAATATCTGTTTTTATCAGTATTCTAATTTCCAATATTTCGATAATATAAACTTTATAATTGAATTGAATAATTGTTCTATTTATTATTAATAAATAGAAATCGAGATTTATATATTAATTAATATTATATTATTGATTTTCCAATTTATATATTTTTATAAATTTATCCATTATGAAAATCTCAATTATAAAATATATCTTTATCAAAAAATTTCTATCAACAAAATTCATTTTATATTTTATATTTAAATAAACAGAATATATATTGTTCTATAAATTATTTAATACTATTTTGATTTCAATATATTTGTATCTACGAAATATATATCTAGATAACAATTTATTAATATTTACAATTGATCGAATAATATATAATCAATCTAATGAAAACTTAGAATTAATTCGATCTGAATTATCAATAATAAAAAGTAATATATTTGCTATAATTGTTAATGATTATTTGAATAAAATTAATTTTGATGATATTAATTTGTATTTGTTTTTATATAATTCTTGTAAATGAATATACAATTTGTTTTTATTACAGAATTTCGTTTTACAATTATTACATTAATAACGATCTTCATTAAAATTGATAATATAAGTTTATTTAGGAAAAACCTATTTATAATTCAAATTGATTATCAAAAAAATAGATTTTGATTTCTGAATTTTATTATCAATTTATAAAATAATTATATTCAATCGATAATTGATTTTTGGATTTGCATTATATTATATATTTTGTACTTTAAATATCTTTTTTTTAATTTATATATAATTGATATATAATATTTTTACCTCTTCCTTACTATTTTGATTATTCAGATTTGATTCTTCTGATTTATAATCCAATCTTTAATAATAAATTTGATTATAAATATCGATATTATGAATATTTAGATCGATTACTTTTTGATTTGGATTATCTTTTTTAATATTATATATTCATTATTTATTATTATATTTATTCGAATAATATTCCTTTTTCTAGAATAACTTTTTATTTTATATTTTGTTATCTTTTTTAATACCAAACTTTCTATCAATATTATTATTCCTAAAGATAAAAGGGTTTTTATAAAAAACAAAGGAGGGAATATTTTCATAATTGTTTTAGCAATATAATTTATAAAATGAAAAACATTTACTATTATAATAATTTGATAGCCGATTATCATTATGATTAAGATACTAGATATCGAATCAATCATTCTTCTTTTATTCAATCTATAATATGAATATAATGAGATTGATATCCTCTATAAAGATCGGGATATGAATTCGAAGTTTTGTTAATAAATATCGATGAATAATTAATATCTATATATATTCCGATTCGATTATTTTTATACTATATTTTAGAACAATTATATTCTGGATATATTCTTCGGGATCTTTATATCGTCGAACATTTTCAATAATATATTTGAGATACTCCAGCTTCTTCAAAGCTATACCTAATAATATACAAAAACGGTTTTCTAATTTTATACACCAATTTTCAATATTTATTTTAAAACCAATTTATATTATATTCAAGATTTCATTAATATACTATAATTCAGCCTTGTTTCTCAAATATTGATCCAATTGAATAACAACAATATAAACAGTAAATGAATCATTTAATATATTAATCGATTTGGTCTTGATATATATTATAAATGAATATATTGGAAATGAGGCCATCATAGGATTAAAATTGAGGTCACGAGACCACAATGGTGTACAGACCATATTTGGGGATAACCTCAATTCTATTTCTACTAGAATTATAAATCCTTAATTCAATCTATATAATCAACAATACTACTATTTCCTACACCAAAAGTTAATAGATTATAAGATCCGATTATACAATAGTAATTAGAAAGTAAAGCAAATCGAGAAAGGATTAGTATAATTAATAAGGATAAAACAAAATGAAAATCAGAGTTTTCATATAATACTATTAAAGCAGAGTTGAAATATAACAATATAGCTTATAACTTATAACATTATAAACCAAAACAAAGAGCAATCTGTATAATACTAATACAGAATTATAACAAAGGCAAAAAGCAAATTCGTACAGCTATAAGAAAACATATTGTTTTTTTTTTTAAAATTGTTTTAAAAATCTAAAGACTATCTTCGATACCCATCAAATAACAAGAAACCTTCACAATATCGAAATCAAATAATCCTTCGAAATTCAATCAAAATAATTATAAACGATAATTCAAATAAATAAAGATACAATTAAAAAGAAAAGGATAATTTTATACAATTGATCAAATATTAAATAAATATATATAGATTGTAGAACCCAATATAATATCTATCTATAAAATCAATGATCGTATATATTATAATATCGAATTGAAATCGGAATATTTAAAGAATGAAACGAATATATTATTGTATATTTGTATAATACTCAATAATAATAATGAAATCTTTATTAACAAATATTCAATAGTATATATATTCTGGAGATACTTTAAATCAAAATATATCAGAGTCAATACAATCATAATTAATATATATATAATAATGATCCAGAATTTCAAATTCCAATCCAATATTTATTCTGATATAATTATTATTGAAGTTTAAGACAAATTGAAAGAATATAAAAGGAAATTAGGAGTTATAGATAAAAACTATCGGTTAGTATATTAAGATATTGTTTTGTTTTTGGTTTTAATATATAATTTTTCAATCGATTATTAAGAAATAATGAATATATTGGATATCTAAATTAATCTTAATATCAATAATAAAATCAAGTATTTATAGATTAAGGAATTTCATTTTAAAAATAGATCAGAATTAATGTAAATTGCAAAAGGATCTAAATATATTTTTCGATATCAAAAATCAGATTTCGAGATTTCAAATAATATTTACGATTTATATCAAAAGGAAGATTATTATATACAAAATTATTTGTATTTAATACAAATCAGCAAATTCCTTTACAATTATCTTCATTATCAAAGGAGAAGGGGATTATCGAATCCAAAAAAGATTTATTTCAATAAGAAAAACCAAGTATATTTTATTAATAATATCTTTGAATTAGATTTTGATATTAAGGATATAATAAAGGAAGATTACAATTTAATAAAGAAAATTATTAATAAAATTTTCTTTAGTAAATAGTATATCAATATAAGTGCTTTTTTATATATATTTGATCAATTTTTATTATTCAAATTAATAAAATCTATTATTAAACAAAGGATAAAGATTGATAGAAAAATGATATATTATTGTTATTAGGGTTTAATGGATATAATATACAAAAATAATTCTAAGATATTATTTTCAAATATATTATATATATTAAAACTAAAAGTAAATTTACTATCAAAAAAAAGAATCTGCGAAACAAGATTACAAGGAAAATTCAATTTTCATTATATATATTTCAAAAAAGATAATAAAAAAGTTATCTATATTAAAATATAAAACGGAATATATATAGTTTTATATATAATCAAAGGATATAAGGATATAGTTTTTTGTTCTAATATATATTAAAATGATCAGGAAAAAAACTTTTCTTTAAAGATAATCGATAATATTAAAGATATCGATAACGAATTAATATTCAAAAAAAAAGAAAAATATCTATTATAATATCGAAAATTCAATCATTTAAATCCAAATAAAATTAAGAATCTATATAAGGTATTCAATATAATCAAACCGATAAAAATCCCAATTGAATTAAATATCTACAAAATATATATATTCATCAAAATGATCAATCATATTCCAAAACAATTAAATCTATACAAATCAAAAAGACTCGAATTTATATATTTCGATATTACAGAATCATTCCCAAAATCGATTTGAAGGAATCGTTATTTTATATTAATCATTGATAATTATACAAAAGTAAATTGGATTATATTATTTAAACAAAAAGATAATATAATTTAAATATTGAAAACTTAGAAAAAGGAAATAGAATTAGTTATTGAAGAAAAGATCATTATAGTCAGGATTGATAATATATTGGAATTCCTATAAGTTATTTGTAAATAATTATCAAGTATATAATCCGAAATTATAATAATTATCTTTTTATATCAAAATGGATCTATAGAATAGAATATAAGGATTGCAGAAATAGATATAAAAGTAATACTAAAAGAAACTAAATTATTATTAGAATTTTGGGATGAAATTGTAAAGTATAATATTTATATCAAAAATCATATTAATATTAATTCTGATATAAATAGAATAAATTGATCCTTTATAAAAACTTTTATAAATATAATATTAAATATAAAGATATATAAAATCTAGGGGAGTAAATGTTATATTTATATCAATCCCAAAATTATTCTGAAAAGACAAAAACACAATAAATTATAGGATATTTCGAGAATCGATATATTTTTAGAATATTCAAAAGTTATAAACAAATATATCAAAGTGTATTCTTTAGAATTAGATTATATATTTTGATCAAATAGAGTAATTATAAATGAATTTTATTGAAAAGGAGATTTGGATTTTAAATTAAGAAATTATAAATCAGGTTTATAAGAAATAAAGAATATAAAATCAGATCGAAAACCTTATAATAAATCAATAGTAAATAAAGTATTTTCTTTATTTTCAATATCAAATGCAATATCTATATCATTTTTATTTCAAGTATTCTTTTTAATAAATATTATATTGAATTCAATAATTATATTAAGTATTCCAATTATCGAATTGAAATTAAATAAATTAGATATATCAATATTAATATATAATAAAAATGAAGATAGCAATATCCAGAAAATAAATCAAGAATCTTCTTTCAAAGATATTTCAAATATCGAATTTATTATTTCAAAGGATTCAATCCAAAAATCAATTTTTGTAAATCTTGAATTTATATTAGAAACAAAATTTAAGATTATCTTAAATTTTATTAATAAATCTATTTCAACAAAATCAAAAAGTAAAGTAAATCTATAATTATCTAAAATCAAATAAGAAAATGAAATAGATTTTGAAAACGAATCCCTAAAATATCTAATACAAAAATAGAAAAAAAATATAAAATAAAATCCTAAAAAAGAATAAGAAAATAAAATTATAAGGATATTAATTACAATATTTATACAAATCAAAATTTAAGAAAATATAGAATATATTATAATTATAATCCTAATTATTTATAAAATGAATCTTTATATCAAAGACAAAATTGTTTTAGATTTTATAATTTCATTAATAGATATAAATAATACAAAAAATATAATATATCTAATCGAAAAAATTTTAAAAATTAAAATACTAAGAATTTATAAAAAAATAATATCGGATTGAGAACATTTTGAAAAATGAAAGAAAACCATCCAAAAGGAAATCATATCCTTAATTCAAAATAATACTTGAGAAGAATATATATTCCTTAAAGGAAATAATTTGGTTTCGATGAAATAAATATTTACAATTAAGATTAAAAATAATAAGATAAAATGATTCAAAACAAGATTAGTAATTCAAGGATTCAATTAAGTATTAGAAAAGGATTATAACGAAATATTTGTATTAATAATGAAGCTAAATATATTCAGATTATTCTTAATTATTATTATAAAGGAAAATTTGGAATATTTATATTTCAATATCAAAAACATTTTTACCGAATTATATTTAAAGGAAAAGATCTACCTCGAATTATCCTAAAGTATTAAAATCAAAAAGGGATATATATTACAAATTCTACAAAGTCTATATAATTTAAAGCAAATTGGAAAAAACTAGAGTTTATTATTGAAGAAAAAGCTTTTAAATATAAATTTTGTATAAAGTTTGATAAATCTATATCTATATATATCCAAAGATTATGATATAATATTATTGATATATATCAATGATATCATTATTGTATTATATATATTATTATAAATCATTTGATTCGATGAAAAGCTATCGGTCTGTTTTAATACCAAGAATCTAAAGAAGATTAGTAAAATCCTAAATATTAAAGTTATTTATAATAGAAAAACATATATATTAATTATAGATTAAAAAGAATATCTTGATATTATATTAACCAAATATAGTATTATATATAAACAATATCAAGTTAAGAAACTACTAATAATGGATTATATTTATCTCCGACTAACAATCGATAATGATGAATTAGTAGATATAAACGAATATCAATAACGAATAGGAAGTATGATTTATTCAATAATATATATTCAATCAGATATAGTATTTTTAGTTAAAAGATTTTCACAATTTATAGCAAAACCAGCAAAACATTATATTATAGTTTTGAAGAATCTGATACGATATTTACGATCAACAATCAAACAGAAATTATAATTCAGATCAAAAAAAATATAATCTGATATCTACAAAGAATATAATATACCTGATAATACAATAAAGGTATATACAAATATAGATTAAATTAATAACAAATATAACCGGAAAAATGTTTTAAGAAGAATTGTGATATTCTATAAAGGCTCTATATCGTGAACTAGCAAAAAACAAATGTTTGTAATTACCTTTAATATAGAATCAGAATATATTACAATGATAATGTTCATCAAATAAGGGAGATGGGTTATATAAATATTCAAAGATCTATTCAGATCAAATTATATTGGAAAAAACAAAGATACAGTTTAGATATTTGATAATAATCAAAACGCTTTAGTTTTAATCAAGAATCTATATTTACATAAACGATCCAAATATATAAATATCAATTATCATTTCATCAAAGATTTGACAGAAAAAAAGAAAATCGCCACTAATTATATCAATACATACAATATAATTGCCGACGGAATGATGAAGCTTTGTGCAAGAATTGCTTTCGAAAAATTCAAGAAAATATTGGGATTAATAGTTTAGAAGAATCGAATAGAATATCTTCAATAAAGGAGTATTGGAAATGAGACTATCATAGGATTAGAATTGAAATCACGAGACCATAATAATGCATAAATCATATTTGAGGATAACCTCAATTCTATTCCTACTAGAATTATAGATCCTTAGTTCAACCTATATAATCAACAATACTACTACTTCCTGCACCAAAAGTTAACAGAATATATATTATAATAAACAATTTTGTTATCGATAATCTTTATAAAAGATTCAATTTCATTATTTAGATTTAGGAAATCTATATCTTATAAACGAAAATATATAATATTATTTTTATTATATTATTGTTATAACAGAATTTGAATAGCAATTAACAATTATTGAAATTGTTTTACAGAAAATATTATATCAATAATAACAATTATCTTATCAAAAACTTCTTGATTTATATCACCAAAAAATTCTTGATATTTTGAAAATGAAATTGATATTGATGATATCAGATCGCAATCTTTATTCAAGAATTGTAATAATATTGATAATATGGATTATATAATATCAGCAATTCTTGTATAACTGTTATATTAATTAAAAGGTATTATAAATATTGATTAAGGATAAATCGATATAAAAGAAATATTTATAAATGTTGAAAAAGGATCAATTTGATTGTTTACTATTACTCCACTTTATATCTTTTGTACAAACCAAATAATTATATGAAATTATTCGAATAATAATTTGTTTTTTGCTTTGAATTGTTCGATAAAGAATTTCTCAATCAGGAATACTTTTATAATAATATTTTGAAGAAGATCGATATAAGATACTCTAACATTTGTGATATTTTTATTACTTATACTTGAATTTACAAATACTCTATTTCAAGAATATTCCGATTCTTTTTTGATATACAAAATACAATAAAAACAAACATTAAACAATTTGAAAAAAGAAATTTGATTATTTGAAAAAGATATATCAATTAATTATCTAACATTTGATACTAATAAAGTTGTTATTGATAAAAAGGTTCTAAAGGATTTGCTACCATTTGATATAGAATTATATTATATAAAAAGAATAAAGATTAGAAGTAATGGGGTAAATCCTATCTAAGGTAAGATCTCCCGTTTAGTAAGCTAAGCTAATGATTAATTGGTAACAAAAGCCCTCTCTTATATCTAACTACGAAGAGTTATGTGATTATATGATTACGAATTCGCTATGTATTAGGCCTTGATATCCCAACTCTCTCACAATACTTAGCAGCACTGACTGGAAACGCTTGAGGGTCAAATATTACCAGAGCAAAACCCTTTGGACAATACGGTGACCGAAAAGAAGGCTTATGATTTAGATCTTATGGGGAAGGGATGGTCAAGCTTTTAGATACAGGTGACTCGATTCTGAGTTGGTTTCTATTTCGAGGATTCGTTTCACTGGGGATAAAGATTGTGATAAATTTGTAGGCTGCGCAATGGTTACCCGCGGGGCGGATAATGGTTCTGATGGATAATCCGTGGATAATCCATTGATGAAGTGGATAATTGAAGAATTTGAATAGATATTTATAGATAATTGATGGATTATCTATAGATATTATAAATATTTATCAATTTGTAGATTGATAAATAATCTGTAAATAATTTGTAGATTGATAGATATTCGTTTATTTTTGAAATTATTTCTATATTATTATATTAATTTTTATATTAATCTTTATAAATTATACAAATGATTTATTAATCTATAGATTATTTATAGATAATTTATCAATCTGTAGATTATTTATATTTAAAATCTCAATGAATAATTTACAAAATGGATAATAGCTTTAATGGATAATCTATAGTATAGATTATCTGTGGATATCCGTGGATGACAGATAATTTATGCGCAGCTTATAAATTTGACATATACGTGCGCTAGGCATTTGATATCATGTATCTTTGAAATGTATTTGAATTTAAGCCAAGAAATAGGAATACTGAGAGTCTGGATATAGTTTTTTTTCTGCATGTTTGACGGGATTTGACTTCCCAGATGGAAAGGATAAGAAGTCTCTTCTTATTGGCTGGATAAAGAGCAGTTCAGGTGCTAAATTAACATTTCAGTGACTAGCCACTCATAAATACCTTGTGAGATAGGAAATCCGTACAAGTCGTAAGTGATCGGAATGCGAGTCCTCTATTGGCGAGGCATCCGTAGAATACCGATTCCCATACGTGTTCAATCAACAACTTAGTTTTGGGCTATAGACGTATGGTGTGGCGCTTGCCTTGCTTAAATTATTTTGCTAGATTTCAACTATGTTTATTTTTTCATTTTAGTATATAAAGTTTTCGGACTTGTGAGATTAGACTTTGTGGAGTTGTCATCCATTGATATTCATATCTCACAACCTCCATTCCTTTCGCGTATAGATAGGTAATACTGAATGCAATGTTGTGAGTGAGGGAAATGGAAATCAATTTTTTTCCTTTTGTGGTAACTCTTTCTTTCGTGTTCACAATCAAAATATAGGGCACTGGTTGAATATTCCCGGTGGGGTGGGGGGAAATTTGAAATGTTAGAAATAGTGTAGGGTGGAGCTAAAATACTGAATTTTAAATTCAAGTCGTCACTAAGGTACTATCAGCGATTTTAGAGGGATAGCCTCATTGCCCACCCCAAAAAAATGAGTTGCTAGGCCATAGGAGCTCAATCTAGGTAGTTAGTTCTAAACCTCTAACCTTAGCGAGCTAGTGGAGAATTCGCTAGTTTGCCCCTTTTCAGTTTTCGAATTGCCGAGAGCACCACTACCGATTATTTTCTCCACAATTAATTGAGGCTCTTTTTTGAGGAAACTTGTTGCTGGGAAAAGAATTGTAACTTATGGATAGTGGCAATTATGATGTTTAATGTATGTTTTTGTAGAACCTTGGTGATGTGTAAATGCTGGTATGTTGCTTTTGGTTTGGGGGGTGCTGTAATTAATGACAGAGTGATTTTGATGGTGGGAAGGAAATTTTCATAAGTGTCTACGCTGGCAGGGATTTATTTTAGTGAAAAGTTCTGCATGTGGGAGATACTCACCTGAGGGAAATTAGTGAGTTAGTGTGGGTTAATTGGATATGCTTGAATATAGTTACATTTGGGGGGGAACTAGTCATTTGCCCGTTGTAGCGTCTCTGAGTGACATAAACGCGTCAATTATTCTATCATTCTGGGTTACAAAAGGATCGAAATGCCCCGGTCATTGAAAAAACATTCAAATAAAAATTTTGCAGGTCAGATATTAAAAAAACTCCTTTCTTAAAAGCATCTCCTATTGTAAGATCCTAGGCCTCTCTTACTTTTCTTACTCTCTCTCATTTCAACAAAAGTATTGAGATATGATATATTTCTTTTTCTACATACAATTGAATAGTTCACAACTAATGGTCATATCTAGAATAACAAACTACGTCAATATGGGTGCATGTATGTCTTGGTGGCTGCGCCTTGCAGTTGCCACACTTCTCCCGGCAGTAGCTTTTGGGGCAGACTACGGCGAAGAGGTCAATCCGGCTTCTCAATTCAAAACAAAAACGATTCCGGACGGAACCATGCCACCATTACCGGATTTTGGGGTGCTTGCAGAGAATCCTTTGAGTAGGTGGGATGATGAGAATCTTACGCTTACCACGAATGTTCCAATCCTCGGGAATTTCCTGGCGAGGATGCATTTGTCAAACGGGTATGATTTCAATCTTCGTTCAATAACCTCAACATAGTACGTCATGTACCAGGACATATGTTAACCTTCATGCTAGATATATTGGCCTCGCTGAAGCCTCACTTGGCCCCTTTTTCGAGAAAGACTTCAATCAAACGCATCGGGATGGCAAGCAACCGACGGAACCATGGCCAGAATTCAATCCTCGTCAGACTTTTGCTGGCATTACTGGATTCTTCGACAGACAGCACAATACGACTGCAACAAATTATCCAGAGCTTCTCGACCGTGGTGATGAGAGCGTCATCTCGGGTATACCTCACTTTACTGACATATATGTTACCGTTGGCGAGAAGGTGCTTAACGCTACAGTAGACCTAGCTACAATCAGCGATTATAGCAGTTCGTTGAACTTGATGAATGCCACGGCACGTTGGAGTTATACATGGACTCCAGTTGTAAATGGTGGTTCAAGCTTTGAGGTTGAGTACATAGCATTCATCAGTGCTGCAAGAGTCAACGTCGCTGCTATTCAGCTTAATATCACACCTTTGAGCGGGACAACAGAAAATATCACTATAACAGATAATCTGGATGGTAGAAGTGCTGTCAGGTCATTTCTAGGACAGAAGGGTAACGATGCTGCGTCTATATATGTTTCGAATCACCCAAATGGTCTTCATAATGTCTCGGCATGGACAGTTTCTACAGCAAAGTTTTCGAGCAGCAACGCTAACTCTATCTCACCAAGGTCTATTGTATATCCTAATGATGATACTATGACTATTGGACAAGAATGGGATTTTGAGCTCAAATCTGGACAGCCAATCACCTTCCATAAATTCGTTGGTATTGCCTCGACGGATAAGTTCCCCAACGCACAATTGATAGCTGGCCAAGCATCCAGGAATGCCACAAGTGATGGATGGGATGTACTTCTTGCCGAACACACTGCGATTTGGAATCAGCGTATGGGAAGAAAGGTCGTCGATTATAGGAACCCTACCACCGGCCATTTACCAATAAATGATACCCTCGCCGAGGTTGATCAAATCAATGCTGCAGTTAGTCGATATATGATCCTCCAGGCTCTCCTTCAAGAAGACGACAGCAATCTCAACGACAATGGCGTTAGTGTTGGAGGAATTACTGCAGATCCGTACGGCGGCATGACTTTCTGGGACATGGATATCTGGATGTTCCCCGGTATAGCTCTGACTGATCCCGACTATGCTCTCCAAATGATCAAATATCGGGTCAAGATGTATGCTCAAGCCAAAGCCAATGCACAAGAAGCTTATGTACAGGAAAAGTACAAATTTGATAACGATTCCGTGTTATATTCTTGGACTTCGGGTAGATATGGCAATGCAACTGGAACGGGTCCCACATTGGACTATGAGTATCACATTAATACCGATGTGGCGAAGATGTTGTTGGATTATAGAAGAATTACTAACAACGAAGAATACTTTAGAGAAGAGCTGTGGCCAGTAGTCGAGAGCGTAGGACATACCATCGAGGGGGTTCTTCAGAAGGATGATCAGGGAAAATGGAATATCTGGAACATGACTGATCCTGATGAGTGGACTAACCACATCAAAAATGGTGCCTTCACTCAAGCATCCTTCTTTCAAATCATGAACTCCATCATCTCCATCAAGAAGCAATACAACGAGACAATTCCACTCACTTGGCTCGACATCGCCGAGAACATCACGATCCCCGTTTCTTCCTCCGGCATCACTCTCGAATATGAAGAAATGCCCTCCAACATAACCGTCAAACAAGCCGACGTAACTCTTCTTCTCCATCCCCTCTCCCTCCCCGAGTCATCCCAACCCATAAACTATACGCTCGAAAGCAAACAAGCAGACCTTCAGTATTATACGCAAAAGCAATCGCTCCATGGTCCAGCCATGACATTTGCCATTAACACCATCGCTACACTAAGATATGGAGGTTCTGGTTGCTCAGCCTCCACCTACAATAAGATGGCCGTATTGTCCAATCTCCGCGCTCCATGGTTTCTGATGAGCGAACAAGCAAACGATGATACTAATGCTAATGGAGGCTATCCTCCTGCATTTCCATTTTTGACTGGTCACGGAGGTACGATGCAAATCGCTTTTTATGGATACTTAGGTCTAGATTCCTCGCAAGACGTTCTTACAATCCAGCCTACCCTTCCTCCACCCAAACAATACCTCACGATGCATGAGTTCGCGTGGGCGGGGTATACATTCAGTGCTAGTATGAATACGACGCATACTAACATCACATTTACTGGAGTCTTACCTTCTTCCTCCAATCATCAGAACACAACCTCGGTTCCTATGGTGCAAAATCTCCCTGCATCTCGTCATCCACAAGTAAATTATACGCTTTCGCTCAATCAGACCCATACATTACAAAACGATATGTACTGGAAAGATCTCACCACTCCCAACAATCTCCTCCAGTGTCTTCCCATCATCGCATCTGATGCTTCCGAACTAAATCGCTGGCCGGAGAGCGTCAATGATGGGGATGTAGGAACGAGTTGGCAGCCAGAGAATACTAATGAGTCTTCTATTTCTATTGACACCAGCACTGTCCAAGGCGAGAGAGTAAATGCTATTAATGTGGTATGGGGACAAAGAATTCCTACTAGTGCCATGGTTGTGGTTTTTAATTCCACCAATTCATCCGACGGACGCCTAATTCCCCTCCCTCTTCCTGATCTCGATATCCCGGATGTGGCAAATATAACCACAACTGAGGATATTGATTCACTATCGGATGTCATGTCTCCGGAGGACTCTCCGGATGGCAATGGGGAAGAGGATGCTGGGGACGATGTGAGGCTTGAGGAAGGTCTCAAGACGACTTATATGCTACCTGATGATGAATTAGTGTATATGGGGGATACAGTTGTACTTCGAATTTCTGGGTGTTTAGGCACTAGCTGTGGAGTTTTTGGAGATGAGGCAGGCGCTACGGTGGAAGAGTGGGAGATTACTGGTGAAGCTTAGATTGAGGATTTGGCAGATGGAGTTGGATTCGGCGTTGGGATGATAGAGGATTATTTTTTCAGGACCCTGGGATATTTAATGTTTAATATTTTATATTTGATACTAACATATATATTACACTACTAATATATAATCTTTAATAATACTTTTCCTCTATCCTTGATATATGGGAGTATTTATTTCTTTCATTCTTATTTTTTGCTTTTTTACATAGTCTCACTTCAATTCCATTTTGCTAGTAGTTATCCAAGATAAGCAATTAAATCCTCCTCTATACTATTCCTCTCGTAGTTCGAGACTGTCTTTATTTACATGTATTCAGAGTCCTAGTAATGGTTCATTCGGAAAAAGAAGAAACTCTCCGAGTCATCTCCTCTCAAAACATCGCCTCTCCATTCCCCTTCCTCCCAATCTCTAGCTCGACTTCCAATAGTAATTATATTAAGGCAAGAAACATTAAGGCATAATTCAGAACACTCGACCCCACGATTCAAAACCATGATCTACAATCCAAGATCCCACCAAATATCCAATTTTGTCCCGAAAACCAGTATAAACAGCGCCTACAATACAAACGGAATGTATACAGAGATCCGAATGATGAGTATTTTGAAATTTGGATAGTTCAGTAAAACGTTTCCTCGCAATACGTATTTAAACCCTGTATAACTTCTTCACTCCATGCAGCCAGCCGACAGCACACGTTCTCTAGTGGGGCTCTAATTAAATTGCTAGTCACGCATTATGTTACACAGCATAATTCCAAATGCTTTCCTCAATAAAGATTCAATATATGTTCCTTATCTTACAATCCGATTGAAGCATACTTGTAGCTATGGGCGTCTACGCCGATTTCGACATGGTTCCACGGCTGTCCCGAAGTGTTAGCAGACAAGAAGGACCGGCAATTCTTCATCGAAGCTGTCAAGCAACATGACCAAACAACTTGGTAGAAGCAAAACAGAAGTATATTGTCGTCAAAGTAGACCGGGATCTTTGTCTTCCATTTGAGGGCCATAAACTCTTGCAGTTCGGTTCAAAACTTTCAGTTCGTCACGCCGAGGGGGTCGAGGATTGTCTAGATATAATCACTCGGATTGCAGAGAACCATTTTAAGCCTCGAGTCCATACATGGGATGAGGCATTGCAACAAAATGGATTTTATAGCTGGAATGGTGTTCATGATTCGCGGAGATCTTTTGAGCAGGTCCATAAGTCGTGGGTCATTTATCATAAGATCTATTCTCTATTAATATTCAGTCTAGGAAACTAAATGTTGGGACTGTCGCTGATCAAAATGCGCCTGGGACTCATAAAGTAAGCCAGTCTTGAAGCTTTTCGGCATTGAAGGTGCCAGGGAAGGGAAATGGAATAATAGCTCGCTTCAATATCGACAAAGGAAAACGAATGGTTTCAGAGAAGCCCTTTCGAAAATTGACAATCTCAAATTTCCCATCATCAACATATATCGAAAGCAGTATTGCCCAAAATGTTAAGCAGCTTTCAAAACCGTGAAAAGTTTAATGAAGAAACCATCTCAACACGAGATTTTCGGACAAACAAATAATTGGTAGACTAGAAAGAAGCGAATACCTCAATGGTTAGATATGCATGAGTTTGAGGGGTGGTTCTGGAGAGACGAATAAGATTTTGTATTGTTAGTACCGTTACCGAGCCCTTGTGGTCGAGATTGTTTGCGGTCTGCAATACGTTCTTGATAGGGAGGAAGCACGGTGGTTTGTGTCCGAATGCATTTTGGGTGATCTCGAGGGACGTAAACGCAGGCTCAAAAATTCAGACCATCCAGAAATACTGCTAAAAGGAAAACAGTTGTTTGAAAGCAGCAGGACTGCGCTATTCCTTGCATGTGTGGGAGGTCATTTGGAAATCGCCAACATATTATGCAAGCATGGTGCTGATCTGGAAAGTGTTGACAATGACGGAAGAACTCCAATAATGCTAGCCACTGCCTACAATCATGGCGGGCTAGCATATTTTCTAGCGCAGCTTGGTGCTTCACTATTCGTGAGCGATAATCAGGGAGGGTATGACACTGATTAAAATGATGAAGACCACGCTTGAGAAGGTAACCAAGTTTGAATTATCATATGCCACTATTGTAATTTATGCCTCAGAAGGATCATCTGAATTTTCTGACCGACAGTACAAGCATAAACTTGGTCGTCAAGCCATAAAGGAAAGGAAAGAAGGGCTCGGGCACCTAATTGATCTCTATATGGTATTGAAGCCAGAAAAGTATGTCAACACGGGTGCATCAACGGGACTAAGAGGCCACAATGCATTTAGCATTGTCCAGTTGTACAAAAATAATAGGCCACAATTCTCTTTCAACAAGACTCTGTTTGAAACTGAAATGGCCAAAGAGAGCAAGACATTTGCGTTCCTGGACCGCGGTAAACTTTTTGACCACATTCAAGCCGCCGCTGTAAGTGGCGATGCTGCTTGGACCGTAGTCTTTGGACCTCAAGAGTCATGAAGTATTGTAAGGTCGTGGGACATGAATGGGCACGCGCCGACCAATATGGCCGAAAAGCCCCAGAAGAATATCATGCTTACCATGCGGAAAAACAGCTAATGGCGTATTTCTTGTGGATGCATACAACAATAGACGTGGAGTTCAAAGATAGCTCCGAAGACGATGATCACAATTACAGCGATGATGACGACAACGATGATAAAGAAATATGGAGAGATTGTGCTGAGATTGTGCTGAGATTGTGCTGAGATTGTGCTGAGATTGTGCTGAGATTGTGCTGAGATTGTGCTGAGATTGTGCTGAGATTGTGCTAAGATTGTGCTGAGATTCGCCGCTTGGAAACTTGCAAGCCCGATACCAAGTCAATCAAAAAGGATATCCATATCTCAAGGTCCCTTGTCCAGATTGCAAATTTTTCCGGGAGCTAATTCATGAAAAAGCAGGAATCTGGTTCAGTATTTTCTATTTAGAGCTAATTGTGACCTGATATTCGGGTAGGGAGTTTTTGATATCTATCCACTGTTTCTCTCTCTTTCTTAAAACCCCCTGATATAGCAAGCTCAATAGTTTAAAATAACCTAACATATCTCAAAAGTTTCAAGACCGTAACCAATCTTATAATAATAAAAAATATTTCATTATTTCCATCTCTTTTGGGCTTTTAAATCATGTAATTTACAATATTACTTTAATCTTTACCCCGACCCCAATCTCCATCCATCGAATTACGATCACCAAGCAAGAGATATGTACTGCCTAGACTAGCTCAATATATATCCCAATGATAATACCCAGTACCTTTAAAGAAAATTAGGTTACATAACATAACAACTCTGAACTTTCAAAACTGGTTTCCAAGGTCTAAGATTTAAGATTGAAGCTGATATCAAGACTACATCTGAATGTATTTCATATTATCACACATTTAGAAGGAGAAGAGCTTACCGTGTCCGATCAATATAAGAAAAATCCCTTGGCCGGGAGTGAAGGGAAAATAATAAATCGTAAAATATGAGTATTCGCCAACCAATAGAATTCAGATCGTTCCATTGAATCTGATATCGGAAAGAACAGCGAAGAAATACCCGACAGCATATCCCAACCACAGAGCACTGAGATACTTCAATATACAACCCAAAGAGTAATTGTACTGATTCGATTGTTTATTGGTATTCTATAGAGTTACAAACGCATTCATTGATTCATCATTCATTCATCATTCATACCTTCCTTCCGAGCCCAATCCCGATCCCAGTCTCAATTCCATTGCCGATAAAATACTCCTTCATTCTCCCCTGGATATAATATGCTGATACTCGAGTATGCCCCAACCGCGCCAAAGTAGTCTTCCCAAGCTGATTTACAAAAACCGACACCTGAATGTCCAACATTCTATAACAGTTGTAAAATCACAAAACTCCTAATCCAATTCAATGTCCAATTCAGCACCGCCTAGACTCTCTCTTCCTGCCTCTCTGATTCCCTTTTCTGTCACGAAGCGAGTTTTCTTTTTAATCCCACCGATTGTATTGGCTCGCTTACGCTTATTAATAGGACTTAATCGAACAGAAGGCTTGGTGCCAATAAGGCCAAGCTTCTTAGCATCAGGTGGAGATGGTTCTCTGTCCCCGCTGTTCTGCATGTCTTGTGGGTTGGGTTGGATCGGATTACGTCTCTTCATGTAATCGGCACCGAGTCCCCCACCCATTATTCCCAATTTCCTACCAAGTTCTCTCTCCTTCTCTTGAGCTAGGAGTTGTCTCGTCATTCGGTCTTCCTTTGTGCTTCCCCTGTGGAAAGCATCGGGATCGAAATCGACGTCGTCCAGTAAGTTTACGGCACTTCTTTTGCCAATATAGATTTGACTATGACTTTCCCTGTCATACTTAGTCTTTTCTTCCTTCTTAAGTTCTTCTCGACGTTGCATATAGCCCGTCATATCCTGAGATTTGTATTTTCGTTCTGTTCCCCCTCCGCCATAATTGCGCTTGGGGCCGAAACTCATAGTATTGACCTCCATGCGGTTTGCATGGGTCTTAGTAAGAGAGAGATTGACGTGAAAGTCGCAGAATTCGGTGTGTCGTTTATTGACCCAGGTATCACAAGTTTTACCATCTTTCTTGACGCTCTTGCAATATCCTAGGTCTCTGTTTGTGCCGATTTCGAGTATAGTGTCGTCACTCGAGTTGAGTGTGAGGCTGAATTTGCCTGTGTCGGCTTTTCCTCGAGCTGGAGGCATAAATCCAGGGTTGAGCAGCGCGATAACAGTTCCGGGTGTGAGCTTCCAGAACTTTTCAAATGCCGTTTTAAAAAGGAAAAGTTCAATTTCCCATTTGAGGTCGGTAAGAGTAAGGACCATGAATTTGCCGCCATTCTTAGCTTGGTCCTGGTGTGCACGTGGTGCAGATTTTGCGGCGATAGTTGCGAACACAACTACATCTTCTTCGATTTCTGGACCAGCAAAGTCAGGCGCTTTAACTGTTCTCAGTAAATCGGGTATGACGAAAGTTTTCTTCCCTTGGAGGGTCCGGGCAAGCACTTGGTGAGGAATAATTCGTTTGGAGAGGTGAGATGAGGAATATGGTTCGAATTGTGAAGCTTCTCCATCGGAAGTGTCTGATGGAGCTTTGCTCGGATTGCTATTCGATCGCGTTTTTTTCAAATTATCAAAAGAACTCTGCGTATTTTTGTCTTGTGAGTCAGGTCTCTTTTCACGTGAGTTCGGCCTAGTCAAGAATTTTGTTTCAGTGCCATTCCTTATTGCTGAGCGGAGGGAGTCGAATGAACTTTGGGAACTCTGAGAGCTCGGCTTCGTGGTTGTTTCATTGCTTTTTTTCAATGCTGAACGTCTCGAGGTATCAAAAGAACCTTGAGAATCCTGTGAACCTCTTCTCAAGCCAGTGTATATTTCGTTGCTGTTCTTCAACTCTGGGCGCCTCGAACTGTCCAAGGAACCTTGTAAACCTCGTGAAACTGGCCTGGCGGATGTTTCATTGCCGTTCTTTATTGTTGAACGTAAATTCGATGCAGTCCTGTGCCTTCTCAATTCTCCGTTTGATTTGTTGTAGGAATTCAAGACCTCCTCCCGACTGAACTCTTTGGTGGGGGCAGGATGGTTAGGTAATTCAACTGCGTTGTTTTTGAACGACTCCATCTGTTTTTGGTCAATATCGAATGCTGAGCTGCGGTTTTTCTTGATACGAGCAGCTCTCTCCTGGCGCTCGGTATCCATAGCCCTGACTGCAGCCATTCTCTCGCTGAAAGATTTAGGTCTCTCCTCCTGACTTGAACTTTGCGATGCAAGTGCGCGATTTCCAGTTTGTGAATGACTTCTTTGTAAAAATGGCCCAGTTCGCCTTGAATTGTTGAATTCTGACTCTAAATTCTTCCTCAAGCCCGGTGCTCTCTTCAGGGAAATATCGGTTCCTTTCAACCCTTTATCTATACCAAGTAAAACCCTTCCCGGCGAACGTGGGAGTTCGGTAGGCTGAACACGGCGTGGTGGTGATGCTGGAACATTAATTTCGGCGCGCGATTTTGGCCTTTGTAATTGCCTCTCTCTTAATCCTGCCAATCTTGAGGGCGCTCTATTTGTCGCCGCAGAATTTGCTCTTAGAAGACCCGATGCGGGCCTGCGATCCTCGATTTTCTCATTCTTCTCGCCCTCTGGATCCGAACTCTGCTTGCTCTTCTTCTGCAACTTCTTTAATCGGAGTCGCGCTTCGATTGCTTGAAGTTTCAATTGCAACGTTTCTTCGTCATCTTCATCGTCGCCTCCCATTTCTTCCATATACATATCCGCTTTCATTCGGTCTTTTCCGGTAGCGTGTGATAATTGCGGCACAGGGGGTCGTCGTTTCGAAGGAGATGCAGTAGGGGAAAATCCTGTTGCAAATCGTCGCAATCGATCGCGACCGCTGGGTGTACTTAAAAGCGCTTCTCTGGGAGATCTTGGTGGCCACTGAGCTTCTTCAGCACCACCTTTTCTAGTGGTTAGTCATATTTTTATACATCGCCTGAAAAGTGCACAAACCTTGAGACATAATGAGCACAATAATAATGTGCAAGCAATAAAACAAGTAGGTAATGAAGCGGTTTAAACTGATTTGGTATCGTGATACTAATTCTCGTGAAATATTGTTGTTTGTCATGAATACCAAGCAGATAATGCAATGCTTGGGGTAATTGTTGACTTGTACTAATTTGTTCTAAGTTATTCCCCAGAAATCTAATGGGTAGAAACTTGTAAAGTTTGATCGTATAAACTGTACAGTGATTTAACAGAATCGAATGCTAAAGTTGCTTGTGCTTGAAGAACGAAGAGCATCTGTTGATCGAAGATGAGAGCGCAGGGTCTTATACGGCGAAGGTAGGATTTCCATTTGCACCAGGAGCATAAGCTATGATTCGGGTTATTGAAATTATTATTCGTTTTTGGTGTAGTTTATTCGTTGGCGCAATGGGACGTTCAATCGGTAGTTGAGTAGTTGAAGGTCTAATCCTGGAGTCTCGTTCGCTCCAATTTCAATTTCAGAAACTTTGTTGATGAAGCCAAACCCCGGATTTCAAAATACCTACTGTCAAGCCACCCAGCCTTGTAGTTTAATTTAACACAGCCACTTATTGGATCTTAGACATGACTAAGCCGACGCGATTTTATGCAACGCAATAAGACGCGACTTCTTAAAGTGGTCGAGTCTTGTTAAACTCTTTGAATTCATTCAAAACTCAAGTACACAATTAATTGCCTATGACTCGTTGAACAATTCTACAACAATCATACTGATAGCTTTAGATATGGTGGTAAAAACTAGAGGGAGACCAGCAACCAAAGCTGCTGCAGTGGAAGCAGAGCCTTCGAAAGCCGCTGAACCAAAAGTCAAATTACAGCCAGATGATACCAATCCCCCGAGGGTTTTTATATTACCAAAGGATATCAGCACGGAGGCTCGAATTATCACAGTCGAAAATCCTAGATATGCAAAGGATAGCCGATATCTTGTTTGCCCCAATAGAGGTTTCAATGAATTTACTCGGATAGCTGCGCCAAAAACAACACCTCGAAGTTGGTTACTTGTACCAGAAAATGGGCTAGCCGTTCCCTTGAGCGAGCAATTACCTAAGGATGAAGCGAACGATAAAGAAGAGTCTTCGGCCAAAGGCTATGTCACGAAAGGGGCAGATCTTTTCATTGCGACCCCAATTGACTCCTTATTCATTATCCTCCCGGCTCTTGTACCTATATCTACAACCAAAGTTTCAGACCCTCCGAAGAAATTATTCTTGTCTGGTGACGACTATATCGACAAGTTAATATCTAAATCACCACATCTTCGATCTTTCCTAAGAACCGGTCCCTTACGAACGAGTCTAGAAAATAGAATGGCTGCAGTGTGCGACACGGTGGATGCTGGGGACGAAACAATGTTTAGAATAAATGAGGAAAAGCTATTCAAGGAAATTTTACAGAAAGCAAAGAAGATGGTTGAGCATGGGTTGCCTGCTACCATGGAGGAAAAAATCGTCAGAAAAGCGCTAGACATACCAGTTTTGAGTATCAAGCGGGGAGAGGAATCAACCCAAGAAGGATTAAAAGAGGAAGCGAACACATCGGCAGAATCAGGTACCTCTACACCACGAACTGACTCACAGGATACACAAGCTACAGATTCGTCTTTAGATACTGCTGCAAGTTCAATTTCAGAAGCTTCAACTGCAGCAACATCAATATCGAGCCATTCGGCTGTTGCACCTGATGTCGAGAAAATAAGCGTACCATCGATCGATGCACCTGATGGTGTCGCTGATCTGCTGCGCATCCGTACAGCATTTTTCTTCATCTGTTCGAATTACATAGCCCCTCACCTCAGTGACATACTGAAGCAGTCTTTGAAATCTTCAACGTCACCTGTTGACTTCACTCCCTTGAATAGCCACCTCGCATGTTTAACGAAATTGCGACAAGACGCTATGGCGGCAAGATCGATGGGGGATTATTCGAGAAAGCGAGCAATGGTCGGGGATGATGAGGAGATAGAAACACGCGCAGAAAAGAAGCGCAAACAAGACGAGGAGGATAAGAGAAAGAAGGCTGGTGAGAGTCGAGGTGTCAAGAACTTAAAAAAGGTCAACACTAGTGGCATGAAGAAGATGAGTGATTTTTTCAAAAAGAAATGATTGTACTTATTCTTAAAGAAAGTTGGCGTTGGGCGGGTTTTGGGTAGGGCTTTTGGGTAAGGTCGATCCGGATTGGCACATCTGAGATACCATCATGTAAAATATTGCAGCGAATGATTTTGATGATTCATCATACGCCTCGTGCTCTCCCTCGTGGAATACCTCGTCCAATACCTGACCCACCTCTGCCTGTGCCTGTGCTTGGGCCTGTCGAAGTTCCACGACCATATCCTGATGAGCTAACACTTCCAGTTCTTGACACGCCTCCTCTGGGTCTGCCTCTCCCTCTCCTGGTACCACGAGCTGTTGTGCCAGCTTGTCTTTGCCGTTCTTCGTCCTCCGCTCTTTGCCTCGCAGCTTCTCTTCTTCGCTCTTCCTCCGCGGCCCGACGTTCAGCAGCTTGAGCTTTCAATACCTGCTCATTCTCCACATCTGCAATGTCCTGACTTGCACCTCGCCAATTCGGATTTAAGATCAACCTTTGATTGTGTTCCGTCTGCGATAGTATGCGAATCCATGTATTAAGCAGCGTTGAAGCTGATGTGACCGTTTGTGAAACTGTCTGCAATGATTCTTAGCTACGATCCAATATCTATCAATACAAATGCTCCTTACATCCATGTTTCCTTTCGCAAGATCTAGGCTGCCTAGCACTCCTTCTATAAGTTCATTGATATTGCGCACTCCTTCTAATTCCTTCTGTAGAGCCGCTTCCCTCGCCGTTTCAGCATCATATTTTGATCCTCCACTCCTATGCGCCGGCGCACTGCTTTCTGCATTTTTGTTTGGGGCCTTCAGTTTTGATTTTGGAGGTCTGGAGGGGGATGCAAAAAGGTCCTCATTGTCTGAGTCTGATAGGTCTAGCTTGCCAATATCTGGGGTAGCCATTGTCCAAGATGCAAGTTCAAGGTCAGGGTTAAAGGTCAAGGTCAAGGTCAAGGTCTAGTTCAGTGGGTAGATAAGGAAAATTTAACTTAAAGTCTTTCTAGAATTCTTTGAAACAACCTAAACAATAGGCTTTGACGCGTAAGTCACGTAGTAGATTCACGTCTAACATAGTCTAATATAAACTTTCATCAGTCAATCTACCATAAATTGTCCGAGCGTCTTGATAGTAATGAAAGCCTAAGGAAATCAACATGGCTGGGAATCTTTCTTCCGACCTCCTGCTTTTTTGACCATGACAACAAACAACACAAATATCACAATCCCTTCAATCTTATTCTTGTCTAATTCCTTCCTTTATGCAATTCTGCCATTTATACAAGAATAGTTTGATCCCTTTGCTTAGCATTTCAGCGTCATCACCTTGAACCTGCAAAATTCACACATTTTTTTGTACCACATCAACAGCAATAACTACCGCAATAACTACCGTATCAACAATTGATTATTGACATTGTTGACTTTACCTATCCATATGTATACAGCCAGCTGAAGATTCATTCACCTTTTATAAAGAATCACTTTCCATGTCTCTTGCACATTCATCTTAAAATTTTATGCGATCTTTTGGGAGCAGATTTTCACAGCATTCGACCGAATAACCATACAAATCCTCAAGGTTCTTTTTTTTGGCAAACATGGCTACCTCTACTTTGCGACCAAGTACTCCTCCACCTTCAACTTCCCTCAAAACTCCATCAACACCACGCTTTGGCTATGATGATGATTACGAACCTTATTCACCCAGGAAGTCAAGTCGAGTAGCTTCAAGAGCAATTCGGAACGCGGTAACTCCACCACCTCCAGCTATCAAACACAATATTCGCAACAATCTTTCTACTCCACAATCAACACCTCGAGCCGCCAGAAAAGTCATATTTTCCGGTACACCACAACATATTCACTCGTCGCTACCTAAATCTCCTCAGACTGCGACAAAACGACGCGCACCTAAATTGGCTACCACAATTGAAGGACGACAAGTTTCTGGCGCATTGAATCTCGACAACACAACATCCGCAGCTACAGCTCTCGGTCTAACTCCCAAAATTAAGAAAAGAGAGCAAAAGATGGACCACCATCAACGACCTGGCACAATGGTTCGCGGCGATGGCATGCTGCCAACACCTTCTAAGACCCCACGTCACCCCAAGCAAACGGAGGAATTAAAACAAGGAATCAACGCAGTTTCTCGTACTCTATTTACCTCAATCCATGCCGATAATTCGGCGGATGCCATGCCAAAACCAAAGAAGAGCCGCAAGAGATTCGACAACTATGGTCTTGATAGCTCATCTGCAGACGAACCAATTGCTATCTTCACTGATTCTGAGGACCGCATTCCAGAGGTGGACAGCCATTCCGATAATCCTTTCTTTGGTAGTAGCCCTCCGCAGAATACTAGAGGCAGAAGCAGAAAGCCCAAATTGATTCGCGTTCCAGGAGAGGAGGACCAAACTATGGAGCAGCTTATGGGTCGTGAGGATGGACATGTTGCCAACTTGTAAGTTGCTTTTTTTCCCGATCTAAGACCACTTTTGCTAATTATTACTGCTATAGCCGTGGTAAACTAATCTTCAAAAAGAACTCGAATGCCTCCGCAAGTCATAGTCCAACTCGAAGTGGAGGTCGTGCTGAAGTCATGGTTCTCGATCAAAGTTTTGCTGGCGAATCTAATGGACCAGTTACACGTTCATGCAGACGCCAACTGTTCACCAACAATCGCCGAGCTCCCGCCATTCCACAAGTCCAAGTCACTGAAGACGAAGAAGAGGCTTTGACTGATATCGAAGAGAAGTTTGACACCGATGCGACAGACACGGATGTTGAGCCACGCACCCCATCCCATATCCAAGGTCTTATGACTCCGGATGCGCCAAGATTTGGACCAACTTCTTCACCAACTATCAAGAGAGCTACACGCGCTACAAAGAGATATGACGTTGTCGATTCGCCAGTAACTCCTCCACGCCGTGGACGATCCCAGGTTACTAGCCCATTCAAATCATCCGGGAGTGACAACAACTTTGAGCGCGCATCGAGAAAGCGTGATGGAGAACCTGTTGTCAGACCTACTGAGGAAGTGAAGAGAGTACGCAACTAGGACCCTTCATTAGGATTCTTGTTATGACTTCTTATTTGTCCTAGGGTCATTGGAAAGAAGATTGATTGCATATTGGTGAACGCATTGGATGGGCTGGGTGGGAGTTTTTGCAGAGTTTTTCGAGCCATCTGCTTATGAGCTTTCTTTGACTGCAGGGATTTGCAGTGTTTATTTCTTTTAATCACCTACTTGATACATTTTACTTTTTAAACGGTCGTCACTGCATGATTTGATGGGCTCTTCGAGGCCATTGCACGTGGCAGAATTTTGGACTCTTTCCCGCGCGCCTTTTTTGTAAAATACCAGGAAATGGCGTTTTCAGTTTTCAGGCATAGCGAGATTTGGTCTACTACTGTACCTTATGAAATTATATGATCAAGCATATTAACAAACTATTATCTTCATGATTTGAATGGATGTGATGTGATTGCCATGTATGCCATAGGTACTAGTGTCAAACTAATTAGCTCAAAGGATTGTATTCCGGCAACTTTAATCCCTGTTTAAAAAGATATCTCACATCCCACCAAAATCTCAATTTACTTAGATACAGCTCTTTGGATATAACACCTTTTCAAGCTACCACATTCAAGATGCATATTCTCGTAAGTTAAAATTATAATTCTATTGATAACCCTTACTTGAGTTAACAATCCACAAAAGGTAGTAAATGACGATGGACCTCCCTCGAACAAATCCTCCCCCTATGTCCACTCCCTCGTCAAAACTCTCCAAGCAGCCGGTCACACTGTTTCCGTTGTTCTTCCCCATACACAACGCTCATGGATCGGTAAAGCGCATATGGTTGGTCAAACTGTCAAGCCCACCTATTTCCGACCTGGAACCCTTCACGAAGATAACGGTACAACACATTCTCGCCCCTCCAGCGACAATACAGAAGAATGGGTATTAGTAGATGGCACACCAGCATCATGCGTACAAATCGGTCTATATCATTATTTCCAAGATAGGGGGCCAGTCGATTTAGTGGTTAGTGGACCGAATTATGGGAGAAATAGCACGGCTGTTTTCAGTCTGAGTAGTGGGACGATTGGGGGTGCGATGGAGGCGGCGGTTTGTAAGAGGAAGGCTATCGCGTTGAGTTATGCGTTTTTCACGAGGAATCATGACCCAGAAATTATTGGGGGTGCGAGTAGGATTGGTGTGAAGATTATTGAGTATTTGTATAATAATTGGGGTGAGGGAGTGGATTTATATACGGTTAATGTTCCGTTGGTGGAAGGAGTAGAGGAGAGGAAAGTTTTGTGGACCAATATGTTGCAGAATTATTGGGGAGAAGGAAGTTGTTTCGAGGAGGTCGATGGAAAAGATGAGGATGCTGATGAAGAGGAAGAGAAGATCAGAGAAAAGGAAGGTCAACAAGGTGAGGGGGAGGAGAAAAAGGTTGCTGGGCATACACATAAACATTTTAAGTGGGCACCAAGGTTTACAGATGTGCACAAGAGTGTCGAGGAAGCTGAACCAGGTAATGATGGTTGGGCTGTTAAGGAGGGTTTCACAAGGTATGTTCTACTTTAGATGAATGACTTCTCCTGAGACTAACACCAATATAGCGTCACACCATTAAAAGCAAATTTCATGCATGCTACTGCGCCGACACAGGGAGAGTTGAAGTTGTGAGTTATTAAATAGAGCATTAGATATTGTTAGACCAATACAAGTTCCTTCCTACCCATTTAGCCATATTTACCTCGTAGAGCACCTCTGACCAATCCTTTCGCCAGACCATCTTCAGATCCAATACCATCAATATCAAATCTTTCTCTGCAGGAACAAACCAAGTCAACCAACCCCCATTTCTACGCCTACATCGACTACGAGGATTCCTACGTCCAACCACTAATCCTTTCGGCTCTGGAACAGTTCCCTCAATCTTCATGTACACTTATCTCCTCTTCGTCCGATCTCCCAACACCGGAATCGCCATATCTTCATATCTCATCCTATGAAACGATTCCCTTTGACGAAATCACATCAAAACCCACAACCTCCTTAACAAATGCCTATGTTATCCGCAAAGCCCTCATTCGTAAGCACTATTTGAGTGAGACATCTCATATATGGTGTGTTAAGAATCCAGAATCTATTCTCAAAACGAACATTAAACGTGCAGAACATTTTGAGGTTGATTATGCCGAGTTCTTGGATGATGCTATTGTAGAGTGTTGGGATTTAAAGGAGAGCTTTGCAAGGAATGAAAAGGTTGATGAAGAAGGAGGCAAAGCCGAAGACAGAGAATGGTGGATTTTGAAACCGGGGATGAGTGATAGAGGGCAGGGTATTAGGTTGTTTTCATCTTATGAAGAGCTCGTTGCTATTTTCGAGGGATGGGAAGAAGATGCACCAGATTCCGATGAAGAGGATGAAGAAACTACAAAAGGGGAAGATGAAGAAGATAAAGACTACATTCAAACATCTCATCTCCGCCACTTCCTCGCACAACCATATATCCACCCACCACTTCTCCTCTCCCCAGAGTCCACAACAATCGCACCTACAAACACCAAATTCCACATCAGAACCTATGTCCTAGCTTCCGGCGCTCTAGACATCTACGTCTACAAACCCATGCTCGCCCTCTTCGCCAGCTCCTCATACATTCCTCCCTGGGATTCCTCAACCTCCTCATCCGGAGCCATAGACCTCAACCCCCATCTAACAAATACCTGTATCCAAACCTCCGAATCCAAGAAAAACGCCGTTCACCTCCTCTCATCTCTCCCTTTCCCCGCTTCTCTCCACCAGAAAATCCAAGATCAAATTTTCAAATTGACGAGTGAAATTTTCGTAGCGGCGGCTAAGGAAATGAGTATTCATTTTCAACCATTGCCAAATGCGTTTGAGGCGTTTGGATTGGATTTTTTAGTTGATGCACACGGGGATACTTGGTTGTTGGAGGTTAATGCGTTCCCGGATTTTGCGCAGAGTGGGGTTGAGTGTAAGGCTGTGGTGGAGGGGTTTTGGAGGGAGGTTGTTGGGATGATGGTTAAGGGGTTCTTTGGGGTGGAGGGGAATGGGGGAAATGTAGAGGGGGGGAATTTGGTGAGGGTTGGGGGTGTGGATTTGGGGAGGCGGTAGAATGGTTGATTTGATGTAGGACAAGGGGCCGAGAAGGGATCGTTTGTTTGTAGCTAGAGGAATCTTGTATAAAATCTCATGGATGCTAAATGAGAATTTGTTGCGTGTAGCATGATGTAGGCAAAACATAACTTTTTGCTGTTTGACTCATGTGAGATGCATCACCTTTAAAACAATCAATTGTACACTCGGTGCAGCAATCAACAACAACCATACTCAAACTTCACATTATCACATTCTGCAGAGCCTCTTCCACTGTCACTCTCACTCCCCATTTCCATATAATATCTCATACCCCCTTCATCACATCATACCACACCACCTAATCGACTCGAGAGTTCCCTATTTCTCGATTCGTTATCGTAAGCTACTAGCTATACTCGTGAAACCCCAGGAAAACAGGTAAAACTATTTGAATCGTCACTTATATGAGGAACTGAGTTCTTTTCTTTTGGGGATGGTGGATATGGAGTGTATGGTAAGAACTTATATTTGACGGATTTTACGTCTCTCTTTTGCGTTAAGAAGATATTGACACAATCACCTCTACTAGTATCCACGGTGGTATTCCAGCAATAATGAGCTCGATAGGTCGAATATCATTCCTCTTGTTCTCATACCGTCTACGTATCTCGGTAGCTTTTCACACCCCATTACATCATATCGCAGAGCTAGGCCTGGCTTATAAACCCTCCTTCCCTCTTCCCTCATCTCCTGATATATAAATCATTTCATACAAACCGCAATATCCCCCTTTCCTCCCCTCAGGAATTCGAAACCCCTCAAGATCCCCAATTGCAAGATCAAAGCAGAAAAATACCCGGCCGGGGATACATACATACATACATACATACATACATACATACATACATACATACACCAATCAACCAAAAAATCAAATATCGATTAATATCCAACAAAATCTATAACTGAAAAATCTAAAACTACTCTGTACTCTATAATAATACTAATAATCGAGATAAATCAGATTAATACAGATCTCGCTTGACCCCTACCAAGTTATCATATAATTATAACGGATCCTCATTTCCAACTCCATCCACACTTTTGAGAGGATTTGCATTTATCTATAACTATTTATTCTGAATTCCAGGAATAGTTATCCATATATCATATCATATCATATCATATCATATCATATCATATCATATCATATCATATCATATCATATCATATCATATCATATCATATCATATCATATCATATCATAAAAGGAAAATGGACCCTGCTGTTTGTTCTAGAATGCTTGAGGTTTGAGTAGATGGATATCTAGTAATATAATCCTAAGGTCCAAACTCTATATCAAAACAACACAAAACAGAACAGAACAGAACAGAACAAATTAGATATCGACGTTGGTATAATTCGAAGATGCCTTTTGAAAGGAATGGATTTCTAGTTAATCATGCTGATCGCTTCATTACGGTGCCTTTCATGATAAATTGATCATGATAATGCTTGTGAATATATATTTGCATGAAGCCTTTGTCGGCTACTCCTTGAATGCTATTATAGGTATATGTTGATTTTCGACTCTCGACTCTCCACGGATGAGAAGAGGGCCTGGCCTGAAGAACTATATGGAGAGGAAAGAAATGCTTGAGTATACGGTGTGGGATGGATTTGTGCAGGTAGCCATGTGTGTATACTTTTATAGGTTAGATCAGCTGGATATTTCAGCTATGTTATCAATCTGAATTCGATAGAGTTGGCCAATACAAAGCTTCATCATGATCCCGCGACATCATTAAAATCGCCATCACCCCCAGTAAATATCATTATCCATTTCCCAAGCCATTGCCCCCTTCCCCTCCGATTTCCGAATCCAGATTCCGTTCCAATTTCCATTTCATTATCCCATTATTCATCCTTCCGTAACTCCTCATCCATCACCATATCATATCATACACCCTCATACATTCCCTCCCACCACCACAACCTCTTTAGCACCCTATAGTACACTTACTCCCACTTCTCCATCAACTTATTCTCCAAGACACCATTCGGAAAATCCCTCACCCCAAGATGCGACGTATGAGCCCAAGGTTTCATTCCATTTTCCTGCTGAATCGTATGCGCGAAACATTTACCTATTCGCACCATCATATTATTAGCAAGAGTATGCATAAATCTACCAAAAATCTATTCTTTCCCCCCAAAAACCAAAAAAAGACCAGAAAAAGAAAAAAAACATACTCCAACCCAATCTCGGCCATTCCTTCACCACATTCTCAATAGTCCTCTCATCCACCAACTGCGGATTCATCCCCACATTATCAAAAACCGTCGCCAACTGCACCAACCCCCCAATCCTCGTCTGCGTCCCCACCTCTCCCAAATCCTGATGTCGAATAATACCCTCCACAACCAGCTCTCTCTGTTCCCTCACCGCGCCCCCATCACGCAACACCCCATCCGCAATAAACCCCCCATGAAACTCAAAACTCATGAGCGTCTCCTCCAAATACCTGGGCACCGTGCCAATATCATGCAGAAGAGCCGTCAACGCATAGCTTTCCAGAAATTTACTCGAGGGATCGATAGATGTCCAATCTGGGAATGCGTGCAGGAGAATGGCGATACCGTAGTGGTAGACGCGCATGGAATGGTGGAAGGTTTCTTGGGGTAATTCTTGTTTGGCGTATTCTTGGACGCTTTTTACGAGGGATGAGCTGGGGAATGGGAGATCGGTGGTTTGGAGGGAGGGGGCGGGTTTATGGGTTGAAGGGGAGGATTGGATGAGCAGGGAGAGAGAGGCGGGGACGGGAGTCCAGCCGTAGGATTCGATTGCGCGTTGGCGTTCGTAGGTCATGGTTTGTATGGGGTGGGTTTGATGTTTGGAGTTGTATGTGTATGTGTATGTGTATGTGTATGTGTATGTGTATGTGTATGTGTGTAATTAATGGCCCAAGTAGTTGATAAGATCTGGACTAGAGAAAGATATTAGGTATCAGTTAAAGGGGAGAAACTTCCCCTCTTAAGAACAAAACGGAATGTCAAAAATGAGGGGCACAACCTTCTAGAAGCCAGCCCTAGGAATGTTATGTAAACCTCATTCACTACAAGTGCTTTACAACTTCTGCAGCCCATATGCCGACAGCTTACAAATACCCATTCCCACGCCCTTTTGTAGACACATACTCGAGTGCTGGCTACTTAACTTAATTTATCCATCATACAGAACATTTCCACGCCCTGTAATCCAGAATGTCAAAAGCCTGTTACAATAAGCCAAGCCTACCCCACATTCCGTCATTCCACCATTAGACCAAATCCCAGAACCCCTGTTTACCCAATTGGATAGACCATTCCCTAATGACTACCACGCTGCGAGGTGCTTACTCCCGCATTGCGTACTGTACATTCAGTCTCTAAATGCAACATTGGGATTTGAAAATTCGGGGTTCGGATAGATTTCTTCAAATGGCGATTGATTGAGCTTATAAGTTCACCAGTTCGATTGTAAGATTCAGTCCGGCACTAGAACACACGGAATAAAGGACCTTTTAGTTCGAGTTAGAGGGCTAGAAATGTAATGTGATAATAATCACTGTGAATCAAGAGACCATTGTCAGTGTTGAAGGATGGTTTGAACTCCCATAGAATAGCAAGCTACTTATGTACGTAGGGTAGCAGAAACCACTCTATGGACAATATCATTCTACTCTATCACAATAGCAGCTCCATTCTACTGCATAAAATGAAATACCATAATTCATACTCTCGTCTCATTCATCGAAAACCATAGACTAACGGTATCATATCGTTTTCTTAAGCATCTCCCCATAATGCATAATCAAAACCCTATTTCCAGAGTGTATAGATTCATACCGAACTCCGACTCTAGGACCATGCTTTCATATCCATCGCAATGATATGAGTGCAAGGCAAGCGAAAAAAAAAAATCAAACTCCCACCCGATCCGATGCAAACTCCAATCCATGCATGCTAAGAAAGCATTACAACTCCAAGCTATGTGACTCTTCTTTTTCAGGAATAGGAATTAATGGTTCTTGGACATGTCTTTCATCATCAAAAGACTTGATATCATCCTCATCTAATGTGCTGATGAAAGCACGTTGAACGAAGCTGAGCCAAACTCTATTCTTCTCTTTGCGATGATGCTTCTTTTTCTTGTGCTTTTTCCTCTTTTTCTTCTCTGCATCGATGTCATGATCTTCAGTATCTTCGATGCTTTCGTTCTCAGATATAAAAATTTCGTTGTTATCATTGTCCTCCTTATTCTCATCATCTTCGTGAACTTCGGGTTCCTCCAGAATCTCTCCATCTTTGACACCATCTCCTTTTGCCGGTTTATACTTTCCAATTCTATGAGCGAGCTTGAGATAACTCTTGACAGTCATATCTTTCAGCTTATAAATTGGATCGGTGAAAGTATCATACTCAACTTGATAGTGAAAGGCATGTGGATTGGGGTCATCGTCTTTTGGAATCTTTCCGCCATGCTTACCATTACGCCATTTCTCCGTATCGATTCCGTCATCGGATCCTTCTGACGACAATTCAAGATTATTGATGTAAGTCAAATTGGCAAAATATTGAGTGTACCCAAGTAATGTTAAACTTTGAGGAGAATATGCCGGTCCAGGAGGTGCATCCTTTGAGGGGGGCGACGGAATGATGAACCCAGGGTTGGATGGTGTCGGATTCTTGAACTTCTTTTTGTCTTTCCCGTGCTTTTTCCTCCTTTTCTCGGCAGACAAACCATCATCGACCACATGAATGTAGTCTGTCGAATCTTCGTTGGCGCCGAAATTGAATTGCTCTTCCTCCTGATCGAGCCAATCAATCTGCTCATCAATTCCCACAATTGAATCGGACCAAGTCGCCGAGTCCTCCAATCCTGTGATATTGTACTCGATCACGCGAAGAGTAGGGAAGTAATTAGGTACAATACTCGGCCCAACGTGTGTTATCACGAATCTTTCACCCCATGGACCTCCAAACTTCTTTAGTTCTTTCTTCTTTTTGTCCCTCTTCTTGTCCTTCTTGCTCTCCCTCTCCTCATCCCTATCCGAGACATTGTTCAACCCCAAGTCATCCGAAGGTTCCCCGTCGGTATCCATCGAGATGGGTAGATGTTTTGGATTGGGTAACCCAGACCAATCCTCTCGAAGATCCTGAAGGTAATCTCCAGCGGATAGGATTGTAAACTCATCATTCATTAGCGCGCGAGGAGGCTCGGTGGATTTACCCTCAAATAACAAAAGATCAATATCTTTAGTGTCATGTATCATGAAATGATCAATATTCATGTGTCCATATAAACCACCGATAATAATATCTCGATACTGCTGAAGCCATAAGGTATATTTTTGCCAACAACTTTCGTCCCAAAGTGATTTGCTGTCCGTTCGAGCAGGCGGTACATGTCCAGTAAGGATAACTTTCATCCCACGGTCGCGCATAAATTGTAGTTGGATTCGCAGCCATTCCATATGTTCATATCCGGGCTCTGAACGTAATGCGCATCCATCCACAGCGGCGTTGTGGCTGAAAAAGTATAAAGTATTGAGACTGAAGACGGCCAATTTCTTAGGAATAACCTCGACATAATACCATCCTCCTCGTTCGAACCCATGCCTCTGCTCTTCTGGTATAAATTTATCCCATATGTCTGTATACGTCTTCAACCATTTATTCGGACCCGAAAGTAAGATGTTATGTGGAAGGATATCATTGTTGCCAAATGTTGATATGACTGGAATCGATAACTCATCGCCATTTCCAAAAGTCTCCAGGAATTTATTTGCGATCTCTCTATTTGTGTCGAGGACTTCGCTTTGGACTCGAGGAATCTTTTCATCGCTATCATGTCGTGCACTATTCTGAATCAGCATTTCTCCTCGCACAAAGCCATATCATCATTGCGTGGATTGGCTGTTCGCAAAGGCAAAACCAACCTGTCCCCTGTCCACACAACAAAGTCTACGCTATCCCTCACATTTTCCTTTATCCATTTGAAAGTCGCATCTATAAGGGTAGAAGGAGTATCGCAGTCCGTAGTCTCCGCGCCGTATGTGCCAGCGGTTCCTTTCCCTCTATGACAAGCATCGTCTTCGTCGGTGGAGGTAAATACTTTATAATGAGGATCTTGATGTAAATCTGTAATAAATGAGCATCGTACAAAACCATAAAATGGCAATATAAGGATTTAACCCCACCTGTAATGTGCAGGAATCTGCCATGCAGATGTTTGGAGGCAACTTGCTGATGGTGTGTAGGATTCAGGTCCTCCAATGGCACTTGCAGGCTCGATTGGCTTGTACCGAGGGGTTTGGCAACGATAGGAGTAAAATCTTGAAGCAGACAAACTGCTATGCATATTACGTTTAAACGCATATTTGAAAACAAACTGGAAAAGAGAGAAAGAAAAAGGATATATTTTTAGGAAAAGGATATCATTCTCATGGATAGTATACAGAAACTAGGGAAGGATTCAAAATTCTTAAAAAAGTAAACAAGTTGATTGTGAATAATGATCCCTCCCGTTCCTTGTTGTTTTTCTATGGTTAAAAGAGCTGACGTTGGTTGCTTCCCTTGTGCCTGTGCGGTATAAGGTATAAGAGAGAGGAGATGAGATATTTAATTTTTCTGCTCAACGATACTAGTGATGAACTTGTGATGTGTTGTTTCGTTTCAAAATACGATGAATCGTTGGATGTTGGATATTTGGATGTAATGAATAAGAAAAGCGCTTCGTTGGATATATTTTCTATTAAGTAGAAGGAATGGAAATGTTTCCCTCATTCCCTCCATATACTTAGTTGAATCTTGACTAACTAACTCTCAAGGTGTTTTCTGATGTCTCACTCATCAAAGAGTTAACCTTTACCCTCCAAAATGATTGATTCAACCAATCATCGGCACACGTGGATGAGTCTCGAGTCCCTTTTGGTTTTTGATCACTCTCTTCTAAGATAAATCCCTTCAGGTATGATCAAGAGGCAGAAAATATGAAGCTTATTTCAGCACATTACTCACGCGACACACTTTTCTCGTCAAAATGACGATATTCGTTAATATTTGCAACCCGTTGGGAAAGTGTAGCAGCTGTGGCCTGCTGAAATATGTTTAAGAGTGACGCATACGAAAATTTAAAAATACTTAAAGTACCTGGTGCAACAATTATTGCGCGAATTATGTTGTGACTCTAGTAAGATTACCTCTTTTGTTACTGAGTTCTCTCCTTCTCTTCTCCTCTCCAATTCAGCCCTTACTGACCCCTTTTCCATTACCGAGAGCTGAAACTAACTCGGTATTGAATGTTGCAATGCACTCCAACCAATATTGACATTTTTGGTGAAACTGATTTCGGAATGCTTTTTGTAAAACTTGTAGGACCTGAGATGCATGGCACCAATCTCCATGAATATTCACGAGCCATTGTTGACTTGTGGACCCTGATTTTCTGTCGCTAAACTCGTGGCGCCCGAACCACCGACTCATTTTCAAATATGTTTACAAAAGAGCTGGATTTCATATGGGACGTATTAGCAAAGATCCCCAATTGAGAGGCCTTGAAGTTTGAAAGAGATAAGATTAAAGAGTGTTTATACTATCATGACAAGTTATAGCAGCAAATAATTCGTGGTTATTTTACCGTATATTGATCCCAGTGTACACTTTTGAAGTGTATGATCGGACTCTGCATACATAGGCGGGCGCCGATCCATATATCTTAATTGGTATCCAACCAAATCTCTTCAAAACAGCTGGGGTTGATGCAAGATCTTGGTGTCAATTTACACTGGCATCAATAAAGTAATTTAAGCACCTCCACTTAATAACTGACACATTGGCGTCGTGACGGAGTGGTTAACGTGATTGACTAGAAATCAATTCCTTTCGGGGGCGCATGTTCGAATCATGCCGACGTCGATATCTGTTTTGCTTTTTGCTCAATTTTTTTCGCATGGCGTAAAGGAACATTTATTCCAGATATTGCCTCTCATCTGAAATTATCGCCGAGAACGTATACAGTGTAGGAAAAGGGACTTGATATCATGCTTGGAATTTGATTTTGGGTGGGAAAGAAATAATCAGCTTAGTGCTGGATCTACTACCTACTTGTTAAAAGGTTTCACACAAAAACACCTCATTATTGTTATGAACACCGCGAATATATACAAAGTTGTTGGGTGTTAATAAGCCATGATTAAGTACAAAAGAAGTCTCTACCGTCCAAACTTCTTCAACTCTAGATATCTTAACGGCGGAAACACAATAGCCGTAAAGCCGACGGCGAGCCAATCCCCAATATCACCACCATACTCGCCACCAATCATTAAAGCAATAGGACCTGTGTACCAAATCTGATACATACCCACGATTGCCCCAGCGAATCCAATCAGGAATGATAATAGGGCCGCGAATCCAATAGGTAGCTTGCTTCTGTCATCATAAATAGACCAGTCGAACGATTTGCCCGCCAGTTTGTGGAAGATAAAATACTCCTCGAGACTGATGGTAATCCAAGGGCAAATCCAATATGCCATCATCGGGAGGAAGTTTTCGAAGACGGTATAGAGCTTGTTGCGGCCGCAGACGGAGAGGACGAGCTACAGTGCTTGAATTAATGTCATGAACAGATGAAATGGGATGGTGTAGATTAAGCTTACCTCAACTGCTGTGATGAGAATACACCAGAACCAACGAGGGACTTTGTTTGCCCAACGTCCAAGAACCTGTATGGTCAACGCCGCACTATAGCTACATGGTGCATTATTGGTGATGGAGCCAAGGGCAAGAATGACGACGCAGAGGCCGCCAAAACCTCCGAGACCGTTAAAACATTCATATAGAAGAGCACCAGATGAGATATTATAGGCATCGTTCCATGCTGGGATGTTTGGGACACCAGTAGCAATACCGACACCAACAATGTTGGCAAAAATTACCGAGACCCAGATGCCAGACCACGTGGATGCAAATGTTATCCATTTGGGGTAATCTTTGGGATAGTAGACATAAAAGTCAGCACTGATGGCAGTGAATCCAATGATACTAGCAAAGATCAAGGCGAAGAACGAAGCGCGGTTGGCGTTGATGGTTCCGGAATCACCGATCGAGACTGCGCTGGTATCGAAGTCCTTGCCAGCGGAGCCAATAAGTACGAACATGACAATCGCTTGTGGGATGTATCCGAATCTATTTGTTTATGAGCATTTTGAACATTAATTTATTACTCGTGGCTGTGCTTACCTCTCGAGTTTGTTCACATATTCGATACCGAAAGTAGCGATTAAGCCAATGCAAAGCGCAGCAATGACGCATCCAACAGCCAAACTCAAGCCACCTCCATTGACTGCTGTGATCATCTGGCCAGTAATGATACACCCAATTGTACCAAAGCCAACTTGTTGAACAACATTACAACAGCATGCAATTTTCGATGGCCAATAACCCATGAAATATCGTCCAATAATCTGCCAAGGAACAAGAAGGTTAGCTCCTGCCCAGACAACGAGATGTGAAAAGCATACCTGAGTCCTGTTACCACTCTCCGGCCCGAACGTCGCCATGTACGCAATTGAAGACGAGGCGAGCGCATTGGCAAAAATGACAATGCAGATGCAATCCACCCAACCGAGCCCGTAAACCAATGGCCCGAGAAGCCCAACAATAATGTTCATAGCTTGCAAATTAATGCTGAACCATAGCGAGAACATGTGGAAATAATCATGAAGAGGCCGAGGCACATTTTTCTCGTCGTCCGCTACGCGGGTGATACCGCGAGCTTCCACTCCCCAGAGTTTCTCCAATTTGGCGCTCCAGGAGCTCAAGCCTCCTTTAGAGTCAGGGAGTTGAACACTATCGTTTTTGTCGTCGATAGTGGATTTGCCATCGCGGTCTGTGGAGTTGTCGATGGCAGTATGGACTGGTACTCCCTTCTCGATATCATGCTGTGCAGTGGCCTCCATGATGAAAAATGATCAACGCGCAAAGACAAAAAGCAACAAAGAGGAAAAAACTTGGGGAATGGAAGGATGAAAATAACGGCATGATAAGCTGCCATATCACTGGAATCGAGCTTATTTCCTTTCGTCGATACACCGGTAGTTCGGGGAACGAACCCAAAAGGTTTGCATTGCTTCCCACGTTACTCGAGAGTGGACTCAGTAGAGCATGCATTGCATAAATGGATGGGGACAAAATCAATCTTGCATCCCGATTAGACCATACTTGAGTACTTGCCGAACGGGAAACTCGCTTGAAGAAAATTAATATTTACCCATAGTGCGGCTTATGGGGCCGATTTCATGAACTTTTCAAGGGTTCTTGCAAGGGTTACATGGGCTAGACCCGAAATATGGGCAGTGGCGTAGAGATAAGTAACAGCTGATTTTAACCCGTATAAAACTTTTATATGATTTTGAAAAGTGGATTCACTTTACAGAGCACTTCTGCAATTTTGATTGCGGTCTGTCTATCTAGTTGAGACATTTTTGACAGGCGACGTAATTTAAACCCTAGCCCTTAGCAACCAGGTGGGTTTCCATGCCGCTGCCAAAGCACAGACACGTCTTTGTGGATTTGAAGATCTTACCCGTTTGAAAGTATCGTCGCGAAAGTGAGCTGAATAATGAGGATGCAAAAGGGCATCGAGGCGGCCCGCATGTGACGTCAATATCAAGGGGATGATATCTAATTGATATCAGGAGCACTTTTCCGTTTGTATGCTACTCGTGCTGCCAGAAAGGATGAAACTCGGACGCTAGAGAAACCAGGTTATTCCTCTTGAAGTCTACCAGCTTCTGGTACGTGCATAGAGTTTCGGGGTTGCATACTTTCTGGGCGCACGAGTACTTAGATGACGAAAACTCGCATACGGATTTATTATCTACTAGTGTAGTTTGCACATTGCGATATCATCGATCACCCGACCTACCACAGCATGTGTTCACCACCTCGCGGGCGTGGCCTCCTATACTTCCCATATCGAGGTATTTCCCGACCTCGCAGCAGTGCTGATTCGACACGACTCTTTCAAGACAGTGAACAGCTACTAATCCTATACCCCGAGAAAATATACCCTCATAGCCGTGTTCAACATGGGCGGGCTGGTAATGAGACCCAATCTAACCCCTCATTCTTCCCTCTAATACGCTCTAGATCCTCTGCGCAATTCTCAACTGAATCACCAATTTCGAGGGCTCAATGGGTTGTCCCTAATTTACCCAAACTGGTATACCGACGAAATATCTACCGCAATGACCATAGCCAAATTCCCGCATCTATGGCCCGTAGTATTCTTTGGATGTGATTCATTCATTAGGGTAAAGGGGCCCACGCAACGATATTAGACTTGGACATCGACTAAATAATAGGCGAGACCCGTAATAGTCTCTTGGTATACCGGTATTGACGTCTCATGAAGCACACATAGACCGAAAAGTTCTAATCAATTCTCTTCAACCACCTCCCACAAATCCCTACTTCTCAATAACTAAAACTCCATAATTAGGAACCGACCTATAACTTTCCAACTCCCTCAAACTGGCACCTCCCTCCCCCTCCCCCCTCAAATACCTCTCCGGCACTACCGTACCCCCCCACTCCAAACTCCCCATCAACCCCGCCTCCCTCGCCGCCTCCTCATAAACCTCCTTTTTCAAATGAAAACACTCAAAATCCAAATCTCCCACCGGCGTCTTCCCGTGCACATGAAAATAAATCCCATCCGGCACATCCCTCACATGATGAGAAACCAAATACCCACTCCCCCCCTCACTCAACGGCCTAGCCTTCGCCTCCGCATTCAGAAACTCAATAGGATTCGAGGACGGCGGTACAGTAATCGCAATAAATCTCCCCCCTTCCTTTAGATTCATCGCAATATTGCGAAACATATCCAGCAATCCCATCCGATCAGCCGCATAATTCAAAAACCACGCTGCAAAAACAATATCAAAAGGCGCGCCCTCATATTTCTTCGGAATAGAACAATCCGCGCGAACAAACGAGACAGAATCGATATCCCCCGATCGCGATCGCCGCGCCTGGTCGATCATAACAGCAGAAACATCAACGCCGAGAACAGACGCCGCGCCCCAAGCTACGAAACGGGAGGTGTAAAAGCCGGTGCCGCATGCTAGCTCGAGGATGCGTGCACCGTCGATGTAGGGGGCGATGGTGGCATGGATGTTTTCGCGCTCGATGAGCGCGATGGTCGCGGTGCGGATGTAGTCGTAGGGTTCTTGGATGCGGTCGTATTGGTGATTCTCGCTTGGCATGGTTGCTGAATTACGGAGTGCTCTGTAGAGATGAGGTTGGGGTCTTGGGGAATAGAGTTCTGGGGAGGGCTTAGCGAGTTAGGCGGGGGTCGGGGGGTTTTGTCTACTTGTGGTGAGTATTTAGTACAGAGTATAATATTTACTTGGCAATGTAATTCAAGCGTCAAAGATGAGGGGCGATCGTAACGTAGGATTTCGATCAGGTACTCGTACTGCCAGAAAGTATACAACTCCGGCGCTAGAGAAACCAGGTTATTCCTCTTATAGTTTACCATCTTGAGGTACATGCCCCTCCCTAGCTTCGGAGTTGTATACTTTCTGGCCGCACAAGTATGATCGAATTGCATTAGTAGTCTTCGATTTCTTTCCTTTCCTTTGCATAAGCACGAAATATCGAACATAGACAAGCGGATTTCATCAGCGGGCAACCTGGTGATCTAAACCTATTTCAGAGCTCTTCCGAAGATGTCTCCAACAGCAATAAGACCCCCTGTTCTCTTCTTCCCTGCCGTCTCATTACACGAATTAGTACCCTTGTAGATATTCCACAATTTAGACAGGGATATGGAACGTGGCAACAATATGAAGAGGAGCTGAAGAAGTGAATGTTTTAGCGGCACCATATCCCAAAAATTGGAGTCCTATTTTGACATAGTTAATCTTTAGTCCAGTGAAAAAATACGAAATATAGAATACTGTATGTGAATGTGATGTCCACCGACCACAAAACATCTATTCAAAATGTAAGGATAGACGGCAAGACTCGCATTCATTATAAACCCGCCAGACACCAACTCCTCTAATCTCCATTAATAAATACAAATAAATGCTGTACATAACTGCATAATGATGCGCTTCAGAAGAAACATCCCAAACCAAACTTCAAAAGAGCTAAACAACCATATCATTAAAATCGCAGGCATAAAGATAGGCAAAAAGGATAAAAGATCAATGAAGGAGGTATTGAACCACACCCGATTTGAACGGATAACCTTTCGATCTGGAGTCGAACGCGCTACCGTTGCGCCAGCGGTCCTATTGATCAATTTTTCAAAAGCTTTTTCTATTGTTGCAAACATCATTCTCCAATTCTTAACCTCTAGTAGTACGAGGGGTAATATGGCCATCGAGAAACCCATGAGCACTCACTCTATCGCGAGTGAGATCTTCGTATTCGTCTTCGAGAATGGGGTCGAAGCTGTGGATTTGTTGTTAGAATGAGTGATGGCCTTATGTGGGTGACTAGTTGAAATGCCGCGAGTGGGGAAAGAGAAGAAAGTTGGAAAATGATACATACCCTTGCTCTCCGACGATTTCCTTGGTATACTTGCATAGTTGTTCTAGTTGCGTCACACAACCTGTGAGGGATTGACTGTAGCCTAGAAAGTATTGTGTTAGGACTCGTCTTCGCAAACAGATATATTCAAATTTTCGGAGAGCTCAAGCAGCGAAAGTTCCAAGTACGTACTGTAGCTATAAATTTGAGACCATTTTCTGCCCCCGGGTAAATTACCTGCCGTCCCATTTGAATCGCTATTCTCCTTGCGTTTGCTTCTTCTTTTACTCCTCTTCGACTTCACGGACACACCACTAGATGTCGCGGGAACACTCATTGATTCAAGCAAAGCCATATGGTCTAATAGACGTTTTCGAGCGGATGCTGCGGATGGGAGATATCGCTATTTCCTTATTAAGAATAGAAATGTTTCGCGTTAAAGAACGAAAGACTTACAGGAACCTTTCTATCGCCCCGCAATGCCCCAGCTAGAACATACAAATTCATTAGGATACAAGCCACAGCATCACGTCGAAAAGCAAGTAATGATTCGGATGCCTGCTCGTTCTCGGAAACATAATGTGGATGGAAGAATAGAGAGGACTGTCGTACGGAGACGAGATACTCGAAGAACCGTTCGCAGGCATCGATTAATGCTGAATAGGGAAGTGGATTAAAAGGACCGCGAAGGCGGATTTCGTGGCGTGTGAGAGCCTAGAAAGTGTCAACTTTGGATGTAGGAAAGAAAGTGACAGAATTGAACCATACCAATAGTTGACGTATCCTAACGAATCCTTCTCTCAGACGACCTTCGAGCATTTCTAGAGAAATATCAGTTCTGTCCAAAGATTGTGTGGGAAAGGGGATACACGTACCAGATTGTTGCACGTCCTTCTCACCTGGTTCTTCTCCATCTTCGTAATATACGTACTTTGCCACCACACCTAAATTATCAGTAGAGTGTGTGGTGATGTTTGAAATATAACTTACCTCTATAGATTATACTGGAGTAAATGAGCATTGACGACAAAGCCTTCCTCAATTCATGCCTCGCAACAAATGGCCAGAGAAACCAATTAACAACCACAGCAGACACAGTACCAACCATGAAAGCAACTCCACGAGTCCATGCCACGGTGGCAACCGGAACGTTCTCGGGTGCTGTATATGCGCCCAATGAAACTACCACGAATGAGATGCAGCCCACAATTCCTGATCGAGGATGAGGACTTTGCGTGAATCGGTACATCATAGGGATCATGAAGATGGCTGCAAATACAGCCATAACGTATGGATTTCCATTGTCAGCACCATAAGCTATACCTCCCCATATAGCACCAAGTATAGCACAGATAGCTCGAGTTAGTAAATCTTGAATATTTCCACCAACTCTGCTAAAATTTAGTTCAACCTTCCGGTTCCTGTTGAGATTTAGAACTCACCTTGGATGCATCATTATCCAGACCATTATAACCGCCCACCAACTTTCATATTTGTTCCACCAGTCTCTACTTTGATTTAACCACGCTGGTATTGACAAAAGAGAAGTGACTATCGCTACTTTCAATGCAAATCTAGTCTCGAAGCCTTGTAAGCGATGGATAACTTTCCATGTTTTGTATCTCAGGCGCTTTTGTCTGGAAGCCTGTGAATTCTTGTCCATCGCAATTTCTTCCTCATCGGCATACGCGCCTCTACTAGCAGTAGGTTCGAGATTGTCATAGTTCTCTTCTTCCTCTGTGCCCCTCTTTTTTCGAGGAGCGGGCTTATAAACGTTTGCCATTCCTTTCATTGTCTTGGCAAGTTCTCTTTGGCTCTGGAAAAAGAAACCTGCCGTTACACCTCCTCGGTCATGTCGTACTTGTTCATTTGTACGTTGGAGAGCCTTGCCAAATGGATAAGATGGCAAGTAAATCCGCCAACCAGGACGCCTTTGCTGCATTTCGTTCACTTTAACGAGAAGTGCTTCGGCGCTGTTTGCCGCTTGTCTGATCGGGTGAACAAATAGGAATATTTCGACAACTTCAGGGTGATCTGAATATGTTGGAGGTAAATTTGGGTTTCGGAGCAACCTACGATTATTTTAGTCAGTACTGAACAGTGAACTACGACCCGAAGCTTTCAATATCCGAAAATGAATGAACTTTGAATATGGTACAACACCAATAATCAATCCAATATTCCAGACACTACGGTATCCTGCCTCAAGTAAATTTCTAAACAGGCCTAAACACAGGGTATGCAATCGACCGGATCAGCAGACCAGATGGCAGCTTCAACTCTTGAAAAACTAAAATTCTTGAAAAATAGTTCAATTGTTTCAACAATTCATGGTTTCAAATCTTCCAATTAAAACCAATTGTGAAATCATTGAATAATCCAAACGAATTCGAAAATCAAAAATTTTTCCTTATTGGACTGCAGTCCGAACTGCTGGATACCACTACTAAATGTATATCCAGCGAATACACAGTATCGAACTGAAACAATATACTAAACGGCTGGCTTTGAGAATCTCCTTCCGTGGGCTGTATTATCGAAAGCCCAGATAAGCGAGTAAAGAAGAGACGACTTCGTGGCTTCGTGAGCAAAGAGAAGATAATAGGAATAGTACATACTGCTCTTCTTCCTCGTCATATTTGATCTTGGCCTTTCTAATACTTGTTATCGCGCCCACAATATCTGAAGAAACATCCTTGGAAGGTCCGAGAAATACTCTATATCCAGACATGTCCATCAACACAGCGTCACATCTTTGTAACGCCGTTCTCAAACATGACAATAAATTCGATGCAGGTTCCGCAAGTTTACCGGCCACCAACTCTACTGCTCGATCCTCAGTATCCGTTCTATAAAGTTTTGGGCGTCGTGGACCGTCAATATTGATTACCAAAGTAGAATTAAATCGTCGAATACTGAGGGCTGAGACCGCTGGTGATAAAGGTATATCGGAATCTTCGTCCTTATCGGAATCTTCAAATAAATGCGATTCCATTCGGAGAGATAATAGAGATCTTATCACTGCCTGCATGAGATTTCGCAATACCATAACATCCGAGGGCTTGAAGCGGGTGATGGAGATGTCGAGGACTAAATCTCTGTACGCTTGTGAGAGATTGACAAATATAAACTCCAATTGTCTATGCACAGTGACTGGTTCTGATTGTGGGAGTTGAAGTCCTTTTTGCATGATATCAAAAGCATTGTGTAAGCTCACAGCCAATGACCTTGCGCCGGCATCAGGAATAACCTAAATTGTGTTAGCAAGACCATAGGGGGAAAGTAAATCATCGACCGAATTCGGGAATTCCAGAAATCCCACCAGGCTCTAGACATGGGTAAATCTCGACGGAGGAAGTAGCCGCAAAATCATCAACAAGCAGGTTTGCCAAATGCATCTGTTACAAATAGTATACTTACAATACAACACACCAAGAGAGCAATAGCCTGGCCAAATAACCATGGTATACCATATTCGAATAGACTTCTCCAAGCAAGACTCTCAGAAGTATCGGCAAGACAGGTATAAAGAACCGCCATGCCGGCACATAATACCAGCTGGTACAATCTGATATAATACGAACGAAGTGCTGCGATGGCCCCCATAAAGACAACAAGGAAAGCTGCAATAATTCCTCCATATCCTCTTCTGGCAACAGGCGTAGAATGTGATAACCACAGCGCAAAGGATCCCCATCCTAGCCCTCCTGCGGTTCCGATTATTGTCAATATAGCGCCATCAATCTGGGCGCCAATACTTCGTCCAGAATGATTGATGATTGCGGATATAACCATAATATAATTGTAACGACCAAGCCAATTTCTGATGACGGGAACCAAACATAAGGCATAAGCAATGAAGAAAGGCAAAAATGACTTGATAAGCTTGATACCAGCTCGTGTAGTCACCAATCGTTTAGAGATTTCCTTGATTCCACGCCATTGCCTCGGGAAGAAATGTTTCAGTGACAATGGGTGCTTCTTCTTAAATGCTGCTGGCAATGTAAATTCTGCATCTTTCATAAGCTCTTCATGGCTTGTTTTCTGTGGTTTGAAGAATGCAGCATCAAAGAATCCATCTCTCAATTCTTCCACACCGTAAGTTTCGAGATCCAAATTGTAATCTTGTAGAAGATCCGACAACTGACTCATATGACTATGACTGAAGCTGAAACTGCTTCTAGGCGAAACTGGAGTTGATGTTGGAGGACTTTTGATAGAACCGGGCCTTGAACCAGCAAGAGATCTTGGTCGTCGTGGAGTATATGATCCCATATAAATACTTGCAGTCGGTGATTTTGCTTGACTTCCTTCTGGCTCTTGTACTCGAATGTGCCTATCATTATTTGATTTGAGATGGATATGCTTGTGAAGCCTTTGATGAATGCGTGATCCATCATCAGCTGTAATTGAATCTCGTCGACCAAATCTCGGTGTAAATGTTGGCGATGTGAAAATTATATGAGGAGATGATGGAGCGGATGATTGATTGTTATTATCCCCACTATCTGTGGTGGCCATTGTGGCTAATCAAACGGAAAATAAAAAACTATGACGCAAATGAGACTATTCAGAAGCATATCCGGAATCAATTGAGTAAGGAGGTAGGTTAACAAATGGTTATGATAACATACGAAAGTACCCACTCGTAATTGTAAAGGAGAATTTATGTTAATAAACAAAGTCCGTCTTCAAAGTCTCCACTAAATGGAAAATAATATGGGGACTGGACTCTTTGGGCGGTATGAATGAACGAACTTTAAAACGCTTCATTAACCAACACCGGAGGATTCCAAAAATATAAGTGATGGTGACTGAACCTTGTACAAGTAAGTACCTACCAGGTAGGTTTATCGCTCAATCAAATATGAAAATTTAATGACCAAAAGAAAGATACCTAGATATCCACATCGGGCATTTAAATATTGATTTATACCTCATGATATACCTATTCGAGTCTTTATAGAGAGCATCTACCAATCATTCGCCACTTGAACCTCGAGCCATCCATCATCCATCATCACTCAATTCAAATTTGATGACTAAGAATTTACTAATTACCGTAACACTAACAACTAGCACGCACAAACCTTGTTCACTCATTCACTCACTTACTCCTTAGGAATATTCTCCACAACTCCACATTCTCTTCCCAATCTCCCAATCTTTCAACCTCTCATGTCAAATTTAAAGATTGGACAACCCAACATGAGTTCCGCAACATTAAATGGTGTAGGCTCTGTTACCAAGTCGCCAGTTTCAAAAGTTATCGATTTGGTGACCGATGATGAAGATTCGGAAAATGATGATGTGTTACAGGGAGTCTCTCGTGATACTTCACGTGGCATGCCACACCACCAAAATGCAGTACCACAAGAGCTCGAGGAAGCTTTGAGTGCGAATGAAAGCAGTGCAGAAGATGAATTGGATGATTTAGAAGGTGAAGATGATGATGATGATGATGACGATGATAGTCTTTTTGAAGATCTTATAGACGGTTTAACTGATGAGACTTTATACGACAATCGTAAGTGTATTCCCTGCCTTTTGCTCGTCAAACGCGCTAAAAAATAGTTATCAGATTCTGATTCTGAGCAATGTACTCGTGAAGAGGCTCAGAATTATCGTCGTGATCTTCGAAGACTCGGACCTCGAGAATTCTGTCGAGTTACCGTGGAATCAGGCACTGTCACCGCTAAGAAGCTCTTGACTGCGTTTGCTGTTCGCCCACCCAGCCACCTTGATGGCCAACCGGATGACGCATACTACCAACTTCTAAGTTACGCTTTACGTCGTGAGTTGATGAAGCGTATAAAACTTCCAGACTACAACACTGTCGACGATGCCATAGATCTCATTAAAAATGCCAAGAAAATCATTGTCCTTACCGGCGCTGGTATCTCCACTTCTCTCGGCATACCCGATTTCAGATCTGCAAATGGATTGTACGCACAGTTGGAACATACAGGCCTTTCCGATCCTCAGGATGTATTCAATATTGAACTGTTCAGAGAGGATCCAACAATCTTTTTTCGAATCGCCAAGAATATTCTACCATCAGTTGTGCGATTTTCTCCAACCCATCAATTTATTAAAGTTCTACAGGACAAAGGCAAATTACTCACCAACTACACGCAAAATATTGATGGCATCGAAAGCGCTGCGGGAATCCTTCCGGAAAAGATTATTCAGTGTCATGGATCATTTGCGACCGCCACATGTCAACATTGTGGGAATCAGGTAAAGGGAAAAGAAATTTTCCCGGAGATCAAAGCAGGCAATATTCCACGATGCAAAGAGTGCGTACTTCCTCCTCCACCAACCCAAACCCTTAAGCGTAAGAGGTCTTCGAACGGTGGCAATAAGAAGCGGCGTCGGCCCAACGATGATGATGAAAACGAAGCAGACGATATTCCTCAATCTGGCATCATGAAGCCAGATATTACCTTCTTCGGTGAACAACTACCCGATACTTTCTCCGATCGACTGAGCAAACATGATAGGGATCAAGTTGACCTTGTCATTACTATTGGTACATCTTTAAAGGTTGCACCGGTGAGCGAAGTGGTGCCATATCTTCCCAGCAACGTCCCACAAATTCAAATCAACCGGGATCCTGTAAGTCATCTCGACTTTGATATCGATCTTCTCGGCGAATGTGATGTTGTCGTCTCGGAATTGTGCAAGGCTCTAGGTTGGAATCTTGAGCATGAGATGATTCCAAAAAACCAAGAGATTGAGGTTACCAAGGTCCCCGGATTTCCTAGTCGTCACCAATTCAAACAAACTCACCCTGCGCCTGCGCCTGCACCTCCTGAGACAGAATGACACCCTCTGGCCTACGGATATTGATTAATGTTGCTAAAGCGCATTTGTACTGCTTGCTTTCACGTACAGTATTGATCGAAAAAATTACGAAAAAAAAAGTTGACATTTTACATTCCTTCCATACACCACCACGATGACCTTCACAAAGATCACTCTTCCTCTCGCAATCTCTCACAACTCATCATCTTCAAACACAAAACGCCCACTCCCCATCTCAAATTCCTCTCCTCCACAAACAACTGGGGCAAGGCGTTGAAGGATACTTTCCCATATAAATCTGTTTTCAATTCCAATCTATTTATGTTCATGTTCATGGCATATGATGAACAAACATCAAGACCAAACTATTCTATCGGTTTTCCATTCATCACCATCATCACCATCATCACCATCATCGCCGTTTCAACACGGAACCTCGAATGAAACGAAAAACGAAAAAATTGCATAATAGACCATTGTAGTGAGCGAAGTGGGCGCATATAGATTTCCTAGGAGTCATATACATACATAGGTACATACATACATAGGGTACGCGTAAGAATGGATCATACGGACGGGACGGGTTTCATACTTGATACTTCATACTTCATATTTCATATTTTCATATTCTTTTCATATGGATTGGAAGAGCAAGGGGTTCTGGATGGCGTATTGTTTTTTATATTTTGTTTTATATTTTGTTTTATATTGTTTTATCTTTTCTCATCTTGTTGTTGTTGTTTGCTTGCTTTATTAAGTTCTTATGGATTTGAGGGATGTTGGATGTTGGATGGATGGAATTTCTTTTGGTGTGTCATAGTATAGGTAGTAAGTAGTAAGTCAGTAATATATGAGGTATATAATATAAATAAATTCAAAAATAAATGAATCAAAAAACCATAAATAACACGCGCGCACAATGAATATCATATCAAATCATATCAAATCAATCACAGTAATTTATTCATTTTTAACATTTCATTTCATTTTCTGTTCTGTGTAGTAAGGTACCTAGATAGGTAGATAGGTAGGTAGGAATACCATACTTTCCTCATTCATTCACAAGGCCATTCATTCCCATCTCCCTATCTCTCTCTCTCCTCTATCTCTATCCATAAAATTCCTTCCTTCCTTCCTTCCTTCCTTCCTCACAGTCAATCAGTCAATAATGTCAATCAAGTCGCTCGCTATCAACACCAAATATCAAATATCAAATATCAATATCCATCCTAGAGGGATATGTTCATATTCATATTAATATTCATCCACCCGTCCATCCGCCCACCCAATCAATTTTTCTTTTCCTTTTTTCTCTTCTGCCTCTAAACTCATAGACTCCTCCATCCATCCATCCATCCATCTCAAATATCTACATCGCACATCTCTTCTCTTCCCTTTCCCAAGGACAAGGGAAACGTCAAGAAAAACATCTGCTCACATCTGCTCCTCGCGCACCAATTTTAATGTGGTATTGTATTAAAAAGCCAAAAAAGTTGAAAGAAGAGAAGGCCGCCCAATATCTGTATCTGTAATTTCCCATCCCTCAAAACGCCGGCAAATGTTGAACAGACGCAATATGTTTCGTGAGGAAAACCAAAAAATAAAAAAGTTTCAAGGCGCACGCGGAAGCGTGAATGCTAAAAGTACATATCTACATAAAAGTTGAGTATCTCTAGTGATTTAATGGGATCGGAATGGATAAGTGTTATTCATCGTTTGATGGTTTTCGGGTCGGGGTTGGAACCTTCAACGTAGGAACGTCAGAAGACGCCGGCGTAGGAGTGATCTCGGGAATTTGCGACGGGGGCTCATGGAGTTGTTCTGGATTTTCCGTGATGACTGGATCATCAGGTTTGGTATCAGGGTGTATTTGAATTTCGTCAGAGGCCTCCAACTCTGATCTTCCTTTGGAACGTGAAAACATATCATTATCGCCATAATTCCGTTCGATTGGAGACCATCCAGCAACACTACCAGCGATAATACCTGCCATGACAGTTGTAGCACCCAATGCTGAATTAGATCGAGATCTAGTGCTCCGTCCGCGTTTGCGAGGTTCAGGAGCTGGGAATAGACCATTCGTGCCAAAAGCATCATCCCGATTGGGATCATCTGAATGAGTCGTTGGTGCAACAGAATGATCTCTGGATCGGGAGCCACTCCTTGAACGTGGTAATAATTGATCGCGAGTTTGTTGCATGGCGAATCTTAGGTTGTTCAACCGACCACCCTTGTACTTCTTGAGGAAAGTCAATTCTTCCTTGACATCCGCCAGTGGCTTGGGGAAACTGAATTGCTCTTCCTCGTCCGAGATGGTAACTTCTGGGTTCTTGTTTCGGTTCGTCAAATAGCTAGGGATCAATGAGATGAGTAATTCATCGGGGACGAGACGTATGCAAGCTCCGACCGGAATGGAGAGGAAACCAAGAATAATGGAGTAAGCCCATTGAGCTCCATTGAGATGGACTACATTGAAAGCTTTGCCACCAACGAAAATGATCATAACTTGACCACCAACCATGACAACATTGATTGCCATGAAGAACCAGTTGCGATGAACTCCTTCGAAAATGTTGAACTTGTTATCAAGACGGCGGTTGCTAAATCGTGTCAGTTAAGATTCAAAATTACAGATTTTCAAGATACTTACTTCCATTGATTGAATATTTGCATCCAGACAAACGTGTTGAAGATCAAACTTGGGATTTGGGCAATTTCACGGTCGGATTGGTAAGAAAGAATGCTTTCTGCACCGAAGAACAAGAGTAAGGTGATAGTTAGTTGATAGATCGATTCACCAATAATCATTTTCCACATCGTCATAGTGATAAGAGGTGCTGACTTGGGATCAGGCTTTCGATCCAGGATGCTGGCAGTCGGTGGATCAGTAGCCAATGCAAGAGCTGCCATGGTATCCATGATCAAATTGACCCATAGCAGTTGAACCGCAGTAAGAACGGATGTTTCATCAGAACTAGAAACAGCTGAAATGAAGGTTAAGAGAACGGCAGTAATGTTGACGGTGACTTGAAATTGCAAGAATTTCTTCACAGCATCGTTAACAGCACGTCCCCACATCATAGCCTTGACAATCGAGTTGAAGTTATCATCCATAAGGATAATGGCAGAAGCTTCCTTTGCAACCTCAGTACCAGCGATACCCATGGAGAATCCAACGTCGGCCTTTTTCAAAGCAGGTGCATCATTAGTACCATCACCAGTTACTGCGACGGTTTCACCAAGTTTCTTGAGAGCCTTGACCAAATCCTCTTTGTCTTTTGGACTAGATCGCGCGAGGACCTGCAAACGTGGGATAATCTGCTCCTTCTTCGATGGACTCAGATTTCGGAAAGCTGGTCCTTCCATAACGATGCCACCAGGAGTGAAGATGCCACACTCTGTAGCGATGGCTTTAGCAGTGACCACATTATCTCCGGTGACCATGCGAACAACTACACCGGCATTTTGACAAATACGGACAGCTTCGGGAACGCCATCACGAAGCGGATCCTGAATTCCTACGATACCCAAAAGTACCATTTCCTTGAAGATGTCATTGAATACAACTTGATTTTTCTCTCCTTCAATGATCCGAGCGCCCTTGGCAGGCCAATTCTCGAAATCTCTGTAGAGGAGTCCGATTGGACGGAGGGATCGGGAAGCATAGTTGTCGATGATGGAAGTCAGAGTCTGGCGGTTATCATCGGTCATAAGAACACTGCTAGTATCCTTGGTTGGGTCCCGAATGATTTCTGTGCACTTTTCGAGAAGAATCTCAGATGCACCCTTGACGTAGAGTCTATATTTGCCATTGTCCAATTGTACAACCACTCCCATACACTTTCGGCCCGAATCGAAAGGAATGAGTTGTATAATGGTGCCATTAGAACGTTCTTCGGTGAGTGGGCCCAGTCCCAAATGTTCTCGTACGAAAAGTAAGAGCGCAGTTTCTGTTTTGGAACCAATGAAGCTGCTTTCGCCATCGACCTCCCCCTCAAAAGCGGTGGAGTTTAGAACGACCGACTGCTTGAGCAATCCCTTGACACTTGAATCTAAAGTAGATACCACTTCGCTGGGAGACACGCTATCAACTTCTCGCTGTGGCTGCTTGCCGTTGTCCAACTGATCTTTCCCAGACGATTCTATTGTACCGCCAAATCGAGAGCTAGTTCCCAGGGTTCCTGCGACCACTAACATTTTATTTTGAGTCAAAGTACCAGTTTTATCAGAACAAATAGTCGTAGCATTTCCCATAACCTCACAAGCTTTGAGATGCCTGACTAAGTTGTTGTCCTTCAACATGCGAGTTGTAGCAAAGGCCAAAGCCAGGGTGACGGCCAGTGGTAAACCTTCGGGGACAGCAACTACAATAATTGTAACCGTGACGATGAAAATACTGAGAAATTGTTGACCCTTTTCCGTTGGGGTACCATGATTGTGAGGTAAGCGGACTAAAAATTCGATGAACAGAACGATAAAGAGAAGAAGACCAGCAGCTCCACCAAGCTTTGCGATATATTCGGCTAGTGTGTTCAATTTTGTTTGAAGAGGTGTAGATTCGGGATCTTCCCGCAAGGCGACCAAGGTCTTTCCGTACATAGAATTTACACCGGTAGCTGTAACCAGGAATGTTCCGACTCCCTCGCTAACTTGGGCTCCTGAAAGAATGAAAGGGTCCATTTTCCTCAGGCTTTCGTGGTTTTGAATTGCGTTGTAGACATCATCGGCTGGTCGTTTTTTTATCAAATCGGATTCTCCAGTTGCCTGAGATTCGTTGCAAACAACGTTGTGTCCTTCAATGAAAATTCCATCCACGGGAATCATGTCTCCAGGTTCGAGATGCATAACATCACCAACCAACACATCGAAAACCGAGATTTCCAAAGTTTTTCCGGACCGAATAACATTCACATCGCGATCTTCTTTCTTTTTATTGAGTTTGACGAATTGGCGTTCTTTCTGGTAGTCATTGAGAGATCCTACAATCACCACAACCACGATGGCTACTATAATTGCGACACCTTCGACCCACTCAATAGGAGGGTGTTCCGCGTCATGTTTCGTTCCGAATGTTTGATACAACCCAACACCCAAAGACACCGCTGCTGCTATTGATAACAGGATCAAAACCTTGTCATTGTAAGTGATCCACATCAACTCAAAAATGCTTTTGCCTTTCTTCTCGGGTAATCTATTATCCTTGAAGATACGTTGCCGGTCAGAATAAGCACCGTGCGCTTGAACTTTTGATTGTCCATGTCCCGACCCTGTTGGTGGCATCGAAGATACCTTGGTGGCCATAGGGGTTTTTGAAGATTTCGATTGTTCGCTGAGGACCGGTGATCCTTGAGATGCGGCAGCCGTTGCTTCCTCGAAAGATATCGTTCCATCCAAAGACTGCTCATCCACACTGAGACCACTTCTTCGATCCGTCCGTAATCCCTTTTCTAATCCTGCAAGACCTCCGAGGGCATAGAAAGCCGCCAAACTTTTGCCATTGACTAATTTATTAAGTTGCCCTTGAGAGAATGCAAAATTGTTGTTTTCGACTTCGAAGTCCTCCTCGGTCCCTAAATCCGGCTTTAGAGCATCTGGATCGTTCATTATATCATTATTTCCGCCCAACTCTCTATGCCTGTCTATCTGTCCTGAGGTGGAAGTTCCGGCGCAGGTTTCTCCACTGTAACTACTTGAATGGTTTCCATCGTCAGATTCGATGGAGTTTTGTCGTGATCGAAGACCAGGAACCGCCAAGAATCCCGGAGTCCCCCTCGACGTTGGTGATGACACATTATGTGGTGATGTTGGCCTACTATCTCGGCTATCAAAAGAATTCGTTGCTCTTAATTCTGGTATCGATGAATGACTTGCTTGATTGGAACGATGGCCTCGAGTTTGTGATCCTGTTCCATCATATGTTACAGGGCTAATGTCACCCTGTAAAGTCGAAGGGGAATTTGATAAAGCCCTCAAAGCAACTGCGTCGTGATCCATAGCTTGAGGTGGACTGTTACAAACAGCAGAAGTATCGATTGTTATCGTGGGTCTGCTCACAGTGAAACATTAGCTATTTTGGACATGGGATTGTTGGTATGTATAGTGATAAGGAATGTCAACTTACGCTCTGTGCCTCTTCGCCCCCGAGCTTGGAGGTGAAGTTCCACCTGAGTCCGCCATGTTAGTATGCTGTCTTAATCAAACACAGCCCGAGGCGCAGGGATCCTTGGCGATTATTTGATAGAATGAAGCTCCTAAGACTCGTAGGTGGCTATGTCAAGGCAGGTGAAATCTAGAGAAAGTCAAGAATATATAAGCCAAGGTCTCCAAGCTATGTAGAATTGAACTGGAACTGGGCTTAAGCCAAGCAAATAAATGCAGGTTTTCAATGAATCAATACACAAATCTTCATCAAAGAATATTTTTGATCAAGAATATCCAAGATGAATCCCAATGAAGGGAAGAAGGGAACGAGTCATTGAAACCTTATAAAATTGAGTGTATGAACAGATGATAGCTCACCAAAGACTTGTGCATCAAACAGCCAACAACACACTTGGTTTGAAGATCAAATGTATACAGTATGGCGGTCAATGACTTGGAATTTCCTGGAGAGGTAGGCGCAATTTGATGGTGGAAAGTTTAAAAGGGTATGTGTTACTCCATTCGTAAAGAATTTGCGATAACAAAGCTTTCGTAGCTGTTGATATCTTTCTGATGCGGGAGATTATTGAAATAAGGAGTTTGATGATGAAAGATCCCGAGTACTTTTCTCTTTTCTTTTCTCTTGTGACCGTATGTTTCTCTTTTCTTTCCCCAGGTAACAGAGGTGCAACGGCAAAAGTAATAGTATGGAAGACCGTAATAATCTATGATAGGCATGAAGAAAAGCAGTAAGAAGGGGAGAGAGGAGATATCAGAAGAGGGCTGCCAAGCATAATTGAGGCAGTGCAAGAAAACTTTATTTTGCACCAGAGCGTCAATGGAACAAAATGATAACGCCACGGATCCTCTCAGAGAACTACAAACAAAAAGGCGGAACCATTAAATAATTGTTTGTTTAACCAAAAATGATAGGAAATTTCAATGTGATTTGATTTCATTATAATTTGAATGATTTGATAAAGAAAACTTACTATATATCACGATTTACAACAACCTTGGAACCCTTTGATTTCTACTGAAGTCAAAGTCACAGTTAAAGTCAAAAAGTCAGATTTTATACCAATGCAAGAAATAAGAAATAAGAATTAAGAAATAAGAAATAAGAATTAAGAATTAAGAATTAAGAAATAAGAATTAAGAATTAAGAATTAAGAATTAAGAATTAAGAATTACCTAGGTACCTACTAGTAATATCTATAAGTTTTAATCCAATCCTACCTTACCTACCTAGTAAAGTACATCAAACAACGGCATTTGATATTGGGAACGACGGATATTAATTGAGGACCCGCTCATTGCCATATGGCCTTGACCGATTTTCTCACCTCTACTAAACAAAACCTTACATTAGTGATTGGTAATATTATTGATCTTATCCTTTATGGGTAGTAAATACTAATATTACCCTGGGTTTGTGGAGAAGCTTTTTTAGTTCCGGCGCTCTAAGTTCTAGACAAGCGGATGATTTCTCAAATTCCTTAATTGGGATTAGTATCATTCAGTAACTCGGGAACTTCTCCACTTTCAAAGCTTGAAACCGAATTTAATATCCGCCTATTTACTCCCACATCTGGGCTTTCTGGCGCTCTCCGACTTCCCCTTACCAGCTCAAAAGTGGACCGTAAGTCGATGTCTCCATGTCTCGTCACTCGTGTCTTCTGTTATCAAAATTATCAGGAGATGATGGATAAAATCTTATGACTTCATGCAAAAACAACTCAATCAAGAAGAGGGGAAAGGAAACAACAGAATGATGATAAAATCCTTGGGGAAGTGCAACATATGCAATACCAAGATTTGTTGTCGCCAATCAAGGTCTTATTATTACATTCCCCATACCGATTGACAAACGAAGAGTTGTCTGGCATATCACAGAACCAATCGATTTATTACCATGAGGCATTTTTTATTTCAATCGTTAAATTAAACAAAGAATCTTGGTAATTTCTACTCACTGTGGTACAGAGTACAAAATAATATCCATATGCAAGTACAGATAAATGCAAGTTGTGCCGCCTTATCTTGATATTATAGTACAAATTGCCTTATTTCTATCAGTTAAGAAAAGTAAGTATATGTATGTCATCATCACAATATCAAACATTTCTCCACTTCAAAATCTTCTAGAAATCAATTAATCATCAAGTTAATCATCAAGCAACCTCTTCAAAATGAATAATATCAAGCAATAACCTTGAATCATAATTAATATTGATCTGCAATTATACCTGTCAAAACCAAAGATGTTTGTTTACCATTCCTTACCCTTAATCTGAGGATCATGACAAATTGTTGTTTGATAAATCCTCAACTCAAGTTTCATGTTTGCGGTCAAAAAACATTGAAAGCAAGGATTACTACACCTCCCAGAGAAGGCTGATACCTGATACCTGATATTCTGATTCATCATTGGATTACTGTATCCCGCTTGGAGTTTAAATATCAAGACGTACCATCGAATCACAATGTTTTCCACCTCTATCACGCACATACGTACTTAATAACTAATTACCTATATACGGTACGACTGTACGATACACAATGCATGCCTGATGAAAATTTCATCGCATAGGGCATCTATCAAGCGCCGTCATTCTTTATTTGTTTTGTTTACTTTTCCCTTGGAACATTTAATTCGCTTAGATATTCTCAATTTCTCATCATCACAATCTCTTTAACCCATCAATCAATTTGCCCAGAGCAATGCCCCTCTTGGCTATGCTTGGTAGTGATATCAAAAACTGCCGAGACACACCAGTTTCCGTCTTCAGAATCCAGACAAAAGAAATCTTTCAAAGTTCAAAAGTCACCGGAGATTCCAGAATCTTGTGAAAAGGTACCGTTTGCGATATCATCTGCAGGTGCAATTTCGGTGTTTGTTTTAGAGCCTAGGTTCGGCTAAATCTAAATCACCTCCTCTTGCTTATCTACCTCGGGCACATTCAGATGCATCCACGCACGGCTGGGTACTTTGAGGGGGCTCTGCAGAAGGCGAAACCTTTGATATCTTATCACTCCCCTCCTGCCACTTCAATTTTCACATTCAGACTACCGGTACACCTGCCATATACAGTTGTCATCCGCTTCTGCACAAGTGGCAAGGAACGGGATAAAAAGGGGGCGCAGTCGCTTGGTGCGACATTTAAGCTTATCAGTTGTGAAACGTTGTCCAAGAAGTACCGATATCGAAACACATATCTCAAGCATACTCAAAAAATTTCTTTCAGCCGAGATGGGAAGGCTGTGTAGGTTTTGAACACAATGATCAACATTCAAAACATTCGTACCTTGATAGGCTGTTGATATCTCAATCATTGTCAGCCGGAGATGAATTGTGGATGCAATCCACTTCACCCCGCGACTAATGTACGAGAGGAAGATGAATTCTCTAAGCCACCTCACCACCCCGTATCATACGGGGTGGTGAGGTGGGCCGTATCTCAGTCCCCTCACATTTGATCACATCTGAGAACGTTCGATTGCGAATTTGAATACGGATTGTACATGTTGCACTGCACTTGGCTACTTGGCATGACTTTGCAGTAGGCTATTCGTTTGCCATTTTGCCTTATTCCCAACAACACGATTACCGGCAAGATCACGACGGGGACCTCCGCCAAAGACATCATCAAGTTTGAAGTTAGCAATTTCATTTCATATCCGCTGATCAAATGTTCCAAGTGTAACCTAACCTGCAACGAGTACATTTGTCTCAAGATGTCGACTCCAAGGTTCTAAGCCACATTCACATGTGCGTGTTTGAAATCGGTTTGATGTGAAAACGTGAAGTTATTGAATCCCATGGGTAGGTATTAAGTATCAAAGTATCACTTTTTCCTATTCACATCACATCACATCACAACACGAGGATTGTCGATACGGTATTGCTATTCAATATACTCTCATACCCGCCTCGTGTAGTACAGGTAAGCTCACAAATATGTATACAAGTAAATATCTCAGCCCCATCTTATGTAAAGCTACACCAATCCACCATTCCAGCAACCCAACAAGCAAATACCCAATATCTACAAAACCATCCATCTATCCCCCCCCCCCCAAGAAATATCTAAGTCCGACAACTCTCCCCCTTTTCCCACAATCATAATACAAATCAAAAGTTCAAAACTGCAATAAGTATACGTACCGCGCTGCGCTGCGCCCTGGCGGAGAAGTAAGAGCCGCAAGCACATAAATCAAGCACCTTTTTCAGTAGTTTTGCAAGCAAAACTTATCCATTGCGATGAATAGGTTTCCGCGTAATCGTACTGCTGATCTACTTGCGCCTTGCTGCCGCGACCAGTGCACCCGCAATATGAAAATAGGAATATCTTCGTTTAAGTTGGATGGTTAAGTATCTAGGTTTCGGCATCTTGCTGAGATTCGGCGAGATGAGACTCGGCGAGATGAGTTGGGCTGGACTTGCATACAAAAAAAAACCCCCACACACCAATTTCCCCCCTCCCTTCCCCCCTTCAGATAAATATCCACCAACACAATCACACATATATACATATACATACATACATAAATCATAATTATCCCCGATAAAAATTCAGTGCATTTCATTCCTCGCCTCGCCTCGTTCACCTTACCTTACCTTACCTCGCTTATTTCATGATGGCGTTATCTTTTTATTGGGTGGGTAAATAAATAGGTAGGTAGGTAGGTAGGTATAGTGAAGTTTGAGAGTTGAGATGAGATTGAGATGTTGAGATGTTGAGATGTTGAGATGTTGAGATGTTGAGATGTTGAGATGTTGAGATGTTGAGATGTTGAGATGTTGAGATGTTGAGATGTTGGAGAGGTTGGAGAGGTTGAAGAGGTGGGAGAGGTTAGAGATTGATGTAGTGGGTTTTGATGGGTTTGGGTTTGGGTTTGGGTTTGGTGGATTTGATATTGTTGTTGTTATTGATATAGGAGATGAGTATTGAATATTGATTATTGATTTCTGTTTTGAATGAAGTTTTGTTCTATGGTTGTGGATGATGAGTGGTGGGGTGGGATGGGATGGATTGGAAGGGAATGAGAAGGGAATCAGCTTTTGTATGGGTGTGAAAGTGATTGTATTATTTATAAATCAAGAGTAAGAGCAAGAGCGATTCTATAATTAATCATGATATTTCGAGCCAGAGAAGATATAATGAGTTATATTTAGATTGATTATTAGAATTACAAGTGAGAAGATTCAGAAGAGAGAGAATAGAAAAGAGAGAGGATAGAAATAGAAAGTTGTTATAATATAATAAATATCTATACAACAATTCAAAAAGAGCACTCAAATCTCAAATTATAATCAAAATAAAGATGAATAAAAGATAAAAGGATGAAATGATATGAGATATTATATATTATACTGATATCAGATTGAAGAGAGGTCTGGGACTATGGAATATATATATAAAAACGAATTAATAATAAAAAGAAGAGAATAGAAGAAATTAAATTAAATTAAATTAAAGAGATGATTGATTTGAAGGAGAAGTAAAGAAGAAGCTAAAGAAATCCAGAAAAAAAAAAGGCTAAAAGATAGAGAGATGATGAGTGATAATAAATCGAGCAGGAGGTGGGAAATGATGGATATCAGTCTTGGAAGATATTAGGGCCGGAGATGAAAGTTCGACTCTAGGATGACACACTTCATATGAGTACATGAGTACAGTCTTAAGAGATCAATCATCAGATAAAGAACTGTGCTAAGGAAGAAAAGTCTCCCTGAAATCAACGATACCTTGTGAGAGTTGATTACTCGGGTATAAGACTAGCTATTTTTCATTCTTTAGACGAGGGCTTAGAGATGACATGGAGTATTAAATATAGGGGATGAAATGAGGATGAAAAACAAGAGAGTAAGAGAGTAAAAGAAAAGAACAATAACAGTCAACTTTTCCAATCCCACCCACTACATACTAGATTTACATCTGCACTAGCAGTATTATCTCAAAACCATAAAACATTGAAAACAACATATCATTTCCGATGAATGCACTCTTCCAACTTCTAAACTAGATACAGAATATAATTAAACAGAGTCAATAAATCAGGAATTCCTCATCTACCTCTCATTTCCAGAATGTTATTCTAACTCATGATAATGAAAATGGAAATAGAAATACATGTCAGCTGAGACTAATAATTTGGAGGAGGATGAGATGATTGATAAATGTTTAGTTATTTTTTTGTTCGGGAAGAGTAGAGTTGAGAGATTTTGGGAAGCAAAGGGAGAGGAAAATGAAGAGTGTGTGGGTAGAAAGAGAGATATTAGGTAGGAAGATGTAGATGAAGATAGGTTTGGATAATTTTTAAATTGATAGTTTGTTTCTGTGATTTTATAGAGTTTGTTGATTGTTTCGTGTGAGTAGGGACGGTGTGATTAATGGCGGAGGTATAATGTCTATTGGCTACTGGCTACTGATTACTGATTGTTTATAGTTTTTATATGTGTATGATATGGAATACGAATGTATCATTATTTATTCATGTGGATGTGATGTGGTTGTAGTATACTTGTGGTTGAATAAGAGCAAAAGATGAAAAGTGAGAGAGGGGAATAAGTAGTGAAGATCAAATGTGCTTATATATATATTGATGTAAATAAGAGAATACAGATTGGATTTTAGATGATATATACACACGGTATTCATCTAATTACTAGTATCTGAACTAGATATCTCTTATTCTAATACTTGTTATTTTATATAATTTATTATCTTTTTTTTTCTTTTCTTATATACTATTCCTTAGAATAATACTAGAGTTGTAAAGAGACATCTTTAATTTTTCCTTTTACTTTTTCTTCCCTTCACTTTTTAATATTATTCTTAAACTCAAATATTCCCAATTCATTTAGTTCTATGACCCATTATATAGAAAATACTTGAGCTATTAAGAATATATCATTCAATCCATACAAAATATCACTATTGGCTTTCCTCAACTCAAGATAATTTTTGAGCGATAGTATATTCAATTACAACATATCTAAATGTGACAGAATCTTCAACTCCCGAGATCATTTTTGTTGAGAAGAAAGATAAAAATTCACCGAAAATGCCCCTAGGAATCTGAAATCCCAAATCCCCAAAGCATTAACTTGAATTTATCCTCTATAGAAGACTGAATCCCAATGATTGAGGGCTTGTTTAGAAGCAAAAAATATACTACCATTGATAATATTGAAAAGGTAGTATTTGAATATCGACTACTTTTCCGTTTAATAGAATTTTCAATGATAACAAATAAATAATAGTATTTGAATATTACTATTAATCCCTATATAAAAATTTTGAATAATAGAATATAGAAAATAGAACGTTTTATTATCAATCTATTCAACAATCGATAATATTCATTATATAATTTCAAAATTGAAAATATAAAACTTACTTTTTTATATCGGACTATTAAAAATAAAAATATTCAAGAATTCCTGATCATTATATCATTTCCAAATTCGAATCCCATTATCGTAATAATATTAGTATATCTTCAAATTTGAAAATCAAATGAAAATCAAATGAATCATATTTGAATAGTAATATATATTTCATTGTCAAACAAGATATACAAGATTCACTAGTAGTACTTGAATACTACCACTCAATTATAATATCTGAATATTATGAATATTTTGAATGGTAGTATATTTTTTGCTGCCAAACGAGCCCTGAATGCTTGGCTAGTACTCAGATCTAATTATATTGATTTCAATTAGATCTGAGGTAGTGGACCTTATTACTGTTCTTCTAGATTTTTTTCTCTATAACAGTCTCTTCGGAATTTGGAATCTCTCAGGTGGCTTGAATCTCTCAAGGGAATTGAAAATTCTCAAGGGGAATTGAATCTTTCGAAATATTCGGAACTTTTTGAACCTTTCAAGTAAGTTAAAATTTTCTTGAAAAGACTTGAAAAGAGATTTGTTTGAAATTCTCTGTGTAGGCTTCCATACTTCTCTTGTACTTCTTCCTTAGGAAATAAAAATATCGAAATCTTTAAAATCAGTATATCACAACTCATCTGGGGTTGTTCTTGTCTATCATTTCACTCCATTGTAATAAGTACAATTTTCTGTGGATCATGTTGAGGCACTTGCTCATCACAGTGGGTGATATATTAATCATAGAAGGCATTGCTACCATCACCACTAAAAATTTTCGGTTCAGTATATCTTTCACCACCAGCTGGTTTTTTCATATCCACCCTGTATTGGAGTGGTTTGCCGCTCAAGAATTGACACAGACTTAAGAAGACAGGGGAATGATAGAAGATTTGAGTGCTGATCATGATAGCGGACCCAATAAAGGAATTAGGAAGATGGTATAAATGATTCCCATGACAATTCGGAATACCGTCTTTCAAGAAGTGTATGAGACTGTTGAATATAGCATTACTACTACTAGATAGAAAGCATTGGTGGAAACCAAAACAAAGCTTCAAGTAAGAACAATAATTTCTCTTTTGGTGGTATTGAAAGATTGTCACCTCAAATCAAGATATGAAAGGTCCCTCAAGTGAGAATAGCACTTGATGTTCTCCTGAAATGAGATGAAATTCTCAACCTCTCAACCTGGCTTTATCATTTCATTCCAATGTATCTTTGATTCTTGATAAAATATTCATTTCATGATTTTGTGATGGGTTGTCGGGGGTTGGTTGCAATCATCATGATGAAACATTCCACAACCCCTGAGATTTGTTGTCCTTTCTGTAAAAGGTTGTTGCAGTGTAACCTTCAAGAACATTTTCATTTGTTGTATGTGCATAAATTCTGTTGATAGATACTACATAGGGAATCCCCTGTTTTTCTTAAGCTTAAACTAAGAGCTTAGAGGATTTGTTTATCTTCAAGTTCGTTGGTCCCCTCTTTCTATCCCTCTTATGCCCCACCAGGGCTTTTCAGGGAAGTCATCTCATATACACGTGATGGATGGTTAGAAAAGAGGGATTGATCTTTGGAGAAACCAAATGATTGAGAGAATTAAATTAGAAAAAGAAAAGAAAAGAAAAGAGAATATATTTATATATGATATTAGTGGATATCATAACCTTTTTGTATCATTCTAACTTCATGCATTTACAGTAATAAATTAAAAAATATACACTAACTTTTATTTGGGGCCTTAACAGGTCTCCTTCCGCTTAGCGGGCTTCGTGGTCAAGTCCCAATCACCACACCTCTCCCAGCACATCTTCCTTCCTATCCTCTCCCACAAAACAACAACAATTCATAAATCTTTCAAATTTAAACCATCAGATCTATAGTTCCACGCGACGAAAACCTTTGCATATTCATTTTAAATACTCAAGTCCTTTTCAATCAAACAAGGTATGCAACTATCCGGTACTTATTTGCGATTCTGCATCGCATTGTTGACTTGACGCGCCTACACATCATCTTGCGCCAATCTCAGTTATACTTTTTCAGCACACATTCTTACTAACTAATCTCTATAGAAAGCAATGGCTCGTGTAACTAGATCCGCTACTGGTGAGTTGGTTTCTATATTCTTTCTCCAAAACCCATTCTTTAGCTATCGAGCATACGGTCGCAAAATCGCGTAAAAAAGAGCTTTGCTAATTCGATATATTAGGCAGTATTCCAGCCAAGCCTGTACCAGCACCTGTCGAAGCTCCAAAGCCAAAGAAGGCCGCACCAAAGGCAAACACTGGAAAGAAGGTTGCTCCAACCAAGGGGGCTAAACCAACCGGTGTTAAGAAGACCGCTGCCCCAAAGAAGAAGTCAACAGTGGCTGCCAAGGTATATTAGATATTGTCATATCTAGGACTGTATACTGATTCTTCTGTAGGTCGAAGCTGCTGTAGAGAAAACTGAGGAGGTTGCCGAGAAGGCTGCGGATAAAGTTGAAGAGAAAGTTGAGGAGGAGACCTCTGAGGAGGCAACCGCTGAGGAGGCGATCGCTGAGGAGGCGATCGCTGAGGAGGTGATCGCTGAGAAGCCGGCGCCAAAGAAGAAGGTATGCTATATACTTACTTACACATGCTTCAATATGCTCCTATTCTCTTCTTCTGTTCTCATCTAATTAACACCGCATCTTTCCTCAGGCTCCCGCACCAAAGAAGCCCGTCACCAAGAAGGCCGCTGCTCCAAAGAAACCTGTCGTCAAGGCCTAAACAGCAATACCTCTATCAAACTCAGCCGCTCTCCAAAAACACAGATGGAGGTGTCTCTCTCAAGAGCCTTTATAATGTAACAACCTTTTGGATTGACCATACTATCACCCCTACCAGTTGAACCCAATATCTTTGTTCTGAGCGAGCGTTGCTTTGGAGTGGATATGAATGTGACCTGGCGTTTCTCAGGCGTTTTCTAGTTTTTTGATTGAGGGTGGTAATGGTACGATCAATGCTGTCATTTAGGGGGATTGTATCTAGATAGTATCTATGGATGCGTATTTTGGAATAGGGGAGAACTTTTACTTTACCTTTACTTTTGGGAAAGAATCGTGATGAGGGTGATTTTGGAAGAGTTAAAGTTTATTAAATGGGCAGACAATGGATCTAAAGGAATTGTAAATGATTTTATACTGGATGATTTTTGTGCTATCAGTTTTTTGGTGTTTGAATTTTGTGATACTTCAAGTGAAGACCCGCCTTCACCCCTTCATTGGAAGGCGTATGAATCTTGCTGATAATTACAACACGTCATGTCCGCCCTTCCATATACTCCTATCTGTATATATGTCTTGCCCGGCCTACTTTCTACGGTTTCGATTCGCGTTGTATTTGAGTCAATATCTTCTCCGTACCTTCTTTGTAGCTACACATTCATGTCAGTAATAACCCGTATTAAAAAAAGGGTATCCAATAAGTCTGGATTGTAGTTCAACAATAAGAAACTTTTGAATTCTTGAATTTATTTGGGATATTCAAATTATTTGACATGTTGGATTTTATTTATATTCAAACAATTTCAATTATTAAAAATTTAAATCTAATCTGCGAGTCTGGATTATTGAATACCTGAAATACATGTAAAGTCTGTTCTTTTTCTCTCCTTTCCCCCTCTCATCCTCTCCCCACCACGTTATCTCGCTCCCCTTCCCTCCTTTTCTATTTCTGATACCCCAATCTCAATCCTTTTCATCCTCATCCTCAACTCTATGTCTTACAGTACAGTATAAAATTGATCAATTTCCATATTTGATAACCACAAAGCTCTTTAAAATTCCAACGGTGGAGTTTAACATATTGATTCTCACGATTCTCTACCGCTTATCTATTCATATTCATATTCATATCCCTAGATCTCTCCTCTACATCTATTGCTACAGCCCATTTCCTTCTTCACTCTTCATCTCATCATTATATTTATCTCCAGCACCGTAGTTATATATACAGCCCCAAAATCTCCTCTTTACTTTGGCGGCATTATCTTGATTCGCGGTTTTGATTCGTTGGATTTGATGTACTTTGCGATACAGATTTTCTGGGTGTTTTTTATGGGGTTGGGGTTGGAAAGAGAATGGTAGGGTGGTAGAGTTAGAGTTGATATTGGTGCTGTATATCTATCTATATTTGGTGTAGGGATGTGTTATAATGTGAGGTTTGGGTATGGAAGTGAGAGGTGGGAGGTGAGAGGTTTATGGAGTAGGGAGGTTTTAGTTAGTCGGGGGTAGGGCTGGGGGTAAAGAGATACACAGAGGATATATTGTGTTGAGATGAGATTAACAGAATCTGGAGATCTTATTCGAAAAGACGTTAAAGATATTGAGACGTTGTATGATTCTAATAGGGTTTACAGAGTCTAATTAACAGGATTGGGAAAACTTGGATTATGTGGGAGATATAACATTATGCTCTTCTCATTTTTTCTTCCTCTATTTTTGATCCAAGTCTTTGATCTCAATATTTGCATCTGTTTCAGAACGATCGGTCCAGTACTCGTATTCAAATACAATCTTTTCAATTAGAATCTATAACCAATAGTCAATAGTCAATAGGCAAAACTAAAGTTAAAGCTACTGCTATATCTGTCATGAACAGATAAGCAGATTTTCATATGTATATATAACCCTTCTTCTAATCGCAATCGGATTTCTAACTACCCAACTACCCTAATAATCTCTGAGAATAACATGGGAAGTTGGGCACGGCTAGCTATAGGGGTTTTTTCTTGAAGCATATTGCTGCTGGGGTTTCGTTTCGATATTATCATCTTATGATATGAAGGGAGGTAACTCTTACCTACCTAGTTACTAGCTATAGATTGATTGATAGATAGGTTGATATATAGTATAGTAAATTCAAGGATGGGAAACGTTAAAAAGATGTATGGAAATTTATATATTTATAGCGAGGATAAAAGTTAGAGTGAGATCTTAAGGTACGTGGGGGAATTCGAAGTAGGTGTTTATATATGTATATGTATATGTATATGGAGACGAATTTTGGATGTTAAATAATATAAATCATTTGGATATTTCAGGATCTTTAATTTGGATTTTGGATTTTGGGGGTTTGCTGGGTATATATACATGATGTGGAAGGATATGTTTGTCTAGATGAAGTTTGAAGTTCTGCGGAATATATTTTTATATTGGTTCTCGAGTCTCGAATTTTTTAGTGGTTTGCACAGTAGTTTTGTGTTTAATTGTAATATATTAAACTCGGTCAAACTATGTATTGGTATTGATTGAATTTGGACGTGGGAGAGGACCTCTAATTCGCTTGATTGAGGGGATGGAGATGTACGACGTAGACAAAAATAGGAATTTAGAACTCAAATGAAGCAAAAATCATGAAAATGAGACTAACACTTTTAGTACAAGTGAAAAGGCGAGAAAGGCGAAGAGGGCAAATATAAAAGATGGCGGAGAATTATAGAAACAGGAAATAGCAAGAAACGGGAATGCTTGAAAACATGACCTTTGAAAATTGCAAGCTAATGAATGACGCAAGAGTAGTCATAAATCCAAACAAGTGAATTTTGATATACAAGGATATTCACTATTCTAATCAAATTCACCATTTCTCTAAGAATTTCTTAGATCCCCTCTTCTACAAGGTTTTCCCTTTCTACTCGTCTAGTTCTTTCCATTCACTGTAGACTCGCTAGATATTATTATTAAGGGGTTTGTATGTAAACACATGTAAATATGAATAAAAATCGGAGAAGCTATGAGTACAACAAAGTCGGGTTGTAGAGATAGAGAAAAGATTGTATTTTGGAAGGGGGAAGACTTCATAGAATTGGTTGCAGAGTATATGATGAGGAACTAATCTATTTATTTATTTTCTGTGTGTCTAGTGTTTTACAAGTAAGTTGAGAAAATGCATGGATGGAAGGCCTGGAAATATGAAGAATGAGGAAGGAACGACTTCCTCTCTAATTTTTTGATCCCTAAGATATGAATAGCCGAAATACATAAAAGAACTAGTGAAAGTTTAAATTTGAAGATTTTGATATCTTCGACAATCTAATTTGACTAATTGAGATGGTACAATTGAATGGTTAACTCCTGTTACCTCCTTTTAACGCCTAATCGCCCACAGCACCCTGTAACGAAAATTTGTTGCCAAATATCTATCTATGCACCCATTTTTAACCTTTGATTTCAAGCTCTTACACCACAAAACCCAATTTTCAATGTATAAAACAAGGAATCAAAATACCAAGATAACATCCGACCATGAATAATCTGTTCCAGCACCGTTCGCGGAGACCAAATCTCTGGAATATCCATACTCTACCAGAACCGAGCAAATCACCAACAACCAACAAGGCTACTTCCCACACGAATCGCTTATACCACTCATTGCCATTGGGTGCCCATTTGTCTCCTGGTACTTTTCGGTAGCCCATGCTCCAGTTTCAGTAAATGGGTCAGGACCCCATCCCTTCGATCCAGGTTCCACGTTGCTTCCAGAGCTACAGAGACTGGAGTTTCCTCGCTTACTCCCCTTCTTGGCCTTCGTCGATAAAGATCTGTGAGCATGACATGGGTTCTGAGGGGTAGATGAAAAAGTATATGAAGGCTCGTTCTCTTTCAACCAGGAACGAAGCGGCCATGAGTAGCTTTGGACAGAGTATGGCTGGTCTTGTGTGAGGTCACCATTGTTCCAGTTAATGTTGAGATCTTGAAAGTTGTTGCCGGTTTCATGAACAAGAGGTTCTTGATTTGTTGTCAAAGTTTGGGTATATAAAGAACCACATCTCGGGATAGAATCTTGATATGTATGGACGGGCTGATCATGGGCGGTGGTCTTTGGCTTCAACGCTTGGATCCTAGGCTGCATGGCCAGGATTATTCCAGCAGCATGGATGCCAAGCTCTGAGCAACCGCAATTGGCCTCATTGTAGACAGGAGGTCTAGTTGCCGAGATGGGTTTGATACAGTATTGACAGATGATGGTCCAATCATCTAAATCATACTGATAATCCTCTTCTGCTTTATGGTTATAAGCAGGAGAAGCCATCTTTAAAGGCCAAAAGGAACTATCGGGGTGTTTAGATATGACGCGCTTGACAAGGCTTAGGCAAGTGACATACAAGGCGGGGTGAGAACGAATGATGAGTGTGATTACCGACGAAGACAGATCGGTGGTTTGCTAAGATAGTGTCCTAGCAATGCGAGGAATACAGGGGGATCAGGGATTGGAAGAAATTAAGGCTGAGATGATGACATAAAAAAATATATATATGATATGCTCGGCTTGAAGTTCGAATGTCAACACAAGGTTTGAAAGTAAGATAACTTCGTCGATGACAAAAGAAAGTGAGGAAACGCGAGAGGAAAGCCAGATACTTATAGAACTACTAAGAAGTTTCCCTTACTCCAATACTCGGAATAATGGCATACTAAAAGGGCGGCTTAGCTTCCTACTCCGTGCATGGCTCTAAGATTTGTGGTCATCTGGATGTACCCGAATATCGGAGTCCATAGGACTCGAAGGGTATGTGCATTATCAGAAACGCACAGCTAAATGCTTGCCGAACTTCTTCCCAACGCCCTGCTACGCGCAAGGCTGCGATAAAGGAGGAAAGCTGGCGCGGTTGGAAACACATGATATACGAGAACTGCGTTAGGTACCAATCATTCGAGGCAGTGCTGTCTGCCTCACTTTGCTAATGTGTGATGATTGGTGCAATTGACATCTCCGTGGGTTGCAATTGACGCTCTTTTTTTGAATTGCAAGAGAGAGTTTGAAGATGGTTGATCGGTGTTATGCCATGGTTTCGCTTATCCTCGGGTGACATGAGTTGTCAGAGGGACACCAATCATAAGATCGAATTCATCTTACTTTGGGGAGGAATTGAGTTTTGGAATAAATAACTAGTTGCTTGTATGCTGCGATACGCCAAATTAAACAAGTTGCCCTATTCCCGTCGACGTCAATTGTCAACTAAATTTATCAAATGTGTTCCACAGAGCATCGCGCCCACTCGCTTTCTCTCTCGTGATCATTTATCCAAAAACTTTCAACCTTTACAGATGTTCTCAATTAGTTTATGACGCGCCTTCAGACATCTCGACCTTCGGGATCGCCCACAATATCGCATTCCGGTACTACAGTATGCATACGGCGCGAAGACACATCGATGTTCCGCCCAATTAAGCCTTCTGGCTGAATGAAATACAACCGCGATCTATTCAATACATACCCAACACTGCCCCAATGGACTAAGCATGTGGTCACATCGGAAGTCGCACTCTCTTCTTCCAAAGCAAGCACTAGCCGAGTGCACCTCAAGTTACACAGCACCGGCTTACCAGGCGGCTTTCGTCCGACTGGCTAGGAGCTATTCCATTCGGGATCCCAAGCATCTAACAAGTAATTGAGTCAAAAGATTCTCGGGAGACGCCGCCGTCCGCGTGATATTGAAATGAGACCCTTTTTATGAGGCTGGTCGCTTTGGTTTTGAGCCTCAAAATGACGAAATTGTGTACTGTGTTGCGAGTTGCGTAGGTCGCGGACAGGAAGGCACCTACAAAGGGGTGCAAGCAGCTGCCTAAAAGTAGATGAAATGAGGCATATGTATCATGACGGCAATATTGCCGATCAGATCTTGGGTTTGACCAGCTAGATTTGACAACTCCGACTTTCTATACTAGAAGCAAAAGAGGGCGAAATGTGATCAGTTGTAATTATCAAATTCTTCATGCTTTTCTACCAATGATATCTAATAGAACCTCAGGACAACCTTATAAACACCTTCGTACTCCATTTTTGAACACTGGCTGATTAAGTCCACAACCTACACGTACCATCTGCACCAGCACTGACAAGCCATGGCTCCTTTGGATGCCAGTCCACATCCATAACACCCAAGGCACTCTTGACTTTGTGCCCTTTCAAAACCTTCACCGGTACGATAGTAGCATTCTCCATAGCATCACTTACAACCTTTCCGTGGAAAATTTGCAAACTACCATCATCACTAGCATCAGCGAACAATGGAAGTCCACCTTTGTGGTATTTGACAGCTCGAATAGCTTTATTATGGAAACGCATGGTCTTATATGGGCGAGTAGAAAGGTCGAGATCATGCCACAAGAGACGACGATCATAAGAACCAACAATGAGATTGTCACCTCCGGGATGGATATCGAAGGAAGAGATCCAGCGAGCACCGGGCTGAATAATTTTGACCAGTTCTTGTTTTTGTAAGTCGTAACTGCGGATAGTGCGTTGAGTGGCAACGAAGAAAATGGGTCGAGACGGATGGAACTGAGCAGTTTGCGCGATACCGGGAAGACGTCTGAACGGAATTTGCGTGAGATGTTTCGAAAGTGTGTGAATTGCGACGGCGGACTTTTGGGCGGTAGGAGATACAGAAGAAAAGAAGTCACCTCTTCTGTGCCAGGTAATGACTTTGACTGTAGATCTAACCGTGATCTTGATTAGCACACCTTCATCTTGTAGACGCGAGCTAGGACGAGCCCAGGTTGCGACAGGCTCTTTCTTTTGCCCGTTTGCTGTAAGTGCTTGAGTGGCATTTGTTGCATAACCAAACCCAGCATCCAGTAGCTCTCGGCTATTGCTTTCAGAAACAGGATCAATTATGGTAGGTACCATAAGGAATATATCCTCCCCAGCTGCAGCTGAAAGTATGATGGCATCTTTTGCTGGACGCCACCTCACAACGTTGACCGCCTCCTCGTCTCCTATCTGTGCGCTCCAAAGTTGCTTTCCGGTTATAAGTTCCCAAACACGAACAGTACCATCATCACCACCGCTAGCCAACCATGTTCCGGATGGATCGATAGCCAAGCTTCGCACTCTGCCTTCATGACCGCGGAATAGTGTCTGCGTGACGGTTGGGAAAGGTTTAAGCTCTTCAGGCTTTGGCAACTTTGGAAGTAAAGAAGCAGGATCGATATTTAGCCTATTTTTGCGAACTCGCGGTGCCAAATAGAGATCAAGCGAACGTTCGAACCTCTCATTAATGAACTTGTCATATCCTGGCACCTTTCGTAAAGAATCATATGCAGTTGGTAGATACTCCTTTTCTCTATCTTCAGGATCTGTAGCTTCCCATTCCTTTCTCTCTGCTTTAGATGGGAGATACTCTGGAGGTGGATTGTAACTAAGATCATAACCAGGTGGAGGTGGCTTTGGAGCTGGGATTTTCATGATATGATCTGGTTGAGCTTCCTCGTTCTGCCATATATCGTAATGATGTTCCTCCTCCTCGTCTTCGCGCTCTTGTGGTGGTCGGTATGGTAGGATTCTACCTTCTCGAATGGCTCGGACTATCTTCATAACTCGTTTTGCTTCATGCTTGGATGGCAAGAAACGTCGTTTGGGCTCAGGAGCTGAGCTCAAAGGCATAATCTCCTCGACACCGCTGAAATATGGAACATAATCCTATATCAAGTCAGTCCTATAACACAATACAAATATCGCAAGAAGTGCTCACAGGATATGGGTCGTAACCATCTTCAGGAGCCTCATTTGTTTGTATTCTGCGCAAAACCTCCAATTCCTCTTGAGTCAAGTTGAGAGGTTTACCAGTAGAAGGATCCGTAAGACCTGTCCACCCCTTCGGTATATCGATACTGTCCAGCAATGCATCAAGTGCTTCACCCTTCGCAGGTCGCATAATTTTCTTTCCATTGATATCATATCCAATATGAGGATAAGAGTCGTAAAAAGACAATGGGATATCTCCAATAGTATTAGTTGGCTTTTGAGCATCTGAATCATCTGAGTCGTAAACAGGGTCAATCTCCTCGTAAACGTAACGTTCTCCTCCATTGGCGTCCTTTACCACAGTATAGTTGGGCTTATCATCGTCTTCGCCAACACTGTTCTTGCTGAGGGCATTTCTTGTCTCGGATTCCTCTCCTTCGCCATTCTCTGAGGGTACCTCGTCACTATCCAATGCATCGAGTTCCTCCTCATCCAAATCTTCTTCGTCTTCACTATCCTCCTCCGCGGCGCTGTCGTCGGATTCATCTTCACTTTGCGACAGGATTCCTTCTAAAATTCCATCACCAAATTCTGCTTCAGACTCTACATCTGATATCTCAGGTACATCTCGGGTAACAGCTTTGCGCTTTCGTTGGTTTGTTGGAGGTGCCATTCTTGCAATAATTTGGGGATTGTTTACAACCCAGGAGCTTTCCAGATTTTTTTTCCTAGAAAAATTGGTCCAGAGCTTATCGGATTATTGTTATCTTAGCGTGCTTTCTCATCTGGAGTCTCCTTCCAACCACTGTACTGTGCATATTACAACATCTTTTCACTGAATCAAGATCACTTCATTACATCTATTATACTAATATACAGTTTCCTCTCTTTTTCTGTTGATTATTGATTATTGTGGTAATGAACCCAGCAGGCAAATAAAAAAGATACTATGGTAAAACACCGGGCTTGTGATGATTGCAGTGAGTAACTCAGGACTAGAAAGAGTCAACCTCCATACAATGGCTGATTAGATGAATGTAGGAGTCAGAAAACTTGCTTGCTCAAAGGACCCAAATGGATGTGAAAGATGTGTGCGGGAACACATAACATGCCATTATTCTGAACAGAAGCCAATGGGAAGGCCGAGAAAGCGGCAATTCATCGAAACTATTAGAGATGAACCCATCAATGTACAAAACCAGCTACAACCTCTTCCGGATGATGGCACATTACCCCCTCTCTCTGGCGATGAATTTGACTATTTCGATGGTGCCAACTTTGCTGAACCATATTTTACCGATTCGAATTTCAATGAATTTGGAAATGCCCAACAATTTCCACAAACTCTTCCTCTGGATACCCCAAATCCACTTTGGGCCTCAAATGCAGAGGGCGGCCAGGGTATATGGCAGTTCGGAGATCCTGATATACTAGGTGGTCCTCCTATCGATTTCAGTAATATAGATATGCATAAGTCGAGTGAAATTCAACCTTTAGCCAACCAAGTGCATGAACTATCAACAGGAGCAAATCCTTCATCTTCCTCGCCTAGGGGTAGTGATGGCCCATCTCCAGCTTCAGGCGATAAGTGCAGCTGCTTATCATCAATGTATTTGTCACTTTCAGCACTGCAACAGTTCCCAAGTGAAATTGATGAAGCTTTAAAGGTCGTTCGTGGCGCCAGTCTTGTGGCATCAAAAGCCATTTGGTGCCCCTCATGTGGTGCGATAGCTTTAATTTCGCCTACGCCTCCTATTGAAGCCTTCCAAAACACGATGCTTATTGGAACCATATTACCCATCATAGCCAATGGGTATGGTCGCTTATTGAAGATGGTTGACGAAGCGACTGCTGAGGCCATTGCCAAAAGTCAAACCAAAATCTTCAGATATCGTGATTACGGCGGGTTATGTGAGCACCAGACGCCGCTTTATCAGGGAGCGAATTGTATCAGTGAAGTATTCCCTATGGCAGACAGAGAAATGCAACCAGCAGAGTGGCGAACTACCGTGAGAGCTTTATTGCGAGCCGATATTTATGGCCATGAGCAACCTGGACACAAGTATAAGGGGCTGAGAGATATCATCTCCGAGATGGAGCAACGACAGAACGCTCGTCATAACATATTGGATGCACAAGTAGCAGCTGGTGTGCGATCGCTAGAGCATGACCACTTTCCGGATTTGAAGATCGCAGATTCGACGGTTAAACAATGCTATGGAGAGAGAACAAGAAGTTGTTTGGAGATTCTCAAAATAGCTAAGATGGCTGTGGATAGCATTGTTATTGCATAATCAAGAAGCGGTTTGTGATTCGCTATTGAAATTTTACTTCGCATATTCAAATCAAAGTTGATCATTGAGTTACTTTTTTGAAACTGCGGAGTATTCAATTTGGTTTGGAATGTTGTGAGCTTGCTTCATCTATGAATCGTGAGCTTCAGTAGACGTTGATTGCCAGCCATTTAATATTCTAAAACTTTATCATATCTCTCATGCTATCTAGACAACACAACCACAAAAGTGTTTTGATATGCTACTACACTTAAGAGTGGAAGGTAAATGAGGAAGGATAGGTTCATGGTTGGCTAATTGGCTCTTAGCCACAATCTATTTCAGAAAATGAAGAATTAGGTGATAGCCTGGGCCAAATACAGTCGCTTGAATCTTTGATTTTCTGCCCAGACACCTTATTTTCGCAGGTCGATTTGCAGTTCTCTCTTAACGAGATTAGGACGTCCCTCCGAGACATTCAGATGAGCAACAATGGCTGGATGCATCAGACAGTGGCTCACTTTCTAAGTCAGCATGCTTTGCAAGAGTGCTATGTTCGCATCCAACTGCTCGGGGATAGAAAAGAATTCACTCTGAAAAGCAATCATGAAGAGACATTGAACTTTACACTTCTCAGTTGTTTGCACTTACACTTGCTCCGGGCCACCCGATGCCCAATGCCATCTAATTATTGCATATGATATCTTCATAACATTAGGCGCTTATATCAGACCTGGACATTTAGAATCTATGAGAGGCAGAAGAGATAGATTAAAACAGCCCTCACAAATACTACCTAGTGATTAGGTACTTACCAAACCACAGGCTTTCAAAGTAATGTTAGCTCTATTCATTGAAACATTTGGGCAGGGTGCCTGATAGTCTACTAGCACACCATATATGAGCATTTAATATATATAGAAAGTATTAAATATTTGTATGTAATTCAATACTTAATACTTCAGATTGTATCAATGTTTGAATATGATTTGATATTTCAATTGGATTCAATAATTCAAAGCTTCTCATTGTTGGACTGCAGTCCGGACTATTCGATACTCTGTACTTGGAAGGTATAAACTATTCAGGACAGATAATTGAGATACATGATTTCTTAATTCATACTCTTCTATTGATGAATTTAATGTATAATTAGTTTAGTGCAACTGCTTCATCTTTGCTTAATCACAAAAATTGTCTCATTGTTCAATTCAAAAATAGACAATGCATAAAATTCGTAAATTCGTATATATCATCATAGCCTAGTTTATCTATCCAGCCAATCTAACCATATGCATGTACAGCTCTCTCCCTTTTCCGGTCTGTAGTCCAACTGAACCTATTTGAAACAATGAATCTAGTCATCAATTCATACTTTAAAGAATCACAGCTTCTCATTTACTGAAAGTGCGTTCTTCCTTTGTTAGTCCAGGTCATTGCACAACCTGCCTCAAACCCTCAAACCCTCAAACCTCCCCACCACAAACTCCATCAACACCCCCGCCTCCACCTCACTCAAATCCTCTCTAACCCCCAAACATCTCTCCACCACCTCCTTATAACCTCTCCCAACTTTACTTCCCAGCCCCGGCACCAAATTCTGCACCACAATCTTATCTCTGAACCTTTCTGCTGAATAATGCGGTTTATGGTACATTTGTAATGTTTTCCACAAGCCAATCTCAAGTAATATCAATCCTAGAGAATATATATCAAAGGATTTACAATACTGTTTGCGCGGACAAGAGGGGGAATGCAGAGATGATGGATGACGGTGGAGATTTGCTGCTGTAGGGTTGCGGGATGCAATGGACATTTCGCCCATGTGATCTGGACGGGAGGCGTCGAAACCGAGGAGATATGGCGTACTTATATCTGGAACATTTTCCCTTTCTTTCGAGATCCCTAGGCTTTTCGTGTATGCGCTGGGGAAAAAGAGGATGTTGCTACTGCAGAGATTTTTATGCAGCCAGTCTAATGAATGGAGAGACCACAGGGCGACAGAAAGTGTATGGGCGAGTTTAAACCGATCGTCTAAGTCAGGGGTGCGGAAATCGCTGCTGGTGATGAGGGCATTGAGAGTGGAGGAAGAGGAAGCGGAGGAGGGAGCACGGTAGATGAGTCCGTAGCGGGAGGAGGTGCTGTCGTCTGTGTAGCCGAGACAATCGATTGTATGGAGGTCTGGATGTCGATCTGAAGCACTGTGAATCATGCGTGCGAGGTCATCAATTCGGCGAAGATGATTTAGTCGAGCGTCCAGATCTTCTCTATCGTATTCTACCCACTCCACTATAATTTCCTGTGATTCTACTAGTGAGGGGTTTTTGTATTGTCCATGAATTCTTCCCATGTTCGAATTCTTGACTACCAGTGCATGGCGTTGAATCTTTAGCGTATAAGTTGGCTTGAAATTCTTGGTCTCCTTTTCATCTAGATTGATTCTTAATTGTTTGAGACTGGCCGAAACATTTAATGCTGGATATACCCCACTACTCGCCGTCTCCAACATTTTCAGCTTGCCCAAATCGCGATGCGCACCTTGTAGTAGTTCATTCGTCCATGTTCTATGCAGGGTCGCTAGTCTTGACGGTGGAAACAGCTGTTCCAACCCATCGTTATAATCTTTCAGATCCTGTAAAAGCACTGTGAACTTCTCCTTATCGCCAATAACCCACTTGACTCGCTTCGACAACTCGCTCCTTAAACTTAGCTTTCCCAACCCAAACCCTCCTTTCTCTTTTTCCGCCCCTCTCTCCCCAATCTCCTTCCCCTCTATTTCATCTCTTCCCCAACTTTCCTCCACAACCCCATACCTCTCCCTCAACCTCTGAAAATCCGTAATAGTCCTATACAACTCACTCAGAATCTCCATCGCCAGCCCCCTCAACCTCTCATTCCCGATGCCCTCCTCCCTCTTCAATTCCTCCTCAAATCTTCCCTCTAGCACCCCCCATTCCCGTCCCCAAACCAGCAATCTCATCTCCTCAATCTTAATCTTACAAATAAGTTTCTCCGAGTCTCGTGTGAGGTTAGATGCGGTCGTGAAGAGTGAGTACGCTGTTATACAACCGGAGAAGATTTGACCGAGGACTCCCACTGCCCCAACAATCGAGAGAGCTGTACCGAGAACTTCGGCCATGGTCTTGACTTATAGCGCACGGAATGTGAGATGAGCGAGGTAGATTTTGGGGACACGTGAAAAGTAGGTATCGTGATATTGTTGCATAAGTATATGCAGGACAATGCTAATAAGTAGGTATTTACATAACTAATAGGCTAATACAAAAACAAACAACATAGATGGAAAAATGGCAATTATCATTGAAGAAATGCTTACAAACTTGACAGATCAGCTTGTGGCCAACGGAAGAAAAATTTAGGTTGCAGGTGATGGTGGTGGCTTACGGGGATTAGCAATGCAGGTGTCTGCAGCTGTGGCCCTAATAATAAGTGGGATAGGCCATCTTGCATTTGTATGGTAAGAAAATACTGATTTAGTCGCAGGCTCTAGCCGGTCGATTTTTGGGTTGATGTCCTGTAGATATGCCCACAACAAAAAAAAAGTCTCTCTAGGATGTGCTGGCAATGATATACAGTTTCATTAACTTTGATTGTCCGAGGCTCAAAGGCGTTTCATTTTGATCTCGAAACAATCGCCTTTTCACTTTAGTGAAGCACGGAGAACACAATGTTTAGCTTGTAAGTCATTCATATACTTTATAAATTGCCAGCTTCGAGATTTACATTCGGAAGATGTTGATGCTGTGCTTAAAGCAAGCCGCCCAAGCTTCCCGAATCTTCCTTAAGAGGAAGAAAGACATAACAATAATAGAAAAGTTTCCCTCATCAAATTGAACTCCGCCTTAAATGCACGGCTTCCTGTTTAATTTTTCCTGAACCTTGACCCCCCTACTCTCGTCTCGTTTCAAACTCACCACAACAGCTTAGTAGACCTTCTTCTTCTCATCGATTGAGTACTTCCCTGGTCCGCTGTTGACAAGGAGTAGGAGACCTCCTACAATAGATAGAATTTGGAAGAAATCGTACTTTGCGAAGTCCTTATGGGGGTGGTGTTCGTGAAGCTACGGTAAATTAGTAAATTGCCCCGCACGAGCAATAGGGTTCGGCTTACAGTCCAAAAGTTGTTCACCAATACATTGAAAACACTCAAGATAAGAACAAGCATAATAGCACTGAACTTTGCCTTGAAGCCCACGACAACCATAACGCAGGCTACGAGACCGAAAAGTGCCACAATCACTCTCCAAAGGCTCCAGGTGCCACTGAAAACGAATCCAACGAAGAGGAAGATCAACAAGACACGACCGGCAAGCTGGAAGTACATTTTGCGGTCCTTCTCATCTATTTCTGGAAGACCGGCAAATGCCTTTGATTTGCGGACCCATGAATCGGACAAAACCATTAATAAGCCACCCATGACTGAAAGATTTCGGAGGAAGAAGTTGAGATCGAAGATAAGACCATATCCGAGAGCTTGTACCACTACAACGCCAATCAATCCACCAACAGCATAATCCGAGTATCTTCGTGCGATAACTAGTGTAGAGCATGAAACCATTGCGAGTACGTTAACGATTAGAAAGAGATGTGTGAGACCGCTTGGGACTAGAAGATTGTTAATCATGCTGTGCCATGTGTTGGGCAGATAGGTAGCATACTGTGTCGGTAATCATGCAGATATAATAGTTGATCGCTCCATTGTGTAATTATTCTCAATGCATCCTCCAAGAATGTAACAACAATAAGGAATCGTCCGATAGCTGGTAAGTATCTGCAGAATAATAGAAGTTAGCAGATTGTAAATACAAGTAAATTTAAGCACAGAATTAGACAGACCCCTCAAGCTGTCCTCTGCGGGGTCCTGTGAGGGACATGAACATACGGCTTAACAGGATCACTTAAAGTATCCAAGAAATCCTCAATTTTGCTTGTTTGCTCCCTGATCGCATCAAGAGCACCGGGTTCATTCTGTTTATCCATACCACCCATACTTGGTCCTCCTCCAAATGAGTTCTGCCCACCCAAATTATACCCTGCTGTACCGCGTATCGACATCGTCGCAATTCTACTGGACTTGAACCAAACGGAAGAGAATTAAAAGAAGTTGGATCTAGTTATTTTCAATTAACACCAATAGTGTCTTGTAGTTGCTGAGGGTAAATTGGTATTAGTTCAAAGGGGTGGAGTTGTGAAGAAGGGGGATGGATGGTTTGGGCCTTTTTGAAGTTTGAGGTCTTTCTAAGATTCTCGGTAGAACAACCTAAAGGACAGATAATGTCCCGAAAATTAGGAACCTAATGAGTTACCCCATTTAGCACTGCTGCTATATGTGGAATGGAATACAATCAATTTATCAATTGTTTGAATGAATGAATAATGAAATTCACAAAGCTCTTTGAATAGTTATAATCACAATAGAAGTTAATATAATGCCATTTGAAATTAAAATCACACAAAGTACGAGAAATAAAGTCTGCAAAACTTTAATATTTTTTGGATCTAGTTTGATGTTCCATTGTAGGATTTGCTCGTTATCACACATTATACTGTAGTTTGTGACCCCAGCTTCATTATTCTCCTCAATGACTCAGGGCACTGATCTGATCTCTCATTGAACGGTCCCATCTCGCGACTTAGGGGAGGAATTTTGATGATGTTAATTGCCCTAACGTATAACTCCAATTCAGATAGCTTGATACCGCCTTACCGGATTCTAAACGATATCCCGCTATAACGCCCTAAATCATAATGGTAACATATAAATACGGATCCAAAAAGTATTCTTAGTAAGTAAAATCCTTACTGGAAAGTACTCAGATCCAACGGAACACTACTCCCACGGCCAGCCCGATATTTTTTGGGTCCACCAATAAATTCTCGAGGTTTGGGGAATACTGATTCGTCGGTGAATTTCCATCGGGAATCGTTGATTATAACTCTCCTATTAGAGCTAGCGGCTTTCGGTAAGGTACCGTTTGATGAGAGAGTATATGAGCTAGAATCCATTGTGTGAGTTCTTCCTTGTTGTTGACTTTGACTTCTTGATATTGGCGCAGCTGGTGGTGCAGCTGGCGGTGCAGCTGGCGGAGATGGCGCTCTGTGTGACGATATAGAGGGAGGCCCATTAGAGGGGGGTGGTGGTGGTGGAGGGGGTGCACCCATTGGTGATGCTTGACCGGCAGCACGAATTGCTGCTTGCATAGCAAGACTCTGACTACCTCCATTGGTCGAAGGAGGAGACGTTGGTGGAGGAGGGGGCGCATGTGCTCGAGGTGGGTTACTAGGAGGACGTGGAGCAGGAGAAGGTGGTGGCGGTGGTGCAGCAGGCGGTGGAGGTGCTGAAGAAGGGGGTGGAGGTGCGAATGATGGCGGCGGTGGTGGTGGTGGGGCTGATAATGCTGATGGCTTTCGAATCCCAGGAGGTGGAGGAGGTTTCTTGCCGATAGGGGGTGGTGGCCCCTTGAGAGAAGTTGAAGAGGCAGGTCGAGAAATCGGTGGGCCAGCAGTCTTTCGCAAGTTGGCAATCGAGGGCGCGAATGTAGGTGTTGAGGGGCTGGGCTGAGGAGGAGGCCTGGCCGATGGTAAAGGAGGGGCTGCGTTTGTTGGAGGTCTAGGAGCTGCCATACCTGGTGGCTTAGGCGCAGAAAATTCCGGTTCTGATGTAAATGATGAATCCCGATTTGCTGTTAAGAATTAGAATCTATCCCATCCTCATAGAACATAAAGCTTACCGCCAGTATCTACTCCTCCGCCTCGTTTCTTCAACTTGGGCATGCCACCTGCGAATATTCCTCCTAACTGTGGAGGTTGTTCCATTCCTGTGGCCGCGCTGTTCCCTTGGTCACTGTCACTTCGAGCTCTATTACCCCCAGGTACTGGTGGTGCGCCAAAACCACCAGGAGGTTTTGCCATTCCAGGTACTGGTGGAGCACCTCCTATCGGCATTTGCCCAGAACCACCGGATACTTTGCCTACTATTGGTGCCGATCGGTCGTTAGTTACAGCTTTCTTGAGTGCTCTTCCTTTCGTGATATCTGACAGAAGTGCGCCCTATAACATGGTTAGCAACTATAACTTAACATTGTACAACTGGGAGTGTTTACTCTGTTGGCAGCGACTTTCGCAGGTGGCCTTGATGGCATGGATCCTGGGGCTCCTCCAGGCGGCGGCGGAGGAGGAGGACCTCCAAATCCCGGTGGAGGAGGAGGAGGAGGTGGTGGTGGTGGAGGAGGCATGATTTCGTGAAAAACAGTTCTTTAAGTTGAGGTAGAGCAACCTTTAATGTAATTTCGAATGGGTTGTTTGATCAAAAATTTAGGTAGTGGGTATCATTCAAGCATGAAATCCAAGAGAAATGTCAAACAGAATGAATTAATTGTAAGTTTTAATGCTTCAAAGAAGAAGCCTAAATAGAAGCTCAGAAAGTTATCTCGGATTCAACGCATTATGTTCGTCGTCACAATTGTGGCTCATGCATTAAGTTCAGCCTTCTTTATTAGTCAGCTACATCAAATTTACAGGGTTATGATATCTCGATGGGATGCGGGTTTGGCGGGCTTGACTACAGCTCGTCGAAAAACCTCAAGTTGAAGATCACAAAAACTTGATATTGCCCTACAAAATGTCCAACCGCCTTTTCAAGCCTCGGTCGGATGTGTGCCGTATATGTGATTTCATTACTTCCCAACAGCCCTCCTTGAGACAACAACATCGTCTTTCGAGAGCCATCAACACCATTCCTCGCACATTTACCACCAGTACAAGAAAACGATCAAGCAAACCACCAAAGTCCACCTCTTTCAATTCTTTGCGACAACCCTCAGATTTGAATCGAGCGCATGCACAATCATCGCGGCGGCATATCACGGAAGCAGAACTAGCACAAGAGCTAAGGCATGGAGTCCAGGCCTGTAATAAATTATTCCCAGAAACTGTGCCTTCAGAAAAGGCTGTTCTGAATGTTCTCCATACGTGCCGATTAATTGCCGCAGATGTTGCTGGAGAGCCTTCCAAATCATCGGAAGCAAAGAAGGATGTAACCGCCGCGGCGTCTTTACTTTCTTTGGCTGATCGAGGTTCGAAGGAGTCACGAGTCCAAAAGCTATCCCGCGAGACCCAATTTCTAGTAGATGAGCTCTCGCAAGCACTATTTTCAATTGTCTCTAACAAGGCTGTCTTTATATCGCCAGAGATCTTGGAACTATACATCAGCGCGCAATCATGTCTAGGAAAACCGGAGACGTTTCCGGGAGTATTTTATTTGTATGCGAACAAGCCGATACCAATTGAGGGTTCTAAGCCCATACAATTCAAAAATCAAAATCCAAACAAGGTCAACAACGCAATCCCAGTTGGCGTGGCAGATCAAGCTTTACAGACAGCGATTGATGCGAGGGAACTAGGTGTAGCTATGGATATCATTGATACGGCGTATGCGCAAAAAGCATTTCGCCGTGCCAAATTTATCCGGAAAGGATTATTACCTACTACTGGACTTGCTGTGGCACCTATTGCAGCATATGGCGTTGCATCACAACTTGCCATGTTCCAAAACACTATGGAACCCGGCATGGCTACAAACATCGCATTTGCTGGAATATTAGCATATATGGGGTTTACGACTACTATTGGTGTGGTAGCTGTGACGACAGCTAATGATCAAATGGATCGCGTAACTTGGGCTCCTGGTATGCCATTAAGGGAGCGCTGGATTCGTGAAGAAGAACGGGCCGCAATAGATAAAGTCGCCAGATCATGGGGGTTTCATGAAAAATGGCGGCGTGGAGAAGAAGAGGGTAAAGACTGGGATCGGTTAAGATTATGGATCGGCAATAAAGGAATGTTGCTTGATGCGGTGGAGCTTATGGAAGGTATGGAGTAGATGAGCTTTTAGGGAGGTATGGAGTAAATAACCTTTACCTTAATGACTATCTGTCTTGACGGTCTACTGATTTCGCTAGCGCGGAAATCGCGTTAAAATATGATGATATTCAAAGTTGTCATTGAGCCTCTCGGCCTTGCAGACCTCTCACATGTCTTCTTTTGCTATTTGAAATTTTAGTTTAACTTTAACGATTTTGCGAGCGCAAAACGCAAGTCAAGACGATAGATATATAGGTATGACCGATTTGATATGTGCCCCAATTGGATAGACTTTTCATACAATATGTCTTCTTACAAATTGGTTGTAAACTAAGTTCACCGGTTTCGCAAGCGAGGAGACGGCTTCAGATAGGGTGAACTCTAGCGTAGTTTAAAAGTTATGAAATCTAGCCTTTGAAATTACCTTCCACTATAAAGTATGACGTTTTTCCTATAAAAATTTATCAGTCTCGCGTCTGTTTCGAAGCAACTGAAACAATTACTTTTACTCTAAACAACAACCAGCCTAATTATTCATTATTATTTTTTCATCTTGAGAATCGCTATGGCGTCCAATATGATAGATCCAATGCAATCAGAGCAGTGTCTTAAGCATGGCCATTTCATGCAGAGTCTGAGTCCAGGCACAGTAAAGAGCATATTCTGGGTTCTCTTCTTGATTGTGCTCGTCATGTTGACGATTGCTACGAGTGCCTTTACTAAAAGTACCAATATAGCCACGTATGTTTGTCGCTCTCCAATTCCCTTCATCTGCTATGTGATCTCACTGGCGAACAATTAACAAAACCATTTAGGCACATTAAAAACGCAGAACTTCACCCCACAATTTCCCGAGACCTTTGTCAAAACCTGCTCTCCAAGAGTAAAGCGAAACATCGCCGCACTCAAATTCGATGCATCTACGTCTCCTCCTTATGTCTCATCGTCGCGATCCTCTGTACAGTCTTTGAAGCCTTCGCCGCGTCCACTCTCATTTTCTGTCATAAATTAGACATGGGTTTCCTTTATTGGTCATTCTGGACATTACTGCAAGTGGGGAGTACCATTGCTATTTTCGGCATTGCGTTGGCTCAATTGTGGTCGTGTATGGGAAGGGAGTCGCTTCCGGTCAAGTATGTAACTATAATTCATTTTATGTCTCTCGGTTTTCAATGTTTAACTTTTGAGCATTTCATCTTATTCAGCATTTCATCGATATTCTCTCCAGTCCTAACTCCAAAGATCACTCTCTTGGCTGGACTTTCTCTTTCTCCATCCCCGGGTCTTGGCCTCCGTGATTACGAGGATGCTAAATAATTAGATGGGCGTCTGAATCCATCGAATGCTTCGTTTGCTCTAATACTTCGAATATCTCATCTTGTTTAAGTGTTTTATCTCGCCTGAATTTGTCGGCTTCGAACTGACTGTATTTTGTGTAATAGTGTGGCAATTGGAACTCCTGTACTAATCATAGCTTGGTTGGGTGTGGCATTCGAATATCTATTCAAGGGATGGCTAAGCGAGGAGGCAATAAAGAGCTTTGAGACTTTTGTTGATGGTCTGATGGATTCATCTCGGTAAGTCCTTTCTATCTCTTCCAAACAGTGTGTCCAATAGTCCGGAAGCAGTCCACCAATAATAGACTTTCGAATATTGAAACCATTTGGAACATTCAAATCATTGGAAACATTCATACCATTCAAATCAATCAGGCATCTTCAAAAACTTATTATTTTTTCAAATATTGAAAGCTTTTAAATATATCTAGTCTACTCATCCGAACTATTGGACACACTGCTTCCAAACAACCTACAAACTACAAACTAACACTCGCCAGCCAAAGTGAAGCCCCCTCCGATGCCGAAACCAGCACGCCCTCTATCCCAACAGCCGAACTCTTAGGATTCACTATAGATAGCCGTCCAATCATTTCTTTCAACAGATTATCCGACGCTCTTCACCCCATGGCTCGTCATTTTGCCACTACCGAGGATGGCCGCTCAATATATATATACGGGGCCATTCCCACCGATTCTGATGCTTCCGCCGATAATGATAAGGATTCTGCGGCAGGGCTCAATGTCTCTACTGCTAATGGGACATTGGAACCAGGTGGAGTGTCTCGTACTATAACGTTTCAGGACGAACGTAGGGCTGTATCTATGCGTGCATCTACACCTGGTTCCTCCGTAGACAGATTTCAGGTCAGCGAATCAAATGATTCTACACTTGGCAGAAGTCTTACGTCGAGAAGTCTTACCGATGGACAATTCGGTTCCGATGAATCGGTTTAGGGTTAGGAATGATGTATCTAAAGGACGAGATTGGAAAATGCGAGGTTTGGGAAGGCTACTCGGAAAGGGGATATATCCTGTTAGTGTGTGTTAAAAGGAGCGGGCGTTTGTTTATACCATTGTTGTTTCTGAAGTGCTCAATGTGATAATTCAAAGCGTTGGATATTTTTCGGTGTAAGATGGATTTGGGTACGAATAAAAATTGATCGATATTTTTAAATACTATTTATTATATGCATTGAAGATTTAAATCAAAGTTCGTTGCTTTCCTGTGTTTTTAATAGTCCGGGCTGTAGCTATAGTTCAATTTGAATTTATCAAATCTTGGATATTTGAAAATGGTTTAATTATTCTGATAATGTGAATATTTCAAATCAAATTCAGCCATTTCAATATTCAAGAGCCACCCCCCTATTATTAGATTACACTCCGAAACTATCATTGAACACAACTAACTACGTTTTCCTTCCATCTACTCTCGGCTATGTGTACCTTCCCTTCATCACTTCTCACCCCTTTTATTTATATTCTATATTTCAACATATCTAGATCGTTTTGTGTGATTTGATTATAGTTAGGTAGTTTTATTTATACTATTCACTTCTATCATTCACTTCCATCATTCACTTCCATCATTCACTCCCATCATTCACTTCCATCATTCACTCCCATCATTCACTTCCATCATTCACTTCCAACACTGACCTCATAATTTCCCCAATTCAATTTTCTATTCCCTTCCACCCCTTCCCACGTCCCATTTCCCACATCCTAGTCTACTCAAAGAGTCAGACACATTCTACGCCAAAATACTCATTTCTTTGATTCCCGAGTAGCTTTTACACAACAGGATTGAACGTCGAAACTATTACTTTATCAATTTTTACTCCAAAATATTGATTTCCCTTAAACACCAAGTATCATACCACATATACCACAAATGCATATTAGCACAAGATCCGGAAGGTATATAAACTTTTATTCTCTTATAATCCATAGACTATGCATAATAGAACCATCCATCTAATCATGCCACGCTCAACGCATTCACAACCTCAATCAACGCCAACCCCATCCTAAACCGCTCTCCCGGCCCTCCCAACCTGTATAATTTCTCCCGTCCTCTGCTCATCACTCCTCAATACTGGCCAACTAGCTCCATCTGCCTTTATCAATGTAACTTCCAATTTTGTGCCCATGATTTTGAAGGAGGAGGCTTCTGTATCAATTGCGCCGAAGAGTGGAACTGTGGTTTTATAGCGTTTGGGAGCTGCGTCTGTGGTGGGAAGATCGAGTGTAAGTTCCTGAGAGGCGGAGAAGGAAACAACTGCTTTATCTTTATTGATTTTCTTGAGGAAAAACGAGGCGATTACTGAGGTTGCTGTTTGGTAGAAATCGTATCTGTATTATGTTATCATTAGTACCATTTTGGAAACTTCTCAACACACCATCTCAGAGAAAAGCAAGAATAACTCACCTAACCGTCTCCAAAATCTCCTCGCCCCCCTCCCTCGCCTTCCCCTTCCCTCCACTCCCAATAAACAAATGTGCATCTTTAGCCTTACACCCCTCAATCTTCATAAACTCATCGAACTCTAAAACCCTCCTCTTACAACACGTATAACCCTTACTACCCTCATGAAAAATAGGCACACCGGGATGAAAAACACATTTCTCCCCCTCTCTACCCTTCCCCTCATATTGCTTCCCACAAGCTTTCCTCCTACAAGTTTTCCCTACCGGAATCTCTAGGGACGCATCATCGTCTTCGGATTCTGGTGGAGGAGGAGGAGGAGTAGCTGTGGATTGAGGAGCTGGAGCAATTGGTGCGCGGGAAGGCTCAGGAGGAGGAGATGGGGCTGGAGATACTTCTGTAGAAGCATCTGGAGCTGGTTTCTTCTCTACTTGAGGTGGATGGTCTGTGGTGCTATGTTTGCCGGTTGTGCAAGGTGGAATGGCGAGGAATTCGTCGAAGGTTAGGACGCGGGGTTTGCAGCATTTCCAGCCTAATTTTTTTGGTATATTTTAGTATCGTAATATGATCGGGAGCTCTTTGAATGAATGGTATAAATCAGCATACCTTTTTGACCCTCATGGAAAACCGGTGGTCCAGGATGGTAAAGACAGTCTTCCTCTGAATCAGTATAAACCTTCGCACAAGATTGGTGTACACATTTTTGCGCCATCTTGTCTAATATCCTCTACAATCAAATCAAGGTCAAGCCAAGTCTAGTAAAAAACGAGGAAACTTTGTAAAATAGAATTCTAATACGAGTATAAAATCTTGTGTATCGCAGATGGAAAAGTCGAAATCAGCTTTCCACCTTCCCCAATTTCTAGAATGCTCCAAATGATTCTGCCGTGGGGAATGTTACTCACCGCCTTTTGCTCCCGTCCCGATGGGAATTGTCCGAACCGGGTATAGAGTAAATCATACTTTCCCGGGAGCGGCTATTTTCTTGGGTTATTTCAAATTGACTGCTTTAAGGCTCAATAGTCAGGAACCCTTGAAATATCAGAAGTAACCTAGTCATCTAAATCACTATGTATCCAACAATACGATTGCTCCAAACATGTCGAATCACGCTCTTCACACGAGCTAACTGTTCACTCTGTACCAACGCCAAAGATACATTATTTAAAGTTCAAGACACGAGACCATTTCTGTATAAAGAGATTGCTGTTATGGAAGATGGACAAAAGCACTGGAAGGATTTATACGAATTTGATACCCCGGTGGTTCGTGGACCTTCATGCATAGTAAGAAAGATCTTGCTGATATTTTATGTTAGATTCACGTTAGTAGGGAGGATGCTGGGGAAGAACAGTCTGAATTGGCGTCCAAAGCGAGGAAGTTGATGCATAGATTCACTGAAGAAGAAGTAAAGGCAAAGATGGATGAAGTGGAAGGGAAGAGCTCTGTTTGATCTATGTTGAAACTGTACCTCTAAGATCTATTCTAGAATATCAAGAGGATCGGTAATGCTATGCTAAAAACAAGAGGAATATTTGTACACCAGCCACCAATTTATCCACCATAGGGACCCGTCAACTTAGGTCCATCTTCTTGACCTTTTGCCTTACTGACAGCAGCAATCACGCCCTGTGGTAAGATATGCATATCTGTTGCGACACTCATCATGTGAAACCCTTGATCGGCGTATCCTTTCGCTTGCTCTCCACTCGTACAAAAGATTCTAGCCTTTTTCCCAGCTACGTTTGCTGCTTTCAGGATCTTTGCGATTGCTGCATGGAGATTTTCATGCATATGCCCTGCAACAACAGGATGGCCGATATTATTGCCAAGATCGAAAGGTCCGATGAAAAGAACATCAATACCAGGAACAGAAGCAATGGCATCGATATTCTCCAGCGCTTCCTTGGTTTCGATTTGTACCATGGTTAGGATGCTATCATTGGCTTGCTTCAAATATGCATCGGAGTTCAATACGGGATCGAAGCGTTCATGAAGAAATGGTGATCCGAAACCTCTCTGGCCTTGAGGCGGAAACTTGGCACTTTTCACGAGCTGTTCGGCTCCCTCAGCTGTGTATAGGAGAGGTACAAGTACACCATGAGCCCCACAATCCAAAGCTCCTGTTAAAACTATCAATATCTCCAAAACACATGGGAACACAGCTTGGTGACTTACGCTTAACCATCCATCCTTAATTATCTGGAATTCTGACCATCAGGCTCACTCCACAAGCAGCAATTGCTAGGACTGCATCATGCATTGCGGCGTCTGTTGAACATTAAATAAGTTGCGACAAATTATCCAAAATTTCATTTGAAATCCCATTGATTCCCGATCTTAAAGATCAAGCAGAGAAGTGTATATGAGAAAGGAGATCTCAATAATAATTAGGCACCAGATAATAACAGAATTTCTGTTAGTCCAGAGTCCCAGTGTATCTAACAGTCCAGACTGCAGTCCAACAATAAGATACTTTCGAATATTGTAATCGTTCAGAACATTTAAATCATTGGAAATGTTTAGATAATTTGGAATTTTCATATCATGTAAAATTCTGAATTCACTTCGGATGTTCACTTCGGATGTTGAATGGTTTTCAGATATTGAAAACTCACATTTCGTCTATTCATCCGGACTACTGGACACTCTGGTCCAAGTGCAGTCTAGATTCTGAATGTCCCAATGTTCGAGAATTCTTGAATATTTGAACACGGTTTCATTTCTCAAATGAAGTTATTGTTTCAAAGAAATCTAGTATCTCAAATGGATTCAAGAATCTAGAGTCCCTCTTTGTCCAACTACATTCCAGACCCAAAACTTCATAATGGTGATTCATGCCACTTGGTGTAGTAGACCTTCTTAGGCCCAATGACTGCATCCGCCCAACATTTCATGAAGGTAAAGAGCTACAGCAGGAGATCTGATATACAAGAGGAATTATACCATGCACGATCTTTCGTGCACAATTGGGTGTATCTTCGGTTTAGAATGTATATCAAAAAGACCCCAAAATGAAGCAAACTCACCATCTATATTCCCATGTTCGCAATCCACCAACACCCAATCAACACCCGTCCTCGCCAAAAGTCCTCGAAACATTAGCACCTGGAATCATCTGCCAACAACCCATCGCCGGTTCCTTTCCTTCCGCCATCACCCTCCTCAAACGATTTGCTTCTTGCATGATCGAAGCCATTTTATGGTAACCGTGTCCGCTTTTGATCAGAACTCTGCTCCTCAATGGCTTCGAAAAAGGAAGAAAACTCGAACTAGATCTCCAAACAAAAGAAGCAGGAGTGACTTTGGTTTTTGGTTTTTTGTCTTTGTTACTGATACTGACATTGAGTTGCGTTATCGGAAATACTAACGGATGTGGCTACCCCACATTTTGCTATACTGCACAATGATCGTTCCTGCTTGGGAGGGAGGGGCTCATTATTTTATGATTGGTTGAGTGTGTACAACTTCGTTGCTTGCTGTCCCGGGGGTTTTACTGGAGCTTTCTGGTTTCAGATATTTAGAAAGATGATTGATTGTAGCAATTCCTCTCTCCTCTGCGTAAGGACGGTATCTTATTGGGAGAATGGCTCTCCCAGGAATCAATCCCATGAACTGATTCAATATAAGAGCGAAACTCATGCAACATTTTTTATATCTTTCGATCGTGGTACAGCATTGATATTCCAAGAATGGGAATTTCGTATCCCATCCCCGAGGAAGCTAAGGAATTACTAAGAAAGGCGTGGGGGAAGCAAGTACCTTACAAGGAAGGTGGGGTGTTTGATGTCAATCATGTCAAAATACCCCCCTCCAAGAATTTATTCCTTGTTTGCCGCACCTTGAGCCGAGATATGTCCCCGAACACAAAATATGAAGATATTCCCAACGTCATTAGCATCATTGCATGCTAACTCAATGTTGATCTTAGCTGTATTTGACATGGAAACTTCGGGCACCAGCACAGATTGTACTCGGCTTAGTTGGAGTTGTGCTTTGTTATATGGGTTCTCCCCCATATCCCCATATTTGAAACATGCAGGATAATTCTTTAACCGTTTGTCATAGAATCATCAAAAGATCCTCGGATAGAACATTAAAAGGAATTCCATCCTTGAGCCCAGTTGTGACACTGCTTCGACCGGATAACCGATTGCATCTTCCGGGCTCCAAGTTACAACATAACCCATAACCTTAATGGCTTGGACTCCAGACAAGTTAAGGTCAGCTGTTGTGATCAAAAAATGCATATAAGCAGCGGTGTGACCATAAATATTATGTGGATTCGACGAATTGAAAATGATGAGAATAGAATTTATTGCTTATTAAAGTTCTTGATCGAAATGGCTTCTCTCAATAAAGACGCTCGTGAACACTCAGATGGATGCCGCATTTTCATAGCCGCGGCGACCCCCACGCCTTTCGAAGAGGATCCCCATGAAAACCTAATGTAAGCCACAACATGGGTTTCAATACATGATGCGAGACCCGCTACAATGACTAGGGAGTCATCAGCGTGACTTCTAAACCACGGTTGTGGGAAGAGGGAATGAAAAGGGGAGAGAAATTTATTCTCCACAACCTTTTTGTAATAAAATGTATGAGCCATTATCTATCCATGTAATAAGAGCAGGAATGGGCATGAATTTAAGCAAACTTCCATTTATATTAGTGAGATTATGGTAGAAATCGTATGCAGTAAGAAGTGATGTTGACGTTGGGCAAGGCCGATATAACCTTGTAGCCAATAAGCTTCAGGAGTCAGAAATTTTCGATGACAGAAATGATGAAGTCCTTGTGTATTATATTAAATGTCCGAAATTGAATACATACAATCATTAAATCCCTACATCATAATTTGTCCGTTTCCACCAAAACAACATCACACAGACACGGGATGGAAACGTTGAAAGTTGTGTTCGCCAGTTTGCGACTCGCGTGAATCGTTTCTTTTCCCGTAGACAGTAATAGACTTGCTCAGCACTAGGTTCGTATTGCTGTGCTGCTCCGTATACGATTTACAATACATCTATAGCTATGACTATCATCTAGCATCATCTACGGTATCACTCTTACACCTAATCGAGGATCAGACTTCAAGCGATACCACCTAGAAGTTTTGACTACGCCGGTGCAGAACTTCCATTTTCATCACAGTACTTCGATCCAGATGGTTTCCACGTTTCTTTCTTCTCATTCAGACCTACATTCTCCGCTTTTCCATTATTTTTCCGTGTTTAAGGAGAAATTGCTAACTAGCAGCCAATCTAATAATGAATAATGGAGCCCATAAAATCTTCTGAACCTTCTTCATTTGTTAGGAATGGTGAAGCCTAGTATGAATCCAGGGTATTGGCAGGCCGAATTATATGTCTCAAGTGGCAGATTTTTCTCTTTTCTGCTCCTCTTTCTGGTCTGGAATCCTTCTGTTTCTGGAATCTCAGGTACATGACCCGGTGCCGGCTTACAAGGAAACCATGATAACAGGGATGGGACACAATCAATTTTTTATTATTTTTTTTTTCTAAATCTTTTCTCATCCGTGCAACACAGCGCACAGCTGAGAAGCGGTGATGAAAGAATTGAAAAAATTGACTAGATCTTCTGGATGGGGCCACAAGGGTCTTCGAGACTTCTCTCTAAGCCTTCCAAACTTCCTTTCTGTGGGTCACATCAACCGTGCCAAGTTCAATTCTCTTGGTACAACTTTTCTGCCGTCACCCAAAACTACTTACCTCGTACTCCGTACATAAGTACATACCAGTTGATCAGTCTCCATTTCAAGGTCTCCTTACTATTTTTAATAAGGAAATGTAGGCACACGACCCACCGCCACTTGCCGTCATTTATTACCTACTTCTTACTCTAGGACACTTATTACTATTTGCTATATACCTCACTTCCCCTTCCACATCGTAAGTCTTCCATTGATTGTTTGAATTTAACTACATTTACTTCATTATTGGTCATATACTACCCGTCTTTCCTCACTCAATCAGAATAACGTTAAAGCTCATCAACAAAACTTCCTAAAAAAGTATATATAAATATCTATATATTCTCAGTGTATATCAGTTTACTGTTGCTATACATCCATATATGACATCACAATTTACATTGACATTGAATTCCTTCCATTTTGTCCGGAAGCTAAATTGACTTTGACTTTTTCGACCTTTCTTATACCACTTACAAAGAAAACCCCGCCACGCTATTCACCTAAGAACCTCTAGCAAAATTAGCAATTATGTTGTCCTACGAAAATCGTTCGAATATGGCCCAACCAACTCCAGCCATGACTGACCACTTACCCATATCCGCTTCGTCGTCTACCTCGAATTCATTGACCGGCTCATCAAGACAACCTAAGACAGGCCATTCTCACATCTGGTTGATTACCGGTCCTGCTGGATGTGGCAAAAGCACAGTGGCTCAATATGTTGCCAATGCTATGAACTTGCCATATATTGAAGGAGACGAGGTATTTATACATCAATTCTATATCTACCATATATATAACGCATTTCTAACCAAATTCCAAAACAGTACCACCCACAAACAAACATTGATAAAATGGCTCAAGGCACACCCCTCAACGATGCCGATCGCTGGGACTGGCTCACCAAACTCCGCGACGAATCTGTCAATCGTTTGAATTCCGGTTCTCAAGGCGTTGTCCTTACCTGCTCCGCCTTAAAACGCAAATATCGCGATGTCATCCGTGTAGCTTCCTACTACGACCACAATGTTCTCGTTCATTTCGTATACTTGCATGCTAGTGAAGAAACATTATTGGAGAGGGTCGGCGCTCGAAAGGGACATTTTATGGGAGCGAATATGGTTCATAGTCAATTTGGCATTCTCGAACCACCTACAAAAGATGAAACAGATGTGATTCAGGTGGACGTTAGCGGATCGATAGAAGAAGTCGAGCGAGATGCGTTGGCGAAGATTCATTCAGCGATACAAAAGGAATTGACTAGGGATTCATGATTTCTAAACATTTCCGGTAGTGGAATCTGGAGAATGCTCCTAGTGGAGAGATAGAGAGCTCATTTTCTTTTCATCTACGGCGCTCGGTTACCAATTGGCGGATGAGATGTCTTTCATCATTCATCTTTGATTTAACGACCGGGGATACCTCCTTGGCTACATAATATGGAGTTGCTAGGGTATTTATCACTTACTTCATATGTTTACATTTGAATTTCGCATACAGACGGATTTGGGAGGGGGCTGGCAAAAAGGAATCGGCGCTGGTTTTTCATTAGCTGTAGCTACATATGGGTTTTACTTATGTTGTTCATACGCATGATTGTTCTAAAGGGGTAGGGTTCACGTCATGATCGATTCGCGAGATGAGAAGATGAGAGAAAGAATCCACAAGAGACGAAGCGAAAATGGAAGGAGATGAAGGAAATACATGACTGGGCAACTACGCAATTAGATTAATAAAAGAGTATCACGCATCAAAAATCTTCCATGCAGCCATCTAGAAATGACAAACAATTCCTATTCTTATTACATTCATTGATGATGCCAGCCAGTCCATTCAAAAATGGTAAAACGAATTTCGTTTCTCGATTTTTCTATCTATCTATCCATCCATCCATCCATTTATCTATGCATAACATCGGAGATTCCTTCACACATCAAATCATCACATCATTCCCCTGATTTGCTATTTACCATTCACTTACTTACTTACCATTTACAATCTATCTTCCTGCAAATGCGAATGCGAATGCAAAACGTAAATGCAAAATGCGGGGTAGAACTAGCGACCAACTCCCGGAAAATCATTTTTTTTTATGCACCCCAGCTCGGTTCGGACAACTAACTCAACTCATTTTGTGTCGTGCGACAAGGCTGAGGGAAGTGTGAAGTGTGAAGCGCGTATACATATTGATTGGTATTGGTATTGGTATTGGTATTGGTATTGGTATTGGTATTGGTATTGGTATTGGTATTGGTATTGGTATTGGTATTGGTATTGGTATTGGTATTGGTATTGGTATTGGTATTGGTATTGGTATTGGTATTGGTATTGGTATTGGTATTGGTATTGGTATTGGTATTGTTATTGGATTCTGAAAGGGTTTTTGGAGAGAGATAGAAAGGGGGAGAGGGAGGGAGAGAGATACAGTATACTAGTGCTCTGTAGTTATCTGCCAAGAAGTTATAGGTTCTTAATTTATGTATGTATGTATATTTGCTTGTATTGTTCTTTATGCTACGCCGAATTCGAATGCTAATGCTTCGCAAGTGCAATCAATTTTTTGGTCATTGAACCCGAAAGCTGAACCCGAACGCCCCTTTTTTTTAAACCCCGAATGCGACGCAGACATTTTTAATGAGTTAGTCACATTTGATGCGGTTGCCTAATTCATCAACGTGAAAACAGACTTCGTGACTTCGTTTACCCAATTGGAAGGGGGAGAGAAATGCGTATCCTTATGTCCGTGGGGTATGGTATCACAGTAATGCGTATGTTGTGTTTCTGTCAAATATCTCAAGGTAATGCAGAATGCGGTGTGAAATGAGATCTTGTGGTCTGGGGCGAAAAAAGATCTCGTGGTGTTGGATTCTGCAGCCGCTTTTACTGGGCATATATGTATGCAAAACGAGACGGGCAGATGATGTCATGTACGTGGGATGTACAGTAGTGCATCATTTCATATGCAAGAGCATGGTTTCTGGATCTTCGACATATCCTCTGACCATTTCGGCGGCGCGGGCCATGGTTGCACCGTCAATCACTCGGTGGTCGGCGCTCCAGCTGAAGTTGATGACTTGTTTTCGGACAACATTCCCGTGGGCGTCGAACGCAGGTATGGTGCGTAGTTTGCCGATGCCGAGGATGGCAAGCTGGGACTCGACAATGACGGGGGAAAGGTAAGTGCCGCCGATGTTGCCGATGTTAGAGATGGTTATGGTGCCACCGGAGAGATGGGAGGAAGTAAGTGTGGAGGTTGTGGCAAGAGATTGGAGGGAAGTGAGAGATTGAGTTATGGAGAGGAGGCTGGACGTGGATTGGGCGTGTTTTAGAACAGGGACGAGGAGGCCTGCCGGGGTGTCCATTGCAATGCCGATATTGTGTTGAGGACGCATTGTCAGTATGGGCTTTTGAGTGGTGGGATCAATGTCAACCCGAGCATTTAGAATGGGGTAATGATTAAGAGTTAAAGAGACAGCTTTGACGATGAATGGGAGGTAAGATAGCTTGGCAACCCCGTTGATGGGAGAGCTTGCCAATTGTTTGTTGATACGATCTCGTACTTGAGAGAGTCTCGTAAAGTCAATTTCATCGGTGTAGAGGAATTGAGGTATGGCCAGAGACTTTGTCATGACCTTGAACATTTGCTGTTGAACAGGCGTTAATGTAGTAGTATACTCCTTCTGAGGCTCGCCATTTGCCTCCACGAAGAGCTCTTGTGTTGTTAATGGAGCACTGTCTCTCTGTCTCGCAAACTGATGCACGTCCTCCTTGAGTACTCGACCATCTTTTCCCGTACCTGTCACATCTAATATATTTACATCCAACTCTTTTGTAAGATGCCGTACTGCCGGTGTCGCCAATGCTGCATGCTTTCCTTTAGGAGCTGGAGGAAAGGACTGAGTCTCGGCAGCTGATTGTGATGCACCAGGAACATTTACTTTATATTCCTTGGGTGACTTGTCCAGAGATTGGGCTTTAGAATCCTTGCCAGCACTTAACCCCTCGATGACATCCGGGTCCTCTTGCTCGATTTCTCCTTGTATATCAATATCCAAGAGAGGTTTTCCCACCTGTGCCATATCCCCAGCTTCATAATGCAGCTTCTTTATGACACCCGAAAATCGACTGGTAATCTCGACCGAAGCTTTGTCACTTTGTACTTCACATAATTTGTCCCATTCCTCTACCCGAGCTTCTGGCTCCACGAACCACTGTATGACTTCACATTCTTTGATTCCTGAAATATGAATTAGTAAGAGTAGTATATCTGGTCATGCCACTATTCAAACCTTCTCCAATGTCTGCCAACATGAATGGTTTTATGGCTAATCGCTTTGCAGATGCGTGAAAGAATTTGTGTGTGGTTGGGGATCGTTTGGGAAGATTGAGACCCTGATGGACGTTCCATTGTCTGCTCAACACTCTAGAATAGAATTGATAACGCATTTTGTACGACTTTATTTTTGAGTCTCATACAATTTTCCAAAAAAGATTGTTGTACATTTTCTTTAGAATACAAAAGTAGTTTCATGACAACTTATTGCGGATTGAAGTGCAAAATCCGGGGATGGAGGATATCAACGGCATAAGATTAGAAGCTCAAGAAA